>JAYEPQ010000006.1:36866600-37194100 GCA_036321105.1 Dracaena cambodiana
TGTTCATTTATTTTAATGCCATTCTTTCTGTATATATGTGTATATAATCATATGGTAGTAGTAAAAACTTATTTTCATATATTTTATGACTTGGTATATTCGTCTATGATTAGTCACTGAATATTATCCTTATCTTGAGATGCAGGACGGTACACAGAATCTCATTTTATAGGGGGTGTCCAAGCCAATAGTGTTTGGTTGATGGCACATTAGCCTCTTAGTGAGGAGTTTTAGGTCACATTTCTAATCTTGTTGGTTGAGATTGGTAGATTGGTCCATAAGGTCTTGTCTGAGGCTCATGAGTCAAGCAACTAGTGATTGAAATCCAAGTTGGTTTTGATCGAGAGCATACTTTCAACGACTCTCTCTTCTTCCCTACTTTTGTTTTCCTAACATTTATCTTGATTATTTTCTCTCGCTCTACGAAAGAATAAATTTTCTCTCGCTCTACAAAAGAATAATTTTATTTTATTTGGAATATATGTGTAATCAACTCTCTTCATCCTCGCTTTAGGATTGATATAAGTACTTACACTAGCTGTGCAGTGATCTTGGCTGAGGTCGAGGAGTGCTTGATTAGGAACAGTTACTCTAGTGTGCATGGTAGCGAGGAGTTGGTATTGGGCTTGAGTTACCGTTGTTGGAGAGACAATATCGAGAAAGGATTTTCGAGGAGGAGTTGTTAACATCAAGAAGAGGTCATAGATAAGCATTGAGGCCATGAGCCGTCGACGAGAGAGGATGAGGGTTTGCTAAACAAAAAATTAATCGTCAGAGCATGCTAAAGTTGGTCTAAGGCAAAAGAAGAGCAGCTAAGAATTCGTGGGTATTCATCATTAAGATTTAGAAAGTCGGTAAGACGTTATTTTGCCTTTCATATATTTTTTGTTTCATTCTTTTTCCTGTATTTTTGCCTGAATTTATGCTTTCTAAGTACGTTTCTTGTGAGGAAGCATGCATTTTGGCAAAGTGTACAATAAGGAGCCCTAGCACTTTCCAACTCTGAATTGAGGCATATATTTTAACGAAGAAAGACATCAAGGACTCCTGATACTTTATAATTGTGCTTCCAGGCAGAAAGCCCCCAATAATTGTCATGTTCTTTTGAGCTTCAAAGCATGCTTTTTCAAGTAGGTTCTAGTTGGTTTGAGGGAAAATGAAGGAAAAGAAAAGAAAATATGAAAGAAATTTTTTTTCCATTGTTTGATTTGAGAGAAAATTTAAAAGAAATAAAATATCTTCTTACTAACTATACATTAAAGAGAAACCTTCTTTTCTCATGCTCTTAGAGAACCAAGAGAAAAGTGAAAGCTGAAATCCTCCAAATAGCGGTAAATCAAGAGAAAGATCAAAACTAAGGAAAGATATCTTTTATTACCATTTTGGCAAGAACGGACATATGATGAGAGAATTTTGCAAGCTTAAGCGAGGGCAGAAAGAAAAATCTAAAGAGAAGGCAGAAAGCAAAGCAAGTAGAGTACAGTTATCGTCATCGATAATAAGATCATATTTTTCTCGGCATGCAAAGAAGAGTGTGTTAGCCTTGCTTGCCAAAACTCTAAATGGGCAGTCGACTCTGGCACCTCCTACTATACTACTCCTCAGAAGAACTTCTTCACTTCACTTTCTAAGAGATAATTTTGTTGGGTTTGTATCTCGCATCCGTTGAGTATCCAGATATGATTAAGGATCATAAAGAGTCCCAGTTGGACTTGGATTAGAAAACCAGAATTCTAATTGGATTGGAATACCAATTAGATAGTGAGTGTTATTCTAATAGGATTAGGATAGGAACACTATATATATCTCTTATATGTGATACGAAAGAAGTGAGCAATTGATGAGAGAGATGCTTATATTATTATGAGAGATGTGAGAGATATAGAGATACTTTGATCTCTTCTTATAACCTACTTTTCTCATAGTAGATAATTCTCTCGTTGTTCTCGTGGATGTAAGTCGAACTTGGGGCCGAACCATGTTAATTCTTATATTTTTCTTGTGATTGTATCATTTTCTTCGTCTCTACGATCTCGATGGGGGATTCGATCCCCAACAAATGATATTAGAGCCAGAGTTATGAATTCAGAATTGAGATTGCGAGATGGTGAATTTTGATGTCAAATCGGCAAGCATGATTGGCAGAGGCATCAAGATTAACAATAGAAGAAACAAAGGAAAAAAAGGAAAGGCAGCCCCAGCGATGAAGGCCGGCAGGAGTCGGCCGGTGGGCTCCTGACTGGCGGGTACCCGGCCAGCAGCGGCCGGCTGGCAGCATCCGACAGGTGGCCGCGCCCGGCCAACAGTGCGAGGCATCCAAGGCAGGAGCGAACAAGGCCGACGGGCAGCTAGCAGTAGGGCAGCCAGACGGAGGGAGCCCGATCAGCGGGCACTTGGCCGGAGAACAACGCACTTGCAGTAGCCACGACCCAGGACGTGTCCAGGCTAAAGCGTGGCGGCTCCCTACAGGCGCACGAGCAGCACCGCTCGGCGATGCGCCTAGACGGTGCACGGACAACGCGCCAAGGCGGCACCCCAAGGGGACGCACGTGGTCATCAGCCGCTGGCCAGTGGCGGCGCGACGAGCAGCAGTGATAGATTCTTGGTGGTGTGCGTTTGGATCTAGAAGAGGAGTCTCTTTAGATCTGGGATTTAGTTGGCATACACAACAAACACCATATCTGTTTTGATGATGTGTCATATGTGATTTATTGTTGGTTCTGAAATAGCAAACACCAAAATGAGTAGCTGAGAGCTGGGATGGATTCTGAGGCGCGAATTGACAGCTATGGTTGATCGGAGCGTGGATCGAAGAATCGGTGTCCGATTAAGGTGATATAGGAGTCAAATTCTATATTTTTCAGCATTCCAGACGCAGTGGTCGATGCGTATTGGGAAAAATCCACTGTTAGGAGCAGATTTTGTGCAAACTAGCAGTGATCGACGGTGATCGAGGGGTCAATGTTAACTGAGATAATCGATGGTCGATGGTTGGTTGATTGTATAATGATGAGGTACGATGTGGTACTTTATGGTGATAGATATGGTTATTTTGTGACATGATAAAGCATATGATAATATATAATCATCTGTTTCTAGAGTTGGTCATAATTTTTGGATCAAGGTGGAGTGTGTTAGCCTTGCTTGCCAAAACTCTAAATGGATAGTTGACTCTGGCACCTCTTACTATACGACTCCTCAGAAGAACTTCTTCACTTCACTTTCTAAGAGATAATCTTGGCCTGTCAAGATGGGTAATGAGGATCTTTTCAAATTCTTGGGTAGGTGATATCTGTATCACTATAAATAATAGAGTAAAAATGGTTTGCAAATATATGAGGTATTTTCCTGATCTTCGCCTCAATCTACTCTCAGCGAATAAGTTAGATGAAGATGGATACACAAAGAGTTTTAGTAAAAGATGCTGGAAACTTACAAAAAATTGCTTGTAGTAGTAAGAAATATTGCACTCTTTTTAAGACTCAGGTACTCTTGGAGAAAGATAAAATCAATACAGCAGAGAAAAATTCTATGGGCTTTTGACACAACCGACTTGGGCACATGAGCGAGAACAGATTTCAAACTCTCATGCAACGACAATTACTTTCTAACTTAAAAGGTACTATTTTATTCCACTGTGATCATTGTTTAATTGGAAAGCAACATAGAGTAGTTTTTGTTAGAAATGCTAATAAAAGGAAAAATATTTTAGATTTGGTTTACTCGGATGTGTGGACCTATAAATGTAAAGACAATTGGTGGGGTTTCTTATTTCATGACTTACATAGATGATGCATCTAGAAAGGTATAGATCTACCTACTTGTTCGCAGCGGAATTTCTTCGCCTTCCTTCCATTGAATAAGCTCGAATTACAACAGAAGAGAACAATAGAAAAGAACAATCGAGAGGATTTTATATCTCAATCGCTCTCTTTTACAAAATAGTGTGAGATCTGTGGCGATGAGATCTGTCAAGTAGCTCTTTTGGACGATCTGACGTCGAGATCTTCTCTCTTGAAGATGACGGCCGACTGTAGACGATCTTCTCTGGTCTTTTACGAACTCAAGGCTCTATGCGTAACTTGAATTCTCCAAGATGCCCAGAAGAAGAAAAGAAGACCGAAAAAAAAAGAAAGACCCCTAGGGCTTTCCCAATAGAGTATTTATAATCTTAGGATGATTTGAGAGTTTCTATCTAAATAGAATTTGCTCTCATCAAGGATTCCAATCAAATATCTTAGTTTTGATTTAAATCTCTTGATTTGGAATTGTGATCGGACTCAATTTGGGTATTTGGATAAGCCCAAATCTTAATGTCAATCAATTTGAGATTCTGGTTATCTGCTCACGCGGAGATAATTTCATCAAAACACGGAACTTAAGAGCCAGAACGCGGAACTAATGCGGAGCTATTGAATAGCTTCGCGTTTCGTTCAAACGCGAGGCTAATATAGCCAAAACACGGAGCTACATAGTTAGCTCCGCGTTCTGTTGTGAAAAACTCTATTTACTTAGAAATTTTCACTGCCAACAGAACCCCCTCCAAAGTTTTCAAAATGGCTTAGAATTTAGTAAATTTTGAAATACTTTGGATTTTTAAACACAGAGTTAAAATACCAAGTTTATCTCGCGTTTTGTTCACTTGCGCAGAGCTAAATAGCTTCGTTTTTCAGTGAGTAATTGCTCATTAATTGCTCAGTAATTACTCAGTTAATACCTCAGTAATTACTCCTGCTCTGACTTTCGTGCCGAATACCAAGAGGCGGATCATTTAAATAGAGCCTCAAGCTTTTCTTCTTCTTCATTTCATCCGAAGAACCCAAGAGTGTGGAGCTCCGGCGACTCAGGCGAGTCAGGTTAAAGGAATGATCTTCGACTGAACTTCCTTCGACTCTCCGTAGATTTTCATCATTAGGATATCATCTAAGAAGAGTACGGTGTCGCGCGCCTCCTCACCATCGGCGGCCGTCGTTAGCAGCGGCGGCAGCGGCCGAGGCAGTGGCCAAAATGGCGAGCCAATCCATGCTGCACCAATTGGAGGTAGAAATTCCCAACTTTTAGACTCCTTAGATCAATTTTGGAGTGTTTTGGCTCAGTTTTAATCGGCCAATCATTTCTTTTACTGGCGAGATCGCCGTTTTCCTGCCGTAAGGCTTGAGAAGAAAGGAGAAGACGGAGAAAAACTCTGGTCTTTTTTCTACGCGAAGTTATCGCGTCATCCTCGCGTTTGAAACACGGGGCTATTTTAACTAGCAATCGCGTTTCAACACGAGGCTATTTTGAGTAGCAGTCATGTTTTAACGCGAGGCTATTTTGACTAGCAGTCGCGTTTTTAACGCGAGGCTATTTTGACTAGCAGTCGCGTTTCAACGCGAGGCTATTTTGACTAGCAGTCGCGTTTCAACGCGAGGCTATGCGCGAAGTTATTTTTCAACTCCGCGTTTTTACACTTAAAAGATTTTTTGAGTTTTCTCTAACTCTTGATTCTTCTTTTACAGTGGGGTATTCTGACCAGATCCTTTTGAAGAGGAGTGCATGTGGCTCTTCCGATCTTCATCGGCAAAAGTAATTCCAAGGAAGCTAGAAGCATATACTTTACAACATAGTTGCAGGTTTCAAGCTCTGGTTCCAGAAGATAAACTTTTGAAGGAGTTACAAGAACTCTGCGGCAGCTCTTTAAGTTTTCTTGAGGACTATTTCTGTTAGATGACAATCTCTGTTGCTTTCCAAAGTAATAGAGATGATCATCTAAGGGCTTGTAGCATGTCGAATCCAACTTGTGCACCTTCATTAGGATTTTTGTAGCAGTATCTTCAGATGATCCATTAAGAACTTTAAACAGATCATAGCTGACGTTTGCAGAAGAGATCTTTTGCATGTGAACCAGGAAATTTCAACACTCCATGGAGGAAACTCGTTGTCTGGTTATTGATGAGTCGATGAATAGGTTGAAGCTTCTGGGAGAGCTATAACTCCCTCTTCTTCTGTAATCTTTTGCTTCATGAATAAAGATAATTCCTTTTCTCTTTATCTGTTGGCTTCAAGAATTTTGCTTGCTCAACAAATAGATGGTTCATAATTTTGGCAAAACAATCTAAGGCTCATTTGCGTAATTTAGATTTGTTAGTACCTGAAGAGATCGGATAAGGATCATTTAAACTTAGACAGAGGCGTCTAATTGCACATGCCTTAGTTTGATGGAGGCAGTTTAAGTGCTCATCTGCGTAACTTGAACTGCACATGCCAAGTCCGAGCTTCATAGAAACGCGTAGCTAAAATACTAAGTTAGCTTCGTGTTTTGCATGGTTACGCGGAGCTAATAGCTTCGCATTTTAGATGACCATGCGAAGCTAAATAGCTTCGCCTTTTAGGGAGTAACTGATCAATCAGTCGCTCCGATTTTCGTACCGAATACCAAGAGGCAGTTTTCTCCATTTAAATGTAATTTTTAAACTTTTTCTTCCTTACTTCATTCGAAGAGATTTCAAGAACTCAGGCGACTAGAGCTCAGGTGATTAAGGCGACTAGGCGACCCTGATCGATTTCTCCAAGTTTTTCATCGATTTCTCTCCGTTTTCTTCAAGATCAATGGCACCCAAGACTCGCGCTTCCTCTCGCGCATCCTCGCCGTTGGCGGCCGGCGCAAGTAGCGGCGAAAGCGGCCGTGGCAGCGGTGAACCAGTCCATGCCTCGCCCATCGGAGGTAAGAACCTCACTTTTGGGGCTTTGTAGAACATTTTTAGAGTGATTTGGCTCGGTTTTAATCGGCCAATCATCTCTTTTATCGGCGAGATCGCCGTACTCTGGCCAACTGGCTTGGAGAAGAAGGAAAAGATCTTTGATCTTCCTCCACGCGAAGCTATCGCGCTATCTCCGTATTTTAAGCGCGAAGTTATTTTTGCTAACTATCGCTTTCGGACGCGAGGTTAGAATTTTAGCTTCTCGTTTGTAAACGCGCAGCTATTTTATCATCCTCGCGTTTTACCAAAACGCGAGGCTAGCTTCTTAACTTCGCGCGGAGTTATTCCTAGCTCCGCGTTTTGGTACTTAGAAAAATTTTCTGATTTGTAGAAATTTTCCTAATTCTTAATTCCTCTTTTGCAGTTGGCTATTCAGTGGATCCAATCTCCCAAGTGCATCACTTTGGCTATGGCGGGGGTGCAGACTCAGTCACCCAGTTTTGCTTCTCGACTATTTTTGCTGCGTACAAGCCGGGCTTGAGAGAACGCAGGGAGAAGCTAATCAAATACAGCCCTGCTACTGCACGGGAGATCATTATGGATGCTCCCTTTGAAGCCACAAACCGGGAGGCATTGGAGACGCCGGGGTTCCTCTTTGGAGATGCTATAGAGCACTTGGATAAGATCCTCTTTGAAGAGGAGGGCAAGTGGCTGTACCAAGCCGGGGATCTGCTCATGTTTCTGCCTGACATGGAGCGTAACTACCCTCTGGTGTATCTCCAGAGGCTATCTTCCCACCGCGAGTTAGAATTTGAACTAACTCGTGAGTATGATAGTGTTGCGACCGGCAAATTTGGCGCGAATGGGGCTTTTCTAGACGGTCCCCCCAGATGTATTACGGGGCTCCTCCCAGGCAGAGTCACCAAAGAGCACCCTGTTGGTGAAGTCCCGATTCGTGCTAAGACTTTCCTTAGCGAATTCTTAGCCAAGGGTGGTCAGTACCCTGCCAAAGACTTTAGAATGCTTGGATAGGTCCACTCCTCGGGCAACATGTGTTGGTTCAGACTCGTCAAACACATACTGGACACCGATGAGCAGACGCTAAAGGAAATCGGCTTGTATAAAGCCATTAGAAACGTCCAGTTTGGCTTGCCTCAAAGTGCCTTCCACTTATTCTGCCTGCTGGAGATGTATAACCCTGAAACCGGCACCTCTTCACACCAGTGGGTGAGCTTGAATTCGCTCTTCATGAGATGTTCGAAGTGTCTGGTTTATCAATGGGCGAAGTCCCTTATGAGGAATACATCCCTACTGCTGAAGAATTGAAGATACTGAAAGCGGGGGATGAGCACATCTATCAGACTTACTGGAAAATGATGTGCCACTATCATATTTGCGTCGACCTGGCTGGAGTAAGGAACCAGGGAATTGGCCATAAGAAGTGGGCAGACTATCTTTTCATTAATCTGAAGGAGAGTCTCCCTATGGTTCGTGGACGCCCCTCCATTAGTATCGAAGAAGTGAAGGAGCGTATCTCCAGCTTAGAAGCCACATCATACATGACCGAATTAAATGAAGGAGGTTTTGTTCCTGGCATGGTCTTTCAGAGCTTCCACTACCAGGCACAGTTCCCAATTTCAGACAGGGGTCTGCTTGCAGGATTCCTGATGCTTTGGTTAAAGAGATGCGTTGTCCCTTCTCTTCCCAAGGAGGCCATTGCAAAGAATGTCGTCTATCCAACCGTTCTATTGGCCTATGGTCGACCGTTTGGGTTGTTACCAGCAATGGTTGCCAACCTCCAAAGCGGGCTCCGGGCCCTTTGCAACAGCTTCATGCCAGCGGAGAAAAATAAAGGCAAAGCTGGGAAGGGCAAAGTGGCCAAAGAAGCTGCCATGGTGAAGACACCGAACCCAAGGGTAGAGATGCCTTATACATATCTAATGGCGTGGCTAGTCATGCACTGCCCATCTTTGATGAGTGCTGCGGATTACAACTCAACTGACAAGCCGTTCTTGGTAGAGAAGTATGAGCACTCTGTCTGGAAGAGCAATTACATGTCTCAAATCCGCAGAACACTCCATCATCATCAAAACTATGAGATCTTCCGCTGCTTCCCAGACTTCCCTGGGGGAGAGTATGGATATAAATTTAAAAATATTTTGGGAGCAGACCAGTTCACCAACTTATCTTCAGGGGTTTTCTGGTGGTTATTGAATATTCGCCCCGGACACTTGGTGCACAGGTAAGACACCATGTGCTACATAGAGCCGTATATCCCGAGCAGATTTGCTCGTCAATTTGGATATACGCAGTTTTATGTAGGAAATCCAAACAAAGAGTTGGCGTACGAGGGAAATCTGTATGCAGAGGCACGGGGCTGGTTCCATTTTGTTGCTGGAGGAACTGGAGCAGAATTTATGCTACCCCTGAAATCACCAGAGCTAAGTATGGTGTTAAGCTTCTGTACCTGGTACAACGTTGTAAATGCTGAAGTACCAAACTTCTCCATCAACCGCAGCAGATGCAAGGAGATAGAGGCCTTCTATGCTAGCCGCAAAGGAGCCAAAAGAGTGAGGGTGAAAGGAATGGACGAATTCCTTGGTGCGGCGGCCGATCCATCAGACTTGGGCAACTCTGATGGTGATGACGATAATAGTAATGATGATGACGGCGATGACGGTGGTGCCCCTCAAGAATTGGTTCGCCGTCCCCGGAGTCCAACCGTTAAATGCCGTGGACTTGTAAGAGGCGAACCGGTGAAAAAGAAGCAGAAATTAGATCCGGGGACCCTCTTAGTCCCTCAAGAGGCGGCAGCCAAGTTTTCTTCAGATTTGTTGGCTTCAACTCTTCCTCCGGCGTCGGCAGAGGAGAATAGACCTGCTGAAGCTCCAAGAGCTACTGAGGTTTTAACTCCCCCAACCGTAGAATCGGTTGATCATTTCGCGACGCAACCCCTGGGTAGTGAGCAGGCGCGCTCTTGGAAACAGCTATGGCTCCTCTTTCAAGTCCGACCACTGGACTTGTCTCTCCTGGTATGGCTCTTTTATTCTATCTTCTTGTTCATATTTCCTCATTGTATGTAACACTATTTGTTTGCTTTTTACAGGTGGTCAACCCCACTCGCCAATGCATTCGACTACCAGGGGAGAGTCTGAGGAGAGGATGGATTATTCGGGCACCACTGGCTCAGCGGGTGGATTAGGTAGTTCTGCAAATGAATTTGACGTAGACTACTTCACGACAACTCCCTCTATTCCTTCTTCAGTTCCCCCTATCGATGAACTCGGGAGTGATGATAGGACAGAGATGGTTGTCGAGGCTGCAGCAAGAGAAGCAACGCCATCCCCAAGTCTGCCTTCTCCAACACCACCGGTCTGCTTCGAAGAGACCTTTCCAGTAGTTGTTGGTAAACCCTCTGACTCTCAGCCAGCAATATTAACATCTTCTACCATTATGGCTATTGAGCCGTTGGTGACTCCTCCGGCCCCGAGTCCTCTGCTAGCGGAAGATGAAGAAAATTTGAAGTTGTCATTCGAAGCCACTTCTGCCGCGGGGGGAACTTCGGGTGAAGACACACCATTGTCTACCCCTGCTGGCAGCACTGCCCGGGTGATCTGTACTAATGATGCTTCTCCTCGGGTTCCTAGTTCTGCCAAGTCTATGTTGGTTTTACTGACCCCTCATGTCATGAATCTGGTACAGGGACGGGCTTCTTCTTCCTCGACACCAATGGACGCTACTCCTCCCCCAGCGACATCTTCCTTAGCACTTCCTGTTTTAAACACAGACACTGTGGACCCTATTGAAGAATTCTTCAACTACAGTGTAAATGACTTTATGCGGCTACTAAGGAGGTGTATAGGGATGATTCTTGACGGAAGAGATTTCTTTAATCTTGGACGTCCAATGTTGTCCAGCTATCTGGATAATATTGAAAGGATTGGGGGACAAGACCGAGCAGCTCCTTACCGGGCCCGTCTCGAAAGTTTAGAAGATCAGGTGAATACGCTTAACACAGTTCGCCAAGCGGATGTGGAAGCGATCACTGAGATCGAGTTGGCGCATCTTCGGGTAGAGTTAGTGGCTCGTCAAGAGGAATTGAGGCGCCAAGAGGAGTCTGGTCTCGGGAGTTGGCAGAACTACGAGCTAACCAGGAATCAATCCTCAGGGGGTTAGAGGTAGTGGACTTCGAGATTGAGGGGAGTCAGGTTGCTATCCTCAAAGCCAGAGATACTATTGCTAAGGCCCGAGCTATTCTGGAGGCCAGCGAATCTCGGCTAGGAGAATTCGTTAAGAAACGGGAAGAGTTGATCCTCCAACAAGGACATCTCGAACACGAAGGCGCAATAAGAAGCCGCACTATTGAAGAATCACGTCAGCGGTTGGCCCAGCAACTGACAATAAACGACGATGATTTACGCCGGCAGGCTCAACACTCCGTGGAGGAGACTCGTCGTCGAGTGATTGACGAGGCGACAAATAAGTTGAGGCTTCTAGGAGATCCATAACTTTCATTCTTTTTGTAAGAAATACAAGAGAGAACTTTACTGATCCTTTGTAACTTCATCCTTATTGATAAATAAAGGAAATCTTTTGATTCTTTTATCTGTTGGCTACCAAATTTGTTTTGCATAACAGATAACTTGTCAACAAAATGATCTAGTTGTTTTAGGTAAAGTAGTCCAAGGCTCATTTGCGTAACTTAGACTGCTAATACCGAGATAATCGGCTAAGGATCACCAAATTTCGACAGAGGCACCTAATTGCGCATGCCTAATAAGAAAGAAGTTCAAGTGCTCATCTGCGTAACTTGAACAAGTGGAGGCGGTTCAAGACTCTCATGCGTAACTTGAACTGGGCATACCAAGATGATCGGGTCAGGATCATCAGATTTTTGGCAGAGGCACCTAATTGCGCATGCCTGGTAAGAAAGGAGTTCAAGTGCTCATCTGCGTAACTTGAACAAGTGGAGGCGGTTCAAGGCTCTCATGCGTAACTTGAACTGGGCACACCAAGATGATCGGGTCAGGATCATATTTCGGCAGAGGCGCCTAATTGCGCATGCCTGGTAAGAAAGGAGTTCAAGTGCTCATCTGCGTAACTTGAACAAGTAGAGGCGGTTCAAGGCTCTCATGCGTAATTTGAACTAACAACACCAAGATGATCGGGTCAGGATCAGATTTTGGCATAGGCGCCTAATTGCGCATGCCTGGTAAGAAAGGAGTTCAAGTGCTCATCTGCGTAACTTGAACAAGGGGAGGCTGTTCAAGGCTCTCATGCGTAACTTGAACTGGACACACCAAGATGATCGGGTCAGGATCAGATTTTGGCAGAGGCGCCTAATTGTGCATGCCTGGTAAGAAAGGAGTTCATGTGCTCATCTGCGTAACTTGAATAAGTGGAGGCGGTTCAAGGCTCTCATGTGTAACTTGAACTGGACACACCAAGATGATCGGGTGAGGATCAGATTTTGGTGGAGGTGCCTAATTGCGCATGCCTGGTAAGAAAGGAGTTCAAGTGCTCATCTGCGTAACTTGAACAAGTGGAGGCGGTTCAAGGCTCTCATGCGTAACTTGAACTGGGCACACCAAGATGATCGGGTTAGGATCAGATTTTGGCAGAGGAAACTAATTGCGCATGCCTGGTAAGAAAGGAGTTCAAGTGCTCATCTGCGTAACTTGAACAAGTGGAGGCAGTTCAAGGCTCTCATGCGTAACTTGAACTGGGCACACCAAGATGATCGGGTCAAGATCAGATTTTGACAGAGGAGTCTAATTGTGCATGCCTAGAGTTAAGAAAGAAGTCCAAGTGCTCATCTGCGTAACTTGAACAAGTGGATGGTTATACTCCTAGTGATCTGAACCAGATGTGACAGTTACTCTGTCATCATTCTGGTTTAGTTTAGGCATAGTATTTCTTCAGAAATTTGCTGTTGATCGGCATCATCATCCTATCGCCATCCTGGTTCATTAGGCGATAGGCTCCACTAGAGTATACCGTCTCCACAACGAACAGTCCTTCCCACTTGGGTTCAAATTTACCCTTAGTCTTGTGGGTTAGAACCATTGGCCTTTTAATAGCCAGAACCAAGTCTCTTTATTTAAAGGTCCTTGGTTTAACGTTCTTATTGAACGTTTTCGAGATTCGGGCTTGATACAACTCAATTTGTTGCTGAGCCCTAAGACGTTTTTTATCTAACGCCTCTAGTTCTTGCAATCTTTGTTGATGGCGCTCTTCTGTCGTTATCTTTGTCGCTAAGGCCACTCTCAAAGATGGTATCTGGATTTCAAGAGGCAAGACGGCCTCACTTCCATAAACCAAGGAGAACGCGGTAGTTTTTGTCGGAGTGTGAATAGTAGTGCGATAAGCCCACAGACACTCTCCCAGCTTTTCATCCCAGTCCCTTTTGTTAGAGGAGACAAACTTCCGAAGGAGTTTAATGATTGTCTTGTTGAAAATTTCAGCTAACCCATTTGCCGCGGGGTTATATGGCGTCGAAGCAATATCTTTGATTCTGAATTTATTGCAGAATCTTGAGAATCCCTGGCTGATAAATTGAGGTCCATTATCATGAATGATCCTTCGGGGGACGCCAAAACGGTAAATAACATGATGCTTAATGAATTTAATCACATCTGTCATTTTCACCTCTCTCATGGGCACGGCTTCGGCCCATCTTGAAAAATAATCTGTTATTGAAAGAATAAACTTATGTCCTCTGGATGATGGGGGAGTTATTGGCCCCACAATATCTATTCCCCATGCCTCAAATGACCAACTAGCAATGGTATTGTGCAAGTATTCTGGGGGTTGATGAATAAAATTGGCATGCACTTGGCATGCATGGCATCGTCTGGCATATGCCATTGCCTCTATAATCATGTTCGGCCAGTAATATCCCATCCTTCTTATACGGTCTCCGAGTTTTGGACCGGGCTGATGAGCTCCACATACTCCATCATTTGTTTTTTTGAGCACTTCATCTGCTTCTGCTTTTGATACGCAGCATAGTAGCAGACCATCACTTGACTTTCTGTATAAAGTTTGAAGTGTACGATCAAAATAGAATCTCGGGGCCTTCCTCTTTATCGAGGCGGCCTCCTTTGGATCCTCCGGTAGTATCCCATGTAGGGCGTAATCTACAATTGGAAATCGCCAATCATGAGGTTCCAGGATTAAACCCGTATGGCATACCTCTTTGGCTTGGAACACCGTATCTGGATAGAGGAGCTCTCTGCTCCCAATAGTGATGCTTTTAGCTTCACTTGGCGGGATCGCCAATGTTGTAGCTAACGCAGCAAGAGCATCTGCATAGACGTTCTCATTCCGAGATATATGATATATATAAAATTGTTCAAAATATCCTGCTAGCTCAGTAGCTAGCTGATGATAGGGGATGAGGGCTTCATGTCTGACTTCATACTCACCCGTCATCTGATTGACGATGAGTTTAGAGTCTCCATATGCCTCTAGATAGTTCACCCCCAGTTGCAGAGCCATTTTCAAGCCGATAATGAGCGCGTTATATTCCGCCACATTATTCGTGCACGGTTCTGTTAATGAGTAACCGTTAGGTAATATATGTTTATGTGGGGATATTAGCACAACTCTCACTCCAGCAGCAGATCGTCTAGCAGCACCATCAAAGAACATTTGCCATGGTTGTTCTTTACTAACTGTGTTGATCTCTGACGTCTGTTTGGATTTGGACCAAATTGGATGGTCTGCAAGGAAATCGGCAATCGCCCGTCCCTTCACGGCTTTTTGAGGGACGAAGTACATATCATATGGTGATAGCAATAATGCCCATTTCGCCAATCGGCCGTTTAAGGACCCTGGTTTCGTCATCATGATTTTCAAGGGCTTAACCCGTGATATGACATGAATTGTTTGCTCTGAAAGATAGTGTCGCATTTTCTGAACAGCGAACACTAGGGCTAAACATTCTTTTTCAATCGGGGTATACCGACGCTCGGCTCCGATCATTGTCCTCCTTAAGTAATAGAGGGCGTGTTCATGGCCGTGCTCATTATACTGAGCAAGCAATGCTCCTAACACATCATCCATGGCCCTTACATATATAAGAAATGGCTGCCTAGGGATTGGTGCCATAAGAACAGGAGGTTTAGTGAGATATTCTTTGAGATCGTCAAACGCCTGTTGACATGCCTCATCCCATACAAAAGAAACCCCCTTTTTCATGAGTTTGGAGAACGGCTGGCATTACCCTGATAGATTGGAGATGAAGTGCCGGATATAGGCTAACTTTCCTTGCAACCCTCTTAATTCCTTAAGATTGCGGGGCGGTGGCATTTCGCTAATCGCTTTCACCTTTTCGGGGTCAAGGAAAATTGCTTTTGAGGTTATTATGAACCCAAGGAATTTCCCGCTGGACACCCCTATAAAAGACTTAGTGGGATTCATCTTTAAGTGATGTTTTCGCATAAGATCGAAGACCGCTTTTAAATCATAAAGATGATCTTCTTTGTTTTTGCTTTTGACCGCTAAGTCATCCACATAACACTCTACCGTTTTGCGCAGGTGTTCTTTGAATATGACGCTCATTGCACGTTGGTAGGTGGCACCGACATTCTTCAATCCGAAAGACATCACCGTATAACAGTATACCCCCAGCGGCGTTCTGAAAGCTGTGTGCTTTTCATTATCTGGGTGCATTTTAATCTGGTTATAGCCTGAGAAGCCATCCATAAAGGACATCCTCTCATAACTGCAAGTATTATCAATCATCACATCGGTGATGGGGAGTGAAAATTCATTTTTAGGACATGCAGCGTTCAGATCTCTAAAATCGATGCATATCCGGATTTTGCCGTTCTTCTTACGAACAGGCACTATATTAGCCACCCAATCAGGATGTTGCTCTTCACGGATGAATCCGGATTTTATAAGCTTGTTGACCTCGGCAACTATTGCCTCCATCAATTCCGGTCGAAAACGCCTTTGCTGTTGTTTAACTGGCTTGGCATCCTCTTTAATATTTAACCGGTGCGTGGCAATTTGAGGGTCAAACCCGGACATATCTTCATAACTCCATGCGAACACGTCTATATACTCTTTGATAAGAGATATAAGTTCCTCCTTTTCCAAGGGGGTTAGCGTGTCGCTTATGAAGATGGGTTTCGGATTTTCTTCCGTTCCCATATTAACTTGTACCAATTTGTCTTATGTGGGCGGGTCACGCTGTTCAAAGCGGTCATCCAAGAGAGTGTCTATGTGCTTAGCCCAGGAATCATCTTGAACATCAATTGGTTCCTCATCGCTTTCTGGTGCGGCTGAAACCATGTTGGCTGTCAATGATTGAAACCAAGTGCCAGTACTTTGATCCGAGTCATGATCAAGTGGAGGTGATTCATCATCGGTCGAAGAACTTTCTTCTTGTCCGGATGGTGATGAGGGAGGAGTAGATACATAGCCCAACCCCCTGCGAGTCTTTTGGTAATAATCTGGGCTCTTTCCTCTCGGTCTAAATGAAGGTATGAGATTCCGTCACCCTTTTCCAAAGTTTAATTCCGGTTTCTGGGTGAAATTATAACCCATCTTCTCCATCATTTGCCGGGATTTATGTTCACACAAGTGAAATTGAGGTGATGTTTGTTCATCACTTTCACTGCTTTGTCTTTGTCGCGGCGACATAATTACTTTGCCGAACATGATCGACTTTTGGGATCCCTGTCGAGGAGGTACTTCAAAGAAGTGACCTTGTCCCTTAGTTATTCTTGATTGAGAGAGGAGGGATGACCTGAGAGGCAAATGGTATGCCGCCAGAACTTCAAGTTCGGACAGGCCATCCACTTCAGTGGAAGTACAAGAGGGTTCAGACTCAGTAGCTACAGCATACTCGTAGACTAACTTTATGTTTTCATTAATAACCTATTCACTCTATATTACATCAGCTATATTATTATCAAGACTCAAACTAAAATCTAAGTGAGGGTTGATTTCATAATCACCCCCATCGTCTTCTTCAGGAAGCTCGTACTCAGTATCCGCCTCGTTGCCGCTTTCGTCAGACTTTGAGGTTTACTAAGATCGTCATTGGAGACTTCGTGGGCTGGCTTGTAGAGTAAAGCATCTGTGAAGTAATTTTCTAGCCCTTTAAATGGTTGCTTATCTGCAACTAGTGTCCAGACTTTTTCTTCTTCATCGCAATATTTCATGCATTGGTGGAGAGTCGATGGGACTATCATGTAAGCGTGGATCCAGGGCCGTCCCAGTATAATATTGTAGGAGGTTGCAGCATCAATAACGTAGCATGTGATCTCCGTCCTCAAATCCTCGATCTGACACCGAAGTCGGATCTTCCCGAGGGGACAACTATTATTGGCATTAAACCCATATATTGTTGTGTTGGTTGGTGTCAGACGATGGGAGGAAATCCCCAATAGCTGCATCAACCTTCTGGGAACGACACTTAGTGCAGACCCCAGATCGATTTGAATTCGGTCCACCTTCGTGGATCCGACGTATCCGGTGAAATATAAAGGCCTGTTATACTTTATATTCCTTACCTGCATATCCTCCGGAGAGAAAATGATTTGCGGAACCTGCCTCCTCACTTGACGATAGTGGGGGCAAGAGTCCTGTTCCTCATTGGCCGGCTCGACAATCTGAGCTAGGAATGACTCAGAGTCTGCCAAGGCTTCTCTCAACGCCTCACGAGTTGACTTTGATAATCGTACTAACTCATATAATGTGACTCGAGCTGGAATATTTGCCAGCTGAGCTATTATATCAAATTTGAAGGTAGTATCTTTGACTCCTTCATCTTTTCCAGGGTTTTTCTAGAAGCGAAGACCTTTCTGCTTTGCAGGCTTGGTGAGTTCCGCATATATATATTTCGGATCTACTCTGGTGTAATTCTTGAGATATGTTTTTTCAGACCGAGTGCCGGAAGGGCCCGCCCCATCTTGATGAGTGGCCATGGCTTCGGGCTCCTCTTCAGAGTCTGTAAATGCCCCTGCAATGTATTCATCTCTTATTTCTGCGGAGATAGCATTACTAGTCCGCTTTTTCTTTCGACCCCCTGTGGTTGTCCACTGTTCGTCCTGTAGCAAATCAGGGTGGACCCATATGACTTCCCTCTTCTGAGTTGTTATGGGGACAAGTCCTTCTTGAGCCTTATTATGAGGGTCAAGGTTCTTCGTAACCAACTTACCTTTTGGAATTGGGGTCACCCCTGTGGGGAACTCATGGGTTCCAACCACTATAGTTGCCATATTGGCAGTGACCTTCTTTTGTTCCTCTTTAAGCGTCAGAACTCCAGCCTCTATCAGTGCTTGGATTCTGTTCTTTAGATGGTAACAATCCCTAGTCGGGTGTCCAACATTCCGGTGGTAGAGGTAATAATTGGCGTCGTTGATCTTACCAGCGTCCTCTGGCTTCCTATTCTCCGGAATTTTCAACATTCCCTTCCTCAGGAGGAGGTGGAAGAGTGTAGGCGTCTGTTCCGCCTTGAAAGTATAGGTCATCTCCTGTTGAGGCCTATTTTGCCTTGTGCCCTTTTGATTTTGGGGCTTTGGGCTCGGAGGATTTGTCTTCTGCGGAGCAGCTTCTGATGCCATCACTGCTTTCCCTTTATTCTTATTATCACTATTTTGGGTGTATGGCCTATTATTCCCAGTGTTTCTAGATCCATGAGACTCTTCAACTCGACAGATCAAGTCTTCAGCTTGCTCTCCCTGTTTGAGCAAATCCCTCCATGTCTTAGACTCTACGGCCCCCATTTTTAGGAGCACGTTAATCTTAAGATTATGTCGACATGTCTCGACTAGAATTTCCTGGACCATTTCATGTTTGCAATGCACGGACTTCTCCCAGAACCTTTCTATGAAGTCTTTGACGGTTTCTTGTTCCCCTTGTTTGGTCGCAAGGAGGGAATGAACCGTAATTTCGGTATCATCCTCAAAGAAACGTGAGAGAAATAGTTTCTCAATATCAATCCAGGTATTAATAGTACCTGGGGGCAGCTGCATAAACCAAGTAAAGGCAGGCCCTTGCAAGGTACTTGCGAATACCTTGGTCATTATCGGGTCATTACCCATCAAATATCCTGCTTGGGACAAGAAATAATAAATGTGTTGACTGGGAGATCCCTTCCTATCATATGGCTCTAATTTGAGCGGCTTATACTTCTGAGGGTATGCTACCATATCCCATTCAGGTGGGTATGGTCTTGAGACCCTCGACTCTTTCAACTCTTTTTTATGCATCAGTGCTTCAAGTTGACTTTGCAATTTTTCTGTTTTCTCTCCATGTGGATCATGAAAAGAAAATCTATCCTCGTCCTCGTGCGTCGAGTGGGCTTTCTCTTCTTTTTCTTCTTCATTCATTTTATTGAACGGAGTTTCTTTGCCCTTCTTGGCATTATCCTCAACAAATTTTGAGAGCATCATTTTAAGATCTTCAATCGTCTTTTGTTGCTCTCGAATCATTATTTCTTGAGCTTCAAATCTCTGATTGATGTCGTCAGATTTATCCTCCATATGTGATGCTGACTTTTGTAGTCGAGATGACGCAGAGGAACGAAGTGAAGTTATAGCTGAGTTATCGCTATCATCGTCATAAGAACCTTTTATAAGCCTCTTATAGTTTCGAGGCGGGACGGCTCCTGATTTAAGTCGAGTGATATGATGAAGTTCTTCATCACTTGATTCTGAATCAGCATCCGTCTCTACAACCTTCTTCCCTTTTCCCACCATATTGGAGGTTACAGCTCTCCATTCTTTTAAGGAAGCGGTTTTTGTCTTCTTAGTAGGGTTCTTATCCGACTCGGTTAATCGGTCGAATACCGATACCCTGCTCTTTCTGCAGCCACAGTTGTCCATTACAGCGGATACCGCTGTCATAAGCTGTTGGCAGTGACAGACAGGTTCAGCTTGAATTTGTTCTATGCCTCTCTTCTTGGATAGATACTCCCTGAGGTCAGTGACCTTAGCCATGGAGTCGTGGGACCCATCCAACTTTTGAGAGGGTCTAGAAACCCACGGAAACTTCTTAGGATCACTGGAGTCCAGTTCTGGTCCACTGACGCGACGATCAACCCTAATTCTGTAGTCGGGTTGATCTACGCGGAGCTTAGAAACAGCTTCGCGTTTTGGAGCGCGGGGCTGAAAATTAGCCTCGTGTTTTGCTACGCTAGCCTCGCGTTTTATGCTGGCTTGGCGTGCCTTTAGAAGTTTCTCTTCTAGAATCTTAGCCCCGTGCGGAAGAAAAATCCTGCACGCTGGCTTATTCTTGTGATTAACACAAGTCATAATTTCGCATTTAGCGCGAGTTTTACGATTGACGACAATCTGCCAGTCATCTTCGCGATTTCCGCGGAGGTGAGGTATCTTGTTATTCTCACAAATACTACTGGATTCGCGTTTCTCGCTAAGCTCAGTATTAGCCTCGCGTGGAGAATCACACGCTGGCTGTAAGGAATTTTTATCATCGCGTTCCTCGCGAGTATTAAAAATCTTGCGTTTCTCGCAAGTCGTATTGGCTCCGTGTTTATCGCTAAGCCCAGTAGTAGCCTCGCATGGAAAATCACATGCTGGCTTTAAGAAATCTTTATCCTCACATTTCTCACGAGTGTCAAAAGTCTTGCGCTTCTCGCAAGTGCTACTGGCTTCACATTTATCGCTAAGCCTAGTAGTAGCCTCGCATGGAAAATGACATGCTGGCTTTAAGAAACTTTTATCCTCGCGTTTCTCGCGAGTGTCAGAAATTTTGCGACTAGCGCAAATCTTACTGGCTTCACGTTTCTCGCTAAGCTCAGTAATAGCCTCGCACGGAGTATCACACGCTGGTTTTTCCTTGCGATTAACGCAAGTTGTTGTCTCGCGTTTAACGCGATAATGACTGGTCTCGCAATTAGCGCGAGTCAGTTTGCGAGGGACCATAGCCTCGCGTTCTTTAGCCTCGCGTTTAAGGCGGGCTTTGAGGGTTTTTCGCCTATCTCTCCGATTTCTATTTCGGAGTTGGGTTCTGGTCAGTCCAGTTCGCAGGTTTTCTTCGGCAGTAGGGAGGTTATCCTCTACTAGGATTTCCTGTCCGAATACCGGCTCTATGGCTGCAGTCTCCACGGATCCCCGTTCCTCGGTGAATTCCTTTTTACCCGTTGCTCGGGTATTGGAGCGAACGCGACGATAGTATCGTGTGTCATTCAGGTTACCTGATGATTCAGAGGAGAGGTACTCCTCGTACTTCTGCTGGTCGATTTCAACGACCAGCATGTTTACGTCGGATCTGATCATATCGACGTCCGATTGCGCCACAATCTCTTCTTTAGTGAAAGAGACGGCTCCCACTGTGGTCGCCAGTTTGTTCGCAGCGGAATTTCTTCGCCTTCCTTCCATTGAATAAACTCGAATTACAACAGAAGAGAATAATAGAAAAGAACAAACGAGAGGATTTTATATCTCAATCGCTCTCTTTTACAAAATAGTGTGGGATCTGTGGCGATGGGATCTGTCAAGCAGCTCCTTTGGACGATCTGACGTCGAGATCTTCTCTCTTGAAGATAACGGCCGACTATAAACGATCTTCTCTGGTCTTTCACGAACTCAAGGCTCTATGTGTAACTTGAATTCTCCAAGATGCCCAGAAGAAGAAAAGAAGACCGAGAAAAAAGAAAGACCCCTAGGACTTTTCCAAGAGGGTATTTATAGCCTTAGGATGATTTGAGAGTTTCTATCTAAATAGAATTTGCTCTCATCAAGGATTCCAATCAAATATCTTAGTTTTGATTTAAATCTCTTGATTTGGAATTGTGATCGGACTCAATTTGGGTATTTGGATAAGTCCAAATCTTAATCTCAATCAATTTGAGATTCTGGTTATCTGCTCACGCGGAGATAATTTCATCAAAACGCGGAGTTAAAGAACCAGAACGCGGAACTAACGCGGAGCTATAGAATAGCTTCGCGTTTCGTTCAAACGCGAGGCTAATATAGCCAAAACGCGGAGCTACAGAGTTAGCTCCGCGTTCTGTTGTGGAAAACTGTATTTACTTAGAAATTTTCACTGGCAACACTACTAAATTCAAAGATCAAGTCTTTAATGTTTTTAAATATTTTCATGCAAAATTTGAAAGAGAAACTGGAAAACTCTTGAAGTGTATTCACATAGATAATGGGAGTGAGTATACTTCAAAGATATTTGATGATTATTGCTCTAAACACAGTATTAGATACCAAAGTTTGTCCACACGCAACACGACATAATGGGGTTGCAGAAATTCCTTTGATATGAAGGACTTAGGTCTAGCACCATATATTTTGGGAATGAAAGTTTCTCGTGACAGAAGAAGAAAGTTATGGCTATATCAAGAGCAATACATCAAGTGGATACTACAGAAGTTTAACATGAATAACATTAAGCCAGTAACCACACCTCTTGTAGCATATTTTAAACTAATTGCAAATCAGAGTCCCACCACTGAGAAGGACAAGAATTTAATGAAGAGAATCCCATACACCTTAGCTGTCAGATGCTTAATGTTCCTCATGGTATGTATAAGACCTGACTTATCGCATACAGTTGGCATGATAAGTAGATTTTTGCCAATCATAGTAAAGAGCCTCGGAATTCAATGAAATGGATCCGAAGATATCTCTAAGGAAGCTCCAAGTTTTGTTTATATTTTGGTAGTAATAAACCTACATTGGAAGGATACACAGATTCTGATATGGCTGGAGATATCGACACTCAAAAATCTATTTAGAGATATATATTTACTTTTCAAGGTGGAGCTGTATAATGGTAGTTTAAGTTGCGAAAATGTGTTGTTATATCCACTACTGAAGAAAAATACATGAATGTTATGAAAGCAAGTAAGGAGCTTTTATAGATAAAGAAATTTGTGAGGGAATTGTCATTGAACCAAGGAATATATATTCTTCACTGTGATAGCCAATTTGTCATTGATTTGAGTAGAAATGCCACATTTCACTCATGAACAAAACATATTAACGTTCGATTCCATTGGATTCGAGATGTCTTGGAAAAATATAGGATGCAACTTATCAAGATCAGCACAGATCGAAATCCATCGGATGTGATAACGAAGCCTTTATAAGTAAAGAAGTATGAGCTCCGCAAAATATTAGCAGGCATTACTAGTATTTGAATTATTTACTACAAGGGAGATCCCTCATGTGAATAGAGGGGGAGATTGTTGGGAATTTCGTCCATTCCCATTAGATTCATAACTATAGATTTGTTCGATTTTCAAAGTACTCATCTCGAAAATACTTATGACTTGGTAACTGCAGATTTGTTATATTTCTGAAGAACTCATTATTCATGGCATTGTTTCCTATAGATTTGTTATATTTCCAAAAGAACTCATTTTGGAAATACTAATGAATTTGGTAACTGCAGATTTGTTATATTTCCAAATAACTTATCTTGGAAATATTCATGATTTTGGTAACTGCTGATTTGTCATATTTTAAAGAACTCATCTTGGAAATATTCATGACTTTAGTAATTCATTTGCCTATAAAAGAGAGGTACGTTTAAAGATCCAATCATCAAAGATCCAACAAAAGGGGAGCTATCCTCTAACGAGTCTTTATAAAGATTGTTATCCAAGAGTAGTGTTTTCTTGAGAGATATCCTCTAGTGATTTCTAGAGAGATCTTTGTAATTCTACTTTATTATAGTGGAAGTTATTCGAAGTTTGTCCCGTGGTTTTCTTCCCTTCACATCGAAGAGTTTTTTAACATAAATCTTGTCCTCTTTTTTCTCCTCTTCTCATCCTTGTGTAATTATTTTCTCTGTCTTTCACTTAACACATTGCATAATTAGAGTGTTATTCCCAACAAGCTTTTTGTTTGATCCTTGGGATGGAAAGTTTTAGCTGTGAGAATGGTAGAATTAGTAGGCTAGATTCAATTTTTACGATTTACTGTGGTGTAGGGATGTAATATGATTTTGAATGCTTGCAAGCTATTAATTCAGCAGATCTTTGGTCAGCTATTAAATTTATTTGTAAGCCCAAAGAAAGGTTCGCTTCAGCTTCACTTATTTAGCTGGTGACGGTGGTGTTGTTTTTTACTTTTTAACGAAAAAAGCTTAGATAAATATCCATTCGTTTTCTCATACCATAATTTGGTGTGTATTAGGGAATGTATGCAGATTCACTTTACAACGCAGCTAACTTGTTCATAGAGTAACCTAGGTCGGTCACCCAATCAATAAAATAAAGTAGCATGAATCATACAAAAACTGATCTTCTTTCAAATCCTATGTGTCCCTCTTCTCTAGAATTCTACTATTCTTATTTCTTGTACTTATATAGGACCTGGATATGTGGAATTCAAAGTTCAGTATTACTTTATTCCGATTGTTATTCCAAGACTTTTAGGTTGTATTTGGTTTAAAAGAAAATGAAAGAAAGAAAAAGAAATGGAAAAGAAAAGAGAAAAGGAAAGAAAAGCTAAAGGAAATAAGATTCATTTTGTTGCTTAGTAGGGAGTGAAACTTAAAAAGAAATTTAAGAAAAATAAAAAAAAATTAAGAAACAACAATTTATCCAAACTCCATCAACTCTCCTATCATAATTCCACAAAATAGAAATACCAAGTCACATTTTCTCTTAATTTCTCTAGTTTAGGAAAGAGAACAAGAGGCAATTTTGTACCTTATTTTCTCCTATTTTTTTCAACTTTCTTTTCCTCTAAATTCTCCCAAACCAGATAATGGAAATTTAGTTTCTTTTTTCTTTTCTTTTACTTCAAACCAAACAGAGCCTCAGGAAAAATGGAGATGTATATAAAATAAAATAGTTCTAGGTTAGTTCCGCTAGTGTTATGCATAACATAAATGATCTGCCTCCTCTTGAATGTTTATAGTAATGTTGCATTTGACAAGTACAAATGTAATATTACTTTTTCTTTCTTGGTATCACTATAGTCAACTAGATGATAAGATATGAGGTAATTCCGTTAGTTAATAAGAGTCATTGACCAAAGCAAAAACTGATGGGATATTGTTATTTTTTATGGGAAAAATTGCAATATGTTGAGTTTACGAAGCAAATAGAACTATTCTTTCATGACTTCAATGCAATCCCTTATTCTTATTACACTGATCTGAAAATAAAATTTGTCACTGCGATGAATTCTACCCTCAGCTACAATCCATCATTTGCTTTTAAGTTCGGATATCCAAGGAACAATATACATATATATTAGGTGAGCTGATATAGGTAACGTTTCTGTTGGCAATTGGTAGAAATATGTACTTATATGTTATCTCTTACAGCAAGGCAATACAAACAACTTGGTACCTAGTCAGATTTCCTAGGGTTTTAGATGATCTTATGAACCTTCTATCAGATATTTGTAAGCATGTGGAAAAATAAGTAGACATGTTCCTGTCATGCTCATAAATTCCATTTTCAGTTGAATATAACAAAGATAGGTTGACTATCTTTAACAAACTTCAACTGATATGAGATAGGATGCAACAAGACAAATATGTATATACTGCATATTCTGAAAATCAACATATGGATGCATTGTATATCCAACAAAAATAAAACTATTAATGTATATGAGTTGACATCATTTGACTATAGCATGGATTTGTAGGCCCTTAATGGTTTACAAAACACGATAACTGAAGTATTATAAAATATTTACAAATTATATAAATCAAAAGCTACTAAATAATTCATTTAAAAAGTGGATATTTTGTATAAGTCTACTATAGATCAAATGGAAGTGTATGCCTTCTTAGATATATATGCACTATTCTTGCATTGGATTTTTAGCTTCTTAGTCTATGGATGCATCCCACAATACCTTCTTTTATACATTATAAATTTAAGAATACTCTATGGGAGTATGTGACTTGGACCATCAATTATCTCAGTATTCAAGGATTGGACAAGTATCAGGTATGGATACATCTCCTTTAAGGAACTACTTATGCAACATAGCTGACTATCATCTTCTTGAAAGACCGTTATCTCGAGCTTGAATCCAAATTGAGATCCTGTTCAAAGCATGGTTCTAGATATTAGATATCGGGATCGTATTGGATGGGTTCTTTCCATGTCGTTTAGCGGGTATCGGATGATATATCGGGGGTACGTGTTCATATTGGGTGTTCATATCAAGCATTGTATGTACATGTCAAATATGTAACTTTGATATCTTAGAGGTAGGTTTAATTTCATCTATCTAACTAGTATGACATTATATATATATATATATATATATATATATATATATATATTCAAGAGCATGTTCATGTATACAAGAATAACATAATAAAATAATTTAAGTTTTCAATAAAGTTGAAAACTTAAAATATAGAAATAATTGAAATTTAGGCATGACAAGATATGGCAAGGATTGTAGTTGAGAAAGATTAGTGACGATAATAACAACAACGAGAATAACAATAGTAATAATAACAATAACAGTAGCTAAGAAAGAAAATGTAAAAAGAGAAGTGGAAGAAGAGAATTTTGGAAATGATTTTAAGCTCTGCACTATAAATCTCTGGTATTTGTAACTTTTTCATATCTTGATCTCAAGTTTTTATGGAAATAATTTAAAAATCTGCTTGATTTAATTAGAGGTGAAAGAATTTGGATATTTCCTCATACATAAGAATAATGTTGATATGAGCACCAAATCTATTTCTTAGTTAAAACTCAATTTACAAAATGAACCATATTGGTCAATATGCATATAAAACGATATAACTCCGTTTTTTAACGTATTGTTTCTGTTGACCCAAAAAACTATATATTGATATATCTGGGGATATATCGGCTCTATCGGGGATATTTAAAACAATATTTCAAAGTTTCAATTTGGATTTCACTTTTTTTTCAGAAAATAAATTTATTAATTTCTAGTTTCACAGCTGTTTAAATGGAAAGTTTAGAACTTTAAATAGGATAGAATCTTATCTTTATCGGTGTATTTTGGAACCAAAATAAATTACAAGGAACAAAGTAACTATGATTTTGAATCCAAAATGGATCAGGATTCCATGATTAACTCTGCATGTCTGAGGAGAATTGCAGCATGGCCTTGGGGGAAAATCAACTCCAATATCTTCATTTTTAGGATTTTTAGTTGTTACTATAGATAATAGTAGGAGACAGTTTATTTTATTTTATTTTTTTTATAATTTTTCTTCCGTTTTAGATTGTGTAGCTTACAAAAGGGTGCTACAAGAGTTGATGTTGATTGATTGGAGAAAATGAATCCATTTATTTCATCCACTTATTTTTCAGGATTAGATTAATGTGTTTTTAGCAAACGAAATTTTTTTTCCTTTAACCTTTCCGTAAGAGGCTCTGTTCTTTAATCTTTTGGTGTTGCAGGATTAGATTAATTTGTGACTGTTCACCATTGATGTTGTATATGTCCCTTTCCTTCTGTTAGCATTCATAGAGAATCGAAGTGAACACTCTAGTAGGTGATATTGGATACTAGAATTGGCTGCTCCATCTCTCTGGTGGGTTAATTAGTTTTGTGCAGGACGTGCTTTCCTCCACTCTTAGGCTTGTTTAATAGTGTCGTGAGGGTGTAGGAATTATAAGTTCTTGGGATGGGAGTTACAAAGAGTTAGGAATGATAAAATTATGAATATTGGAATCTTGAGACTTTTTTGTTAGAAGAATTATGAATATTTAAGTTTGATGCTTGTTTGGTTGGAGTTGGGAAGTTAGATTGTAACTTTTGAATGGTTTGACAAAAGTACCCTCTGCATTCATAATAAAAATACACATATGTCAATTATAGATTGTAAGTTTGGTAACTTAAAAGCAAGCAAGGTGTACTACTCGCGAGCTGGCAAACTTTCAATAAATAAAATAAATAAATATGTTTGGCTAGTAAAGATAATAAAGCATAAAAGGTTTCCACCATGTTTTAATTGTACAAAGCTAAAATGCAATTATTCCTCAAAACTCCACAACAATCTCATTCTATACTAATGCACACTTATAAATCCTAATTTAAAAATAATAAAAATACATAATAATAGAAAAGGCGGGACAGCTACTGAATTTTTTTTATTTTTTAAATGTGCATAAAACTTGGGGAGAGAAATAATAGAACAAGAGTTCCAGGAATGGATATTTTTGGGGGAGAGCTGATAAAGGAGAAGTCAGTGTACCACGCGGGCACTGCTTGCCTAATTCCAGCCCACTTGTTGGTTCTGTAACTCTTTAGAATGGACTCTTCAAGTTTAAACTTATTCAAGAAGTTAAGGACAAGTTCAAGAAGTGTCTGATACATTTTTAGGAGTCTCCAAGAACCTAACATGTCCAGGAGTACCGAAGGACCTGTCATGCTGACAACCGGTTTGACATGGATGGCTTCATGGTGGAATGGCATGGTGGAATAGGGCACGTGTGGTAACTTTCATGGACAGCACAATTATCCAAAGGCTTATTAACATTTGCATCATGATATCTACCTTTACGGGATATCCAATGGCTTGGGTGAATATAATCTTGTGACGTGTTCTGTCTCTCCTTCTACGCCTCATGCTCCTCCTGCAAACCTCTTGGAGCACCTGATGCATCTCACTGATGCGTCAAAGTTCTAGCTCACTGACCACATTTACTAATTGTAGCTGCATATGATCCGTAGTTGATAGGAAAGCATCCTGTGGTACTCATCTTAGAGTTCGTAGAAGGAAATAAATAAAATTTGTAGATTTTGTTGGTGATTCACTTCCATATTCAAATTAAAGTGCCCGCCAAAGTTAATTTTGAAAATACCTTCCCTTCTCGTTATGACTTCTGACTGGAAGATTAAGCACAATGAGCTTTTTTCAGAGATCACCTTTAATGTAAGAAATGAATTCTATGTTGTGTTCAGTTGTCATTCCTGGTTGAATTGGATTCCTGATTTCCTTACAGTTTAGGGTATTTTCCCTTGAGCATAAGTTAGAACTTCTTGATTAAACAATTAATTAGAAATGAAGAAACGTCGCCATTCAGATCTGGATTAAGAGGTCTGATGCATACATTCACTGTGTTGATGAAACTGATGTAGATTTACGACTCCTATGAAGATCTTTTATGTTTTCGGTAGGGATCCCTAAACATTTAAATTAATTTGGGTTTTCTTGACATCTTAAATAGTTTACTTGATCTCTTTACATTCTGTTATACTGATGCAAGCAAAGTAGATTTTTCTTCTCTGAGTGATGAGGAGTGGAAGAAGCGTCTTACTAAAGAACAATATTATGTTGCTCAACAAAAGCGTCTTTTTCCCTTTTTTTTTTTTTTGTTTTTTTGTTTTTCATCAGGGAATATTGGAACACCAAAACTCCTGGAACCTATCATTGCATATGTTGCGACTCTCCTTTATTTGAGTAAGCCCTGCTTTCAGATGAATCACAACAGTGCCCTATAGTTCATATTTTAAATCGTATTAACTATGCTTTTCAGGTATATTTGAACTCACTCTTTTATTTTCAGATCCAAGACAAAATTGGATAGTGGAACAGGCAGGCCATCCTACTATGAACCAGTCGGAAACAATGTTAAGTCCAAGCAAGACATGTCAATCATTTTTATGCCGCGAACTGACGTTCTTTGTGCTGCCTGCGATGCCCATCTTGGTCATGTCTTTGATGATGGCCCACCACCTAATGGAAAAAGATATTGTATAAATAGGTAGCAACACTTGCTTTAAATTTGTTAACTCCTACTTCATGAGATCTTGGCTGAACTTGAAATGCCTTGTATAGCTTGCAGTGCATCTCTAAAGCTGAAGCCGCAGAAGCAGGCTGGCTCCAGTAATTAAGCAATCTATCCTAAACAGTGTGAAGGCTGCTGTTCTCCTATTGCATAGCATTCAGGGAGAAACATAGGTTAAGTATGGGGCATGTAAATTCGTGGAAGGTAAATACTCTTTCCTGATGTCTTCTCCTAGACTTACGAGAAACTAAGTGATAGGGGCTGTTTTTGATTTTGCTTTATGTGAAAAATTGTCATGCAATAAGTCTGTATTTCTTTCTGTAGTAGAAACTTTGAAATCCTGTTGCATCAGCAAAATTTACATCTATATGAGATTTGGTTTGTCCTGAACAGTGTTTTCGTGAATCTTTCTGAGATGAACTTAACCTGTTGCTGCTTGTATCATTGTTTCTGGAATGAAAAAGTGACGGCGGAGATTGCCCACCTGCAGTCGTGTCTTTTGTTGATTGCTCTTTCATTCAGACTGGGTTTTCTGTCAGAAGGAAGATAGGGTCTCTTAGTCTCAGAATTGATCTTTTAGACACATGAATTGAAGACCTGAGGTGGTGTAGTTTACCTTAACCTCTATCCTAATGGATAAAACAATATTTGCATATTGAAATGACTGAAGTTGGATTAATATGCTGAAATGCTTAGAGAGAACTGGTGCGGTGTACTATACATAAGCATTATGTAAGCCATACATAAGCTCTACTATAACAGATATTGCGCAAGATGTGCAATATTGGGATGATTGAAGTTGGTTAATCTACTGAAATGCTTAAAGATAATAATCACGTGTGTGGGAGGCAGAAGAAATAACATTCGAATTTTGAAGAGCTATGTTATCCCAGCTATAAGTTGACCGTCACTTTCGAGAGGCTTCCTTCCCGGATCGAAAAGTTTCATTCTCGCACATAGTCGACAAGGAACACTGAGTTGGACCTTGGAAGATACTTATGGGGAAGACCCCGGCATTCAGGGAGCAAGATGGGTCTTAAATAGACTGGGAACTATAATCGAACCAACAACATAACTAGGTATTGACCTGATTTTCTAATTAAATCCATCATTCCTTACTATTTCTCTTGGGGGACTATTCACTCATGCTTTCCCCAACAGCACGCGATGAGAATAAATCCATCATGCTACTACTTCTCTTCGATGCGGGAGTGTATCACTCATAAATATCTCAATAATATTTAAAGGGAATATTAAAAACTTCCATAATGCAAATAACATCATGATAATATTTCAAGTTGAAGGAAGAAAGAAGCTTGTTGAGAGGGAGACTGAGAGGGAGATCACCGGCTTCAATAGAGAGATCACCAGGGAGTTCTGTCATTTTGTTTGGGATGAGGGTGTCTTAGAGGCCATTCTCATCATCGACAACCTGTTAGCAAGGGGTGAGAAGGAGGCCATCTTCTTCGGAGAGAGATAACCTTCAACCTATCACCTCACTTGCAGTGATGGACTGTGGCTCGGAGTGGTAGAGTAAGAACAAAAGCAGGGAGAAGGATAGTACCAGTAGCAAAGAGGATTGTAACCCCAAGAAGGAAGAGGTGGCCCAACGTTGTTCGACCTCCGCCGGTCCTAGGGAAGACCCCAAGTCAGGATACGATGAAGACGGATAAGATCAACATCAATGCCACCTATACGGGTACGGAGGTGCTAGCCATGATGCAGATGACATAAGATGCCAGAGGGAATAAACATTTGCAAGCTGATCAGTACGGGAGTGGATAGTGGATGGAATATAGGTCACGACATGCTATAAAGAAAGAAAGGGCTATGGCAACAACAACCAGAGGGTTTCTGCAGAAGTTCTCTCCTAACAGCTCACTCGTGAGGGCACTACAAGAAAAATAGAGATTTCGTGACAAGAAAAGTTGTCACGAAAGATATGATTATCGTTGCTAAAACTTTTTAGTGACGACTTTCGTGACGACTTTTAATTGTTACGTATACGGCCGTTGTGAATACTAGCCGTGACAACTTTATAATTTTGTCATGAAAACTTTTTTTTAGTGACGATATTTAATCGTCACCATGAGGTGTTTAATGTGCCCATATCTATTGATACTGAATCTCTAGAGAACAGTTATTGTCACCATATATAATATGTGATAAGTAAATCTCGTCACTATAAGGTATCTACTGTGACACAGTATCCATTATCACTGAAACTCTACTTTTTGTGGCAACAGTCATTGTCACCATATATAATATATGACGATATATTATGGCCACAAGAATATATATGTTATTACATAATATCTACTTTTGTGACGAGATTTGTTGTCACAAATGATGTATAGTGACATGCGATATATGTTGTCACTAAAACAAATTTTGTGAGAGTAATTGTTGTCACTAATATTCACTTTAGTGACAATGTTTGTTGATACTATATCTTTTTCTAGTGACGGCACTAGCAAGTTGTCATTAAAAAAGATTTAGTGACAACAAAAATCGTCACTAAAAAGATAATTTTGTGGCAACAATTTTATCACTAAATTTGTTTTCAGTGACAATATATAATACATGTTACTAATATACATCTTTTGTGAGAACAAATATCACAAATAGAAATATTGTCACATACACAGTAATCAAAGTCCATTAAATATAATCACAGATAATATAATAACAATCACATACAATTTAACAACATATTATCAACAAAACATTTGAATCAACAAGTCCAATAATAATAAAACATGTATATAAAGTAATATGTTGAAGTACCTACACATATTCAAGAGTTTTGTCTCAATACTAAATAAGTTCGCCATACACAAAAACAATACCAATTACTATTTATATCCAAATACTAAACAATACCAATTAACTACAAAATAATTAAGATTTGGATGGTTGCAAATCTCTCTTTTTTTTCCTTTCAGATTTTATCTTCATTGCATTCTGTCCATTATTAAATCCTTCATTTTAGTAACAACCCTCTAATTTTGTTGTTCCACATCTTGTATTATCCTCTTACTAGGAGGTTTTTTCCTACTTCTTTCCCACATAAATAACCTGATTCCTCATCAAGAACACGAATCAAAATCTCATCATTAGTCTTCTATAGTTCACCCTCCTATGTTTGTTGCATACCAATCTTTTTCATTTTGTCCTGCATCGAGATTGAAATAATTAAATTTTCTATAATGGAAAAACTAATGAAAAATACTTAATAATATGAACAACATCACAACATATACAAAATCAAAACATTCAATAGCACAACATGCACAACATGCCAATATGCACAATAAACACAACACAATATGCACAACACACAACAAACACGACAAAGACAACACACACAAACACAACAAAAACAACACAACATGATAAACACAATATGCGCAACATGCCAATATGCCAATATGACTTGAAAGGTATATTAGTGGCAAAAAATGACCTTAACTAATTTATTTATCATTTTCTTTTTTCTTTTCTTCCTTCTCCTTCTGCTTATTGAGTGTAAGCATGTTTTAAGAACATATAAATTAGTGTAAGCAAGACATCAAATTAATGCGTAACATGAATATATGCCGGAAAGTATAAAATGCGTAATATGCACATATCTGAGAAAGCAAAATATGCACAACAAGCACAACAGTGTACAATATACACAAATTACAACATGCACAATGTGCACAACATTCACAACACTCACAATAAGCACAACACGCTAACATGGACAACAAACCCAATATTTTGCATGTAACTATATATAGTTACAATTATGGTTTACTTATGATGAGATTGACTCTTTATCTGTGACTTTTATCATTTTGTATAACATTGAAACTTAGGTAAACTAAAGTTTACAAAGTATTTATGTTCAATTTAAATAATTTAAGGTTCACCATATTCATGAATTAAGGTTCAACATATGTCTTTGTTCACCTCATGAACTTCATATTGAGGAAATTTATGTAATTGAAAGATATTAAAAAAGACTTAATGGATTTCTTTAGATTTCGGATCCGACCATCATAAATCTCCATCTTTGATCATTTTAGTGTGTTGTTTTAGCCAAACTTGATCCAATGGTGCCTTCTCTCAGTCTCCAGGTCCCTCTGCGATAAGTTATTTGAAGATTAAGGGTGCAATAACAATATAATAGTTATTATTAGTGATAATATTTCTTTCAACAATACTTTTTCCTCCAGCTGGTTCAACAAGGCAAAATAATGCACCTATAAGAGTGGCTTTTCCACTTCCAGTCCTTCCTAAAATACCGATCTCGTGCCCTCAAAGATGCAACTGATTCCCCTAAGAACAAGCGGATTATATGCTTTAATCTGATACGTTTAATGTAAACTATTTCATCATAATAAATTTTACAAATTAGTTGAAAAAACTGATAATTTCTTTTGATATGAAGATTTACCTGCAAATTTCTCAACTCTACGCTACTTAGCAGGCCAACTAGGATGCGGTCATTTGCCTTCAATGACTTCTGGAACCTCACTAAGCTCATGCATATATTAACTAATTCTTTCAACAGAGGTGATGTAGTTTGAAAGCATGCACAGATTTTGTACTGAGGAAACATGGAAATTGTTTAATGAAAGACCATACGACAGAACCATTCCAATAAATCCTGCATAAAGCACAGGTAATGAAAGAAATTTCCACATCAGATCCACTTAGAAAAATAGTTAGAGAAGTTTACAACTACAATGAACATGAAAAATAGTTCAGAGCACCAAGATAGACATGCTTGTCATGATAGTACTTCTTAGATGACATATCTCCATGGTCTCTGTAAAATAAATGTGAAACATGCAGAGTTAAGATTTAAGAAGGGAAAAACTTCCAGTCAACCAATTTCTAAAACCAACTCAGTGATGAAAGTTAAGTGCACATAATGCCGAAGAAAATGCATAACTGCAACAAATTAATATTTAAGACAACCTGTATCCTTAAAATCTTAGATTCTTTTATAAATTCTCTTTAACTAAAATTCCCTAAAACCTCATTAAGAAATTTGCAATGCAAAATTACAGGGACGCAAGAAAAATGCTAAATATGTTGTACACTAATTATAGGAAATTTCATCCAAAAACAAGCCAGTTGAGATTTTGCCTATTCAGTAATAGGTTTGTTGCCTGAAATCATTGAAAAGTTCAGGAATCCACAAGCTAAATTAAACTAAGGGGTTATTTGGTATTTTGCAGGTGAAAAGGAAATTGAGGTGCAGCCATAGCTGCAAATCTATTTCAGGTGTTTGGTTGCTACATTTTGTAGCAAAAGGCTGCAACTTTTGCTGCCACCAAATTTTGCAGTTTTTGCTGCAAAATGCAGCAATGGAAACACTGCTGAAAGAGTTGCAGCTGAAATTCCAATTCCAAACTCAAATTCAATAGTTAACTAGGGATTTGCAGGTCAATTGACACTAAAGAGACTGATTCTTCACCTAAATTAATAGACTAATAGGATTTTGTCTAATTCAAAATTGAGCTTTGCAAATCAATGAAAAATATTGTAGTACAGGTCAAGTGGGACTAGATTGACTCTTTGCCAAAATTAACAAATTAGGGTTAAAAACCCTCCAAGATATCAAATGCAAACATAAATAAGATGCTATTTAGTACCTAATAATCTTGCGACGCGCTCGAGCGGCATATCCTCCTTCTGAGTCTCGATGAACCCAAACTTCCACTTGTCGTCGTACCTCTTCGAGTTGAGTTGGTCACACTTCCTTGCCTTCTCCACTCGATGCGCCTCTAGCTCCGCCGCCGACGGTGGATACTGTTCAAAAGCTGCACCGTCGGCGGAGGCGGGTGCAATACCGCTGGTCCCATCATCCCCGACGGCGCGATCGGTCCCGAAGAAGATGCTGTCGTGGACGGCCCTCCGTTGTTGCACATCGCAAATAACTAGAGTAATGCATATGTAAAGAAAGATTTGGGACCGAGATCCATCTAGGGAAGGGTCTTGGAACGAAGAGAAATCTCTCGCCTTTTCTCTCGATTTTCTTCTGGAGGGGAGAATGGAAAAAAAGGAAAATAAAGATTTCAGATAGATAGAGTCGGAGAAGAATCGTCGGTTCGGAGAGAATAGGCTTGAGGAGGGGAAATTCTAAATGCGCACCGCATATTACTAGTGAGCACCACATACTATATAGTAAAGTGATTTACAACATAGGGGAAAATGGTGCTCACTAATAAACTATTGTGTGCAATTTGAAACTCCCCTTGAGGAGCGCTGAGATATAAGAGGTACACGTACCAGGAATGGGAGAGAGAGTCTTCGGAAAAAAAAAAACAATAAAAAAGTAATTAATGTCACAATATTATTCGTGACAAATAACTAACTGCAAATTGAGTATTCAGATATGATTAAGAATCACAAACAGTTCTACTTAGATTTGGGTTAGAAAATCAGAGTTCTAATTAGATTGGAATACTAATTAGATGGTGATAGTGCTATTCTAATGGGATTAGGATAGGAACACTATATATATTTCTTGTATGCAATACGAGAGAGGAGAGCAATTGGAGAGCAATTGGCTGAGAGATATGATTCTATTATTATGAGAGATGCGAGAGGTAGAGAGATACATGGATCTCTTCTTGTAAATTATTTTTCTCATAGTGGATATTTCTCTCGTTGTTCCCGTAGACGTAGGTCGAACTTGGTTGGCCGAACCACATTAATTCTTTTGTTTTTCTTGTGTTGTATTATTTTCTTCGTCTTTATAATCTCGATGGGGAATTTGATTCATAACAATTGGTATCAGAGCCGGAGTTATGGATCCAGAATCGAGATTGCGAGATGGTGGATCTGATATCGAGTCGACAAGAAGGTTGGCGGAGGCATCAAGGCAAAATACAATAAGAAGAAGAAGAAGAGAAAAAAGAAAAAAAAGCCAGATACAACCGGTGATGTGCACAACCAGAGGCTCTAGCAATATGCACCAAAAGGAGTGGCTGAGAACTGAGATGGATCCTGAGGTCCAGATCGACGGCTATGGTTGATCGGATCGTGGATCGAATAATCGGTATCCGATTAAGGTGATCCAGGAGTCGAATCCTATGTTTTTTAGCATTCCGGATGCAGTGGTGGATGCGGATTGGGCAAAATCCACTATTTAGAGCAGATTTTGTGCAGACCAGCAGTGATCGACGATGATCGTGGGATCGATATTAATCGAGATGATTCATAATCGATGGTTGGTTGATTGTATGATAATGAGGTATATTATGGTACTTTATGTTGATAGATACAGTTACTTCGTGACATGATAAAGCACATGATAATATATAATCATCTGTTTTTAAAAGTTGGTCATAGTTTTTGGATCAAGGTGGAGTACAGTATATCGATTACTTTTGTCTGATGCACAAGATGATAAGTGATTATGAGTACTCAGGAGGTTCAGGTGTTTTGACCAAGGTGGAGCACGGTGTAGCGATTATGAGCGCTTGGTAAAGAGCGTGATGTTGTAATCGTGAGTGTTCAAAGGAGTACGGTTTAATGATCATGAATGCTCAGTGGAGAGCATGCTTTAGTGATTATAAGTGCTCAAGTATAGAGGCAGTAATGATTATACGAGAGAGAAGACCAATTGGAGAGCAATTGGCTGAGAGATATGATTCTATTATTATGAGAGATGCGAGAGGTAGAGAGATACTTGGATCTCTTCTTGTAACCTTTTTTCTCATAATGGATATTTTTCTCGTTGTTCCCGTGGACGTAGGTCGAACTTGGTCAGCCGAACCACGTTAATTCTTGTGTTCTTCTTGTGTTGTATTGTTTTTTTCGTCTCTATGATCTCGATGGGGGATTCGATCCCCTACAGTATTGTCACAAATATTAATATCTAGATCCAATTTTGTAACAACAAAAATTTATCGTCACTAAAAAATCAATATTTAGTGACAAATTCTAATATGTTGACACTAAAAAATCGATATTTAGTGATAAGTTTTAATACGTTGACACTAAAAATTAGGATTACATGACAAGTTCTAGTACGTTGACACTAAAAATTAAGATTGCATGACAAGTACTTATCTTCGTCGCAAAAAATCCAAATTTTTCGTGGCAAGGTTTGTTTGTTATCACAAAATACCCTACTTTAGTGATATTTTCATTGAAGTATAATTTCGTGACAGCAAATATTATTCGTCACGAAAAGCAGATATTTAGTGAGAAGTTTTAATACGTTGTTACTGAAATAAGTATTATGTGACGAATATTTATTGTTGTCACAAAAAACTAATTTTTCATGACAAGGTTTATTTGTTGTCACAAAATATCCTCTTTTAGTGAATATATTTATGATTCTCACAAAATTTTTGTCACGAAGGTTAGTGCTAGTAAGGGGCGAGAAGGAGACCATCATCTTCGGAGAGAGATAACCTTTAACCTATCACCTCACTTGCAGTGATGGACTTCGGCTGGGCGTGGTTGAGTAAGAATAAAAGCAGGGAGAAGGATAATGCTAGTAGCGAAGAGGATTGTAACCCCAAGCATAGAAGGAAAAGTTGGCCCGACGTTGTTTGATCTCTGCTGGTCCTAGAGAAGACCCCAAGTCAGGATACGATGAAGACGAACAAGGTCAATGTCAATGTTGCCTATACGGGTAAGGAGGTGCTAGCCATGATGCAGATAACATAGGATGCCGAAGGGAATAAACATTTGCAAGCTGATCAGAAAGGGAGTGGACAGTGGATGGAATATAGGTCGCGACATGCTGTAAAGAAAGAAAGGGTTATGGCAGCAACAACCAGAGGGCTTATGCAGAAGTTCTCTCCTGACCACTCACCTATGAGGGGGAGTAAGGAGGGATGTTGGGTGTGTGGTAAGATCAGCCATTTTAAAGATAAATGCCTCTTCATTCAGTGCAGGTTCTGCAAGCTACTCGGTCACTGAGTTGCCAAATGCCATGTGGCTCCAAGGAGGCAGGAGGAGATCGGGAAGGAAGCTGGCTCACACTTAGATAAAATGGCTTTGGTTAAGGTGGGGGACAACATCAAAGAAGGTCACAAGTGGCCGACCACAAACCAGTGGAGAAGAAGAGAAGAAACACAATGGCTGCAAGAAAGTCAGAGATGATTTACTTGCTAAAGGAACAACCTGTTGTACCAAAGCAGGCAATATATATCCCCATGTCTGATAAAGGGGGTCGCGGAGGAGGAAAGATTAAGCAAAATTATCGGGGTTATTTAATCGGGCCACGGCTATTCGACGGTAGACATGATCCAAGGGCTTAGAGCGATCTCATTCTATTTGCTCTATTTGATTGGAAATTGTTCAAAAATGGAAACAAATACTTAACAAGGTTCTCGAACTCGGGGAGCCTAAACCATGCGGGAGGGATGACCTCAATTCTCTACAAGGACCACAAAGCAGGATTCACGGTCTACAGCTGGTTTGGGGGGGGGGGGGGAGGAGGAGGATCAATTTCACGTGTTCCCGATGGTGGCTTGGCAAGCATTGGAGGGGATCCCGCTATAACATTGGAATAGATAAAACATATATATAAACAAGTTATTAATCAAATGCGCTCATGTGTTAGAAGTGAGTGATTAGTCGATCGATAAATCTAATATCGATTATGCAAGGGTGCAAGTGGGATGTGATACTTTCAAAGATACCGAACCAAATTATGACGGTCTTCGGCCGGATAAAGTGTTATGTCTCCATCAACATAACGATGAGCTATAGGTACCCGGTGGAAAATAAGTTACATAGTACTCACATAATGAATGAAGATAGAGGGGCGACAAGGCACAAGGAGGAGGATCCGGTAAGGCTAGTGATTGACAACAAAGCGGAAACATCTCTGAAGGCGAGAAGTACAACACGGGATGAAACAATTGGGAAGAGAGGAGGTTAGTGGCATAGGAGGAAATTCAATATAGCACTTTTGCTTTGTCTAGAGGTGGAACAATGAGCAAGAGCTACAAGGGGAAGGAGAGCCCTGACAAAAGTGGGGAGTTGTGGACTATGGGAGGAGTGGGAAGGATGAAGAGTCTCCCTGGGTAATGGCAGAGAAGAGCATCCCCGCTCTCTTGGGGGACTGCCGAATTAATTACGGCTCCGTTTGTTGACTTTGGGGACGCAAAATCTGGTGGGGCCTACTAAACAAGTGTGGGAGAGGAAATCGATTTGGTGAGGGAGGGTTTTAATCAAATGGGCTCCAACTTGGGCCTAATCACAGCAGGCCCAAGTGGGCTGCAATTAGACATGAGTGCTTTGGGCTTGGTCAGTCCAGTTGAGGTTCTAAAATAGTAGTCACCCTGATTCGCTTGGGGCTTACACATGGTTGCTTGTAACTATGCAAATAGTTGATAGAGAGTTTGTAAGGGATATCATGACAACAGTTTTGGAGAACATGGTGGGGGGGATGACTGCATTGGAAGAAAGAGATTCAGGAAGTGTCAGCCTTCATGTTTACTGAAAAAAGTTAGGGTTCATAAGTGGGTAATGAGCAATTCTCAGAATGAGATTGTAGATTCACAAGGCAGAAACAGAGATGGACCAGTGTCAGATAGTAGACAAAAGACACTGATGTATATAATAGATAAAGTCCATATTTGGAAGGTCATGCCCGCCACAATTAGTGGCCTGGTGGAGACATCGACAGCCATTCCTAAGACTGTGGTTATGCTATCTAGACTCAACAGGAGACTGGTCAAGAAGAGAGGAGGGCAGGTCTATCAATTAAGTGAAGTGGTGACTTTCGCTTTCAGAAAGAAGGCCTTACTGACCGATCCCAACCTAAATACTATTCTAAATAGCTATGATGTCCTTCATTTTGTCCCATATGATGTTTTAAATTACTTTGCTAATAAATGCGACATTGATTTGGGAGAGCATGTGAGGAAAAGGCTTCGGAATATAGATCTAATTAGACATCTCAAATTCCCGAGTAAGGGCAGTGTTTCCGCAACCCAAGGGATGGACGAGATGGCCTAGAGTGAGTCTGAGATGGAGAAGCTATATATTATTTGTCAACAAAAATAGTTTATATGAAACATGAGAGGACTGGTTAGCCCAATGAAAGAGAATGATGATTAGAGAGGTTATTTTGATTAGTAAAACAGAAATAATTTGTTTGGAAGAGACGAAAATAAAACTTCCTATTCCTAGGTATATGAGGGCAATCTTCCCATTGAAAATCGTTAAGGTTTTTTGTAAGGAAGCAATAGGGGCATCCAGTGGAATCCTAGTTAGAATCAATCATACTACTTTTGAGATCTTAGATAATTCCATTGGAAAGTAATCAGTTATAATCAAAGTGAGGAGGAAGTTTGATGGCTAGATTCAGAGAGTGACAGTGGTCTACGGTTCTAATGAGGCTAGCAAAAGGAGTACATTTTGGGCCCTATGGATATTAGGGGGAGAATTCAACGTAGTTCGGTTCGAAACGGAGCGGAAAGGGGTGGGGGTGATCATAATGCTCGGAAAAAGAACCAGTTCAATGAGGTTGTTAGTCAATTGGGGTTAATTGACTTACCAGTCTTAGGAAGATCATTTACTTAGTCAAACATGTGGGAGGACCCGTGTTGGGCCTAGATAGAATACTTGTTTCAGTTCAATGGGAGAGAAGATTTGTGAATGCCACAGTCACCACCATCCCACCATCCCACAGGAACGTTAGATCATGTCCCTGAATGCTTATAGACTAGGGAGAGACAAAGGTAAATCAAAAGGTTTTTTTTACTTCGAATAATGGTGGTTGGAGCACCGGAAGGTTTATGCCTAATTCAAGAGAGTTCACATAAAACTACAAGTCGGGATGTGCAGTGGAGAATATATATATATATATATATATATATATATATATATATATATATATATATATATATATATATATATATATATATATATATATATATATATATATATATATATAAAGTACTCACATGCTGGAAAAGATGATACATTGATGAGGTAAAACTTTGGAAGGGAGTTGTTCTCACGGAAGTACAGAAGTTAGAATTGAAACAGGAGGATGATATCCTATCAGTGGTGGAGTGGGTTTTACTAACCAACTACTGCTTGCAAATTTAGGACATTTATGTCAGAGATGGCACTAAGTGGCGTCACTGTGCTAAGTGCCAGTGGTTGTTGGAGAGTGACACTAATACTACATTTTTTCATTGAACTACGACTATGAGACATAGACACAATAAGATACATATGCTTGGTTCGGTGAATGGGCCAATATGCAACCAAGAGGAATTGAAACAACATATTTGGGGCCATTTTAGAAGAATCTTTGGTGAAACTAAGAAGTGGAGGATACGTCTGTCTTCAAGAAGTTGGCCTCCCGTGGAGGGGATGGATACATTGGAAACGCCGTTCATGAAAGATGAGATTAAAAGAGCAGTGTGGGATCAATGCACGTTAAAATCACCTGGTCCAGATAGCTTCCTATTGTTGTTCTATAATGTGCTCTGCGACGAGACAAGGGGTAACGTATTAAAACTCCTAGTGAATATGACGAACGGGACAACTATATTATACATGATTAACTACTCTCTCGTAACCTTAATCCCCAAGAAGGAGAGCCCGGAGAGGGTAGAAGATTACAGACCGATTGCACTCATAAACAAGCACACTTAAGACAGTATCGAAGATCTTAGCCACCAGGCTGATGCCATTGGTAGATACTCTAATAGGGCACTACCAATTAGAGTATGCCTTTAAAGGAAGAAATATCCTTGAAGGGATTGCTTTGGCCCAGGAAGTAATTCACCAAACTAAGAAGTCTAGGGTAAATGGTTTCCGATTAAAGCTAGACTTTAGAAAAGCATACGATATGGTTAGTTGGGAGTGCCTATTAGAGGTGGTTAAAGCAAGAGGGTTTGGAGAGCGCTGGATTGCTAGGATCACATTATGGCTTGAGTCGGCTAAAACACAGGTGATGCTCAATCATGAAATAAACAAGGAATAATATGTAGGAGAGGCTTACATCAGCGAAACCCTTTGTCACCGCTCATGTTTGTTTTAGTTGCCAACGGATTAGACCGTTTGATCAGTAAGTCCAAGGAAAGTGGATTAATTGGGAGTTTGCCTGCATCTTCGAAAACCTCAATTGCGAACTTACAATACACAGATGACACATTACTCTTTAGTCAAGGCAATATGAAATATGCCATCGCTCTCAAATGGATTTTGAGATGTTTCGAAGCCTGGTCTGGTCTAAAAATAAATTTCCACAAAATCTCAATTATGCTATTGGGTGAGAAGAGTCCGTTATAGGACTTCATTGTCAGCATCTTCGGCTGTAAGGTAGAGGTGTTCCTTTTAAGGTACCAAGGCATACGGCTTAGACGTAACAGGCTAAGAGCGGAATGGATGTCATTATTTGAATCATTTGAGAGGGTGGAGAGGGATGAATCATTTGAGAGGGTGGAGAGGGAACCTACTATCTCTCAGGGGAAGGTTAATACTCTTGAAATCAGTTCTCATACCTACATCCATATGCTATATGCCATACTTTGTCCTTCCTAAATGGATTGGCAACAATATAAACATAATTCGAAAAAGAATTATGTGGGCAGTACCCACTTCAAAGGGAGGAAAGTTCCATTTGATTCAATGAGGGGTGCTGTGCAGACCAAAAGCACAAGGAGGGGTGTGGGAATCATGGACTTAAGGGTTTTTAACATAATACTCATGTTGAAATGGTGGCAGAGGATCCTACGTTGTCCTAAGGGACAACTACAAAGGGTGTTGTTTGAAAAATACGACCCAAAAATAAGAACATGGAGGGAAAAATCTAGAAACTCTTCTATTACTATGCCATTTTGGAAGGGACTGCAGATTGTGAAATGGATATTCTGGTCCAAAGTGGTGTTCATGGTGGGTAAGGGGGATTGGCTCACATTTTGGAAGGATCGATGGTGCTCCTCATCCTCGTTTCGCACATTGTTCCATAAGGTTTTCGCATCGGCCTTGGATAAGGAAGGCACAGTCAATAATTTTAGTGTGGGTGGAGAATAGAGGATACAGTTACAATAATGCACCTCACCGGAAGGTAAGAGGCAGGAGGAGGAGTTGAACCACTTACTCGTTGAAGCACTAGGGTTAGGGGTACAGGAGGACACCCCACTCTGTAGGTGGGATGCAAAGGGAGAATTTTCAGTTAGATCATCATGCACTCACCTTGTTGATGAGGCTTTCTATCTACCTCGGCTAAGCACATACGGAAAGTTAAATGCCCGATGAAACTTAAAACCTTCTTATGGCTTGCCGCAAAGAATGCAACCTTACATGGCCGAAGCTGTAGGAGAGAGGCTGGTTGGGACCTAATATATGCGTGTTATGTTGCACTATGGGGGAGTCAATGAACCACCTTATGTTGAACTACAAGTTTGCAATTCAGGTTTGGAAAGCTAGCATGTCTAGCCTAGGAATCCCTATCAATCTTACGATAAATGATGATGTGTGGGGGAGGCCTAGGGCAAGAATGAGACCGAGAGGGTTACGTTTGATTTTTACAACTTCCATATGCTGGTACTTATGGAGAGAAAGAAATTATAGATCTTTAATAATATCTCCCATCGTCATTCGGTCTGTGTACGAAGGATTATAGAAGATGTTACTTCTTGGACACGACTCCTTTCAGAAGAAGAACAACTTCAGCCTCTCGTTGGTGATCACAGGGGGCTACATCAGGATGGATACTCCTAGAGAGGACGACCAGCCGGGCACCAACTAATACATCAGGAGGAAGGACAACGACGGATGCTTGGAGACTTTTTCTATGATTGATTGTCCGGAGTGTTATGTACCATTTTATTTTTTTTCTTTTTATTTTTTTTTTCAGTTTTCTTTGGTCCCAACTGTTGTTATGTAATCTACCAGTGTCTTTGAAAACACTGGATGACCTTTAGTTTTGTTATCATGGTTTAATAGAACATGGAGGGTAATAGCTCTCCGTTATTGACTTAAATAAACATCATGGTAATCATCTTACACTAAAATTTAAGCTATTGATTAAGGACTAATAATGGATATGAAATGAAGCTAATCTAGCACTTGTTGGTGGTGAAAATTTCCAATTAAAGAAAAACATAGCAAAATACCCCGCAGAATGCGAAGCTAACTTTGTAGCTCCGCGTCTGGCTAGAAAACTAGTTTCGCGTTGAATAAAATGCAGAGCTAAGTCTATAGCTCCACATTCAGAGTATTTAACTCCGCATGAGCAGATTCTTAGAATCCCAAATTGATTGAAATTGAGATTTGGGCTTATCCAATACCCGAATTGAGTCCAATCAGAATTCAAAATCAAAAGATTTAAATCAAGACTAAAATATTTGATTAGAATTCTTGATAAATACAAACACCTTTTAATTCTATTCCTATGAAAACTCTCATATCCAATTAAAGTCTATAAATACCCCCTTAGAGGAGATAGTTGGATCCTTTTTGGAGTTCCATTTACGCATGAGAGTTTTGAATTTATAAAGATCAGCAGAGAGAGACCTAGGGCCGGCCATCATCTTCATCGAGTAGAAGATCTTCACATCAGATCGTCAATAAGTTCTACTAGATAGATCCCATCACCACACTAGAACCCATGTTTTATTGTAAAAGAGAGCGATAATTTATAAATTCTCTCGTTTATTTTTTTATTGTTCTTCTTTCATTGTAATCAAGTGATCAATGGAAGGAAGAAAGATTTTTGCAGAGAACAAACTGGCGACCACAGTGGGAGAATTCTCTTTTACTGAAAAAGAGATCATGGTGCAATTCGATGTGGAAAAGATCGGATTGGTTGTTGATATGCTCGTCGTGGAAATCAACCAGCAAAAATATGAGGAGTATCTCTCTTCTAGATCAGGTGATCTGACTGAAATGCGACGCTATCACCGAGTGAGCTGTAATAGCCATAAATCGGGTAATAAGGAATCCACCGCTAAACGGGGATCCTTTGAGCCCATGGCTATAGAGCCGTTATTTAGGCAAAAAAACCTAGCAAAGGATGACGTTCTTACTGCCGAAAAAGGCCTAGGAACTGGTTTGACCAGAATGCAACTTTAAAACAGCAATCGTTGTGCAAGACGAAGAATCCTCAATACGATTCTACTTCGCGAGCTGGCTTGCGTTAATTGCAAGACCAGTCTAAATCATGTTAAACGCGAAGTTAGCCTCTGACCAGCATGTGATGAATTTTCTCCACGCGAGGCTATTAACTTAACTATGAAACTGGCCAAAGTGCCAAACTTCGCATAAATCGCAAAGTTAATTCTAACTGTAATCCAGCATGTGAAGAAGTTACTTCACGCGAGCTATAGGTCCTGGACATGAAGCCAGGAAAATTGATAACACTCACATAAAACGGGGTGTTGATCTCATAATTAAGCGAGCGTGTGATGGACTTTCTCCATGCGAGGCTACTGAACTTAACACTGAAATTGGCCAAAGTGCCAAAATTCGCGTTAAATACGAAAATAAGCCAGTGTGTGATGGACTTCCTCCAAGCGAGGCTATCAGACCTAAATAAAAACTTGAGCTAAGCGTCAAATGCAAAGCCAAGGATTCTTGCATAAATTGCAAAGTTATGCTAGCGTGCGAGGATTCCCCCCCACGCGAGGCTAAACAAATAAAAGTTAAACTTTTTCAGGAACGTCAAGCAAGCATAAAATGCGAGGCTAGCGTAAAATGCGAAACTGTATTTCAGCCTCGCGTAAGTACTCTAAAACGTGGAGCTAACGTTCAACTCCGCGTAAAACAGCTAATATACAGAATTAAGGCTGATAATCGAAATATTGAGCACCATCTCAACTCCACTGGCTCTGGAGAGTTTCAGCGGGTACTCGAATCTCTCCGACAGCCAAGTGGGCCCCAGGCCCAGAGCATCACTGAAGATTCTTCATCTCCTAAAGTTCATGATCTCAAGGAATATTTGACAAATAAAAGAAAAATGACTCAAACTCCGTCACGCTCAATCTGTCATTGCGAACAAATAATAGCAGTAGTATTGAATAATTGCTGCTGTATGAAAAAAATATCTGTATTTGACAGAATAAATGAGTCAGACCAAAATACTCCAAAGAGGAGAAAGAATGATCCTGATACAAAATCAAAGAAAAAGAATTAAAAGCGGTGACCTCAAATATGGTCGGTAAAAGAAAAAAGATCATGAGGAAAGAGTATGAGTCTGATGCAGACGATGAGGAATCTCATCATTTCACTCGGCTTAAATCACATAAGGTCGCTCCTTGAAATTATAAAAAACTTGCAAAAGGTTCTTATGATGATGACAGCGATAATTCGGCTGTAGCTTCTCCACAATCTTGTGCATCTTTCCGACCACAAAAATCAGCATCACATGTGGTGGACAGGTCCGACGATGTCGATCAGAGGTTAGAAGTCCTAGAGCAGATGATTCGAAACCAGCAAAAGACTATCCATGACACCAAGGAAATGCTTCTGAAAGTGGTCAAAAATACACAAAATATAGTTGAAGACAAGGCAAAGAACTCTTCCTCGCAACCACCACTAAAGACAAATGAGGAATCACCGTTTATGGAAAATGAAGAGAATAAAGAGGAAAAAGCTTACTCGATGCATGAGCAAGATGACAAATATTCCTTCTATGATACTCATGAAGAGAAGATGAAAAAGTTGCAAAAGCATTTTGATCAATTAATGCACAAAAAGGAGCTAAAGGAATCTGGAGTTTCAAGACTATTCCGCTTGAGTGGGACTTCACCCCATATTCAGAAAAATACAAACCCCTCAAATTGAAACCGTATGATGGGAAGGGGTCCCCCACCCAGCATATATATTATTTCTTGTCTCAGGCAGACCACCTAATGGGAAATGATCCCATATTGACTAAAGTGTTCGTGAGTACCCTGCGAGGGCCTACTTTTACGTGGTTTATGCAGTTGCCCCCAGAAACCATAAATACTTGGTATGATATCAAGAACCAGTTTTTGGCACGTTTTTTTAAGGATGATACCAAGATATTGGTTCATTCCCTCCTTGAGACAAAACAAGGAGAAGAGGAAACAATGAAAAGCTTCAGAGAAAAATTCCGGGAAAGGTCTGTGCAATGCTGACACGGAATGACCCAGGAAATACTAGTGGAGACAGGTAAGCATAATTTTAGGACTAACGCGTTGATAAAAATGGGAGTCATGGAGTCCAGAACTTGGAAAGGCTTGTTGAAATAAGGAGCGCAGGCGGAAGATATAACCCGCCGGATTAAGAAATCTCGTGGTACGAGAAACTCGTCGAATCACAGGTCATATCCACATAATTTTAAGAATAAAGGAAAAACTGTGATGACATCAGACACTACTCCAAAGCCAACAAGTCTGGCAAAATCGAGACCTCAAAATCCGGGAGGTGCAAGTCAGAATAGGCCCTGTCAAGAAAGAACATATACATTCAAAATGGAGCATATATGAACTCTATTCTATCTCCTCCTCAGAAAGAGTATGTTGAAACTTCCAGGGAAACGGAAACCGAAAGACGCAGGAAAAACCAATGACCCTAACTATTGCCTATATCATCAGAATATTGGGTATCCAACTAGGGATTGCTATCCTCTAAAGAATCGGATCCAGGCATTGATAGAAGCCGGGGTTCTCATACTTAAAGAGGAGCAAAAGAAGGTTTTCGCAAATATGGCAATCTTAGTTGTATGAACCAATGAGTTTCCCACGGGGTAACGCTAGTGCCAGCAGGAAAATTGATAGTAGTAAATCATGACCCTCATAAGAAGGAACAAAAAGGACTAACTCCGGTGACCACGACAATAGGAGATGTCATGTGGATTCATCCAGATCTCCTACAAGATGAGTAGTAGATTTCATCCAGTACGCAAAGCAGGGGGCGGACTAGTAATATCATCTCCACAAATCTTAAAGAAGAATACATAATTGCTAATGCATTAACAGATTCAGAAGAGGAGGCCATGATTATGGCCACTCATCAAGACAAAGTAGGTCCGTCTAGTACTAGATCTGGCAAAGCCTATCTAAAAGATTATTCAAGAGTAGGCCTTAGAAAAGAAGTATATGCGGAGCCTGCAAAACTGAAGGGGCTTCGTTTTCAAAAAGGTGCAAAGAAGAATGATGAAGCAAAATATGCCCCATTCCAATTCGATATGATAACTCAATTGGCTAATATCCGGCTCGTGTCACACTATACGAGCTGTTGCGATTATCCAAGTCAACATGAGAGGCACTCAGAGTGGCTTTAGCAAACTCTGAATCTTTTCTGGCACAAATCGTTGAACCATCTAATGAGGAAAGGGATTCTTGCCCTCACTGTCATCAAGTGAAGAGGAAAATTCTGCAAATAACTTTCTCGCCAGAAGACATGCAGGTGAGAAATATAAAACATAACAGGCCTTTATACTATATTGGGTATATCGGGTCCACCAAAGTGGACTGCATACAAATTGATTTTGGATCTGCACTGAGCGTTATCCCAAGAAGGCTAATGCAATTATTGGGAATCTCGGCGCATCGTCTCACGCTGACAAACACAACAATATTCGGTATCAATACCAATGACAGCTGTCCCCTCGGCAAGATTAGACTCCGATGCCAGATTGAAGATATGAAAATAGAGTTTACGTGTTACGTTATCAACACAGACATGTTGTATAATATCCTCTTGGGGCGACCATGGATCCACGCCTACATGATAGTCCCGTCGACTCTTCACCAATGCTTGAAATATGACAATGAGGAAGGAGACGTCTAGACTTTGATCCCGCATAAACAACCCTTTAAAGGTTTAGAAAATTATTTTACCAACACCATGCTATATAGGGCTGCCCATGAGATTCCCCAAAGGTGTGAAGAACTCTGTGATAGCGGTAATGAAGTAGATACCGAGCGTGAGTTTTCAGAAGAAGACGGTGGGGATTATGAAATAAATCCCAATATAAATCTTAACAAAGTTAATGTAACTAACATTGTTAGTGATAAAGACGAATGGGTCATCAATGAAAACATAAAGTTAGTTTATGAGCCCGCTATTGCTACTGATTCAGAACCCTCTGGCACTACCACAGAAGCGGATGGCCTATCCGAACTTGAAGTTTTGGGCCATATCATTTGCCAATCAGGTCATCTCTCCCCTCTCGGCCCAAAATAATAAGTGGCCAAAATAATATCCTCGAAATACCTTCTTAACAAACGCATCAAAAGCCTATTGTGTTTGGCAAAGAAATAACGCCGCTTACTCAAAAACATAGTAGCGAGAGTGATGATCAAACATCACCTCAGTTCCATCATTATGAACAAAAATCCTAGCAAATGATGAAAAAGATGGGTTATAACTTAGCCTAAAAACCGGGGTTAAATTTTGGAAAGGGACGGCGAAATCTTCTACTTTCCTTTAGGCCAAAAGGAAAAAAGCCTTAATTACTATCATAAGACCTGAAGAGAGTTAGGATATGTATCCACCCTTTTCACATCATCAAACGAACTAGAAGGGACATCTTCAATTGACGGTGATGTTTATCTGTCGAACCATAATTCTGATCTGAGTACCAGTGCCCTATTCCAGTCTCTAGCCGCAAGCATGATTTCTGCCGCGAACGAAAGCGACGAAGAACCAATTGATATTCAAAATGAATCCTGGGCTAAACATATGGATACCCTCTGGGACGTCCGTTTTGAACAACGTGACCCCCCACAGAAGATAAAATAACACAAGTTAATATGAGGACTGAGGAGGATCCAAAACCCATTTTTTTAAGCGAAGCATTAACTCCCACAGAAAAAGAAGAGGTTATAGCTCTCATTAAAGAATATATAGATGTATTCGCATGTAGTTATGAAGATATACCCTGGTTAGATCCCCAAGTTGCTATGCATTGCTTGAATGTCAAAGAAGATGCCAAACCAGTCAAACAATAGCAAAGACGCTTCTGATCAGAGTTAATGGATGCCATAAAAGCTGAAGTTAACAAATTGATAATTTCGGGATTTATTAGAGAAGAATAGCATCCTGATTGGGTGGCGAACATAGTCCCAGTTCGCAAAAAAAAAATGACAAAATCCGGATATGCATTGATTTCCGAGATTTAAATGCCGCATGTCCCAAGGATGAGTTTCCTTTGCCAGTCACTGATGTAATGATTGATAATACGTTTGGCTATGAGAGGATGGCTTTTCTAGTTACAACCAGATCAATATGCACCCATATGATGAGAAGCACACGACTTTCAGAACACCGCTGGGGTATACTGTTATATAATGATGCCCTTCGGACTTAAGAATGCCGGATCCACTTATCAACGCACAATGAGCGTCATATTTAAAGAACACCTACGTAAAACCATGGAGTGTTATGTCGACGATATTGTTGTCAAAAGCAAGAATAAAGAGGATCATCTTCAGGACTTAAATACAGTCTTCAATCTCATGCGAAAACATTGCCTAAAAATGAACCCTAATAAATTTTTTCTGGGGGTATCTAGTGGCAAGTTCCTTGGATTCATGGTTACCTCAAAAGGGATTTTCCTTGATCCCAACAAAGTGAAGGCGATTAGAGAAATGCCACCATCCCAAAATCTCAAAGAACTAAGAGGATTACAAGGTAAATTGGCTTATATCCATTGTTTCATCTCCAATTTGTCAGGGTGATGCCAACCATTCTCTAAGCTCATGAAAAAGGGGGTTTTCGTTGTATGGGACGAGGCATGCCAGCAAGTGTTTGATGATCTCAAAGAATATCTAACAAAACCTTCTGTTCTCATGGCCCCCATATCGGAAAGACCATTCCTCGTATTTGTTAGGGCTATGGATCACGCATTAGGTGCATTGCTTGCTCAACAAATGAGTACGGTCATAAACACGCTCTTTATTATTTGAGCTGAACAATGATGGGGGCAGAGCATTAGTATACTCCGATTGAAAAGGAGTGTTTAGTCCTAGTGTTCGCTATTCACAAGATGCGTCACTACCTCTCCGGACAGACAATCCACATCACATCCCGGGTCAACCCACTAAAAATCGTAATGACCAAACCAGGTTCCTTAAACGGCATATTAGCAAAATGGTCATTAATTTTATCCCCCTATGATATTCATTTCATATCTAAAAAAGCAATGAAAGGACATGCGATCGCCAACTTCCTTGAAGAAAATCCGATGTCAAAAAGCTCTAGATTATTGGAGGATTCTCAGATTATTCAGCAGAAGTCAATGCAATTAATAAAGAACAGTCATGGCAGTTGTTCTTTAACGGAGCCTTAAGACAGACTGCTGCAGGAGTGGGGGTGGTACTTATATCACCACACAAACATATAACTCCTAACGGTTATTTGATAAGTTTCATATATTGTATTTTTTCTCCTATATTTTATATATTTTTGTATATAAATAAATGCTACTCGGGTATTTTTAGTGTCTTTTTCAGGTAATCTGATTCATACAAGGAGATGGCATGAAATCAGTGTCGGACTAGGAAATCAAGTCCAGAAAAGAGTTCAAAGAAAGAAAAACTACAAGATTTAATACTGCAGTGATCAAAGTGAAATACAGTCAGACGAAACAAGAGTACAAGACAAGAGTTTCACGTGCAAAAAAATTCCAAGAGTTTTTCACATAATATTGCTGTCAATTAGCCGCATTTGCCGCCAATTGGCGGCACAAAGGTGGCCGCTCCAGATGAAATTTCTCCGAGCGCTTCGATGTAATTTTTTGGCTTTTTAGTTGTATTAGAATTAGGGTTTGATTTCCGAAGCCTATATATTGGACGTATCCTTGTATTATAGGGTTTTAAGCAATAGCTAATGTAGATTATGATTTAGTTTGTACTCGTTTTTCATTAAAAAAATTAGAGTTTTGCTGAAAGGGTGATGACCGCAATACCATGCTCCAGAGGTAAGCCATTATTTGCTTTTTAGATAAGTTAATTACTTTCTAATATAGATTTATTTACTTTCAAGATTAGATTTAATTGCTTTCTAGAATCATGTGTAGCTAATTTAGTTTAGCTCTAGGATGTAGATGAAACTAGAATCCACCATGTATTTGCTCTCTAGTATTTTTCTTCCTAATTAAAATAAATAAAGATATGATTTTTCTATGAAAATATTAAAATACAAGAACTCGTAGATTAATAGTTTGATAGGTTATACTTGAGTTAAGTTTCTTGATAGCCTGTACTTAGTTAAGGTTTGGAGTTGTTGGTTTTCATTTTTATCATAGATTTATGTAATGATTTAGTTTATTTTTATGAAAAGTAGTATCTTTGATGAGTTATGCTTACACACCACTTGATAGCTTATGCTTAGGGCACTTTAAATAAAAATTAAATTAAAAGATTACTTTTTTATGAAAGAAGAAGATAATAGAAGTAAGAACATGCTTAGAAACTAGCGAATTCTAAATCCTAGGCTAATTAGAACAACCAAACTTCAACCTAAAATTCTTTATTAATCTGTTAGACTATAGAATTAGTAAGAATTGTAAAACACCTGAGATCTCTGTGTGACGACCTGTAAAGTGCTACAACTGACATTGTATGCTTGCAGTTAATTTATCACATTAAGTTTTTGGCGCCGTTGCCTAGGATCGATGGTGTTTTTTTTGTTTTTTCTAAAGTTTTATGTATAACAGTGTGTGTTTAGTGTGCATGGAATAGAAATTGCAGATACAGGAAGATAAAAGGGATCATAAGAGATTTTGGACAAAGTAGCGAAAACCAGAGAGTCAACCTCTCTGGTTTAGCCGCTATTTGGCAGCTAAACCCGCCAATTGGTGGCTTGTCAGGTACAAACTGAACCCAAATTTTCTCCAGTTCTTTGATTTGGTTCCCTAGTTCTGTAAAAAAATATAAAAAAAATAGGAACAATAGGAATCATATTTTTTTATCATATCTATTCCACCGTTTTATCTCTCCACAACACCCCACTTCCTGCATTAGTTTAAGAAATTCACGCATACACTCACGGTCGCTGGTTCATACCATATTGGACCCGTGATCAATTTGGTCGACTAGTGAGATCAGATTTGCTCATGGATTCCAAGATGGACCAACCGATCCCGATCCTTCAGAATTGATATTACCCGTTGCACATCATTTCCATCATGCATAAAACTTTCACACGCAGTGGGTAATCACTATGAGTTGAAACCATAGTACATCAGTATGCTTCCTAAATTTACTGGTTCTGATTTAGAGGATGCATATCTCTTTATCAGTGAATTTTAAGAAGTATGCGTGATGATAAAACTGCAGCACTTATCGGAGGATGCAATTAAGCTCCCCTTCATCCCCTTTGCACTTAAGGATAATGCCAAGAAGTGGTTGTACAGTATGCCTACTAATTCAATCACTACTTGGGATGAATTCGTTACAGTATTTCTTAAGAAGCATTATCTCATGCATAAGACGGCAAGGATATGAAACCAAATCAATCAATTCCGTCAAGTGTCGGGAGAACCCTTCTAGAAATACTTGGAACGGTTCAAAGACCTTCTAGCTCAGTGCCCCCACCATGAGATAGAAAAGTGGCGGTTGTGTCAAATCATGTACGAAGGACTCGATTACACATCCAAAACTCTTTTTGAATCCATGTGTCATGGGGAGTTTATGAGGAAAAACGAGGATGATGTATGGGATTTTCTTGAGGACCTATCGTGGAAGACTATGCAGTGGGAGAGTCCCGCTGAGAAGTCCAGTGCATTAACTTCTGCACATAAGAGTGGGATTCATAGCGTCGACAGCTCTATAGCTGCCGAAGCTAAGATCGCAACCCTTATGAGGAGAATTGAGGGACTGGAGACTTCTAGTGCTCCACCAGTGGGTCAAGTGAATCAAATCCAGAGTCCCACGTGCTTTAATTGCGGAAATCCCAATCATGTTATGGAGGAGTGTCCTTTATTAGTGAATCCTATGGATCCCACACTTGAGCAGGCCAATGCCTTGTATCAAAAACCATTAATAATTCATACGCTCCGACATACAATCCTGGCTGGAGGAACCATCCGAATCTCTCATGGGGTCAAGGGCAATATCAGGAAGCCCCGAACCCCAACATGCAGCCTCCAGCCACTGGTCAGTTCCCAAGATCAAATGTGGGCGCTTATCAATACCCAAACGCTTCAAATCATAGGAACAATCAGAATAGAGCACATGTACAAAACCACTCATATCTACAACAGGGGTCTAATAATGATCAAGAAAAGTGACTTCAGTCACTTGAGAAGAATGTTGAAAATCTTCTCAAGTCTCAGTCCAACCTTGACACGCACATGCAAAATCTTATAAAAGTGTCAACTGATTTTATTCAAAGAACAGATTAGCATCTGCTCGTGAACTCTCAATCTATTAAGAATGTAGAGCAGCAGGTTGGACAATTAGCAAATCAAATGAGTGAACGTGCAAGGGCACTTTTCCAAGTCAACCCATAACAAATTCTAATGCCAGTTCCTCAAATTCTAATCAGTCGCATGTAAACCAAGTTAATGCCATTTACACACTTCGATCTAGCAAGCTGGTTGACAATCATGTAGCCATGCCACCTGATTCCACTCCTATTGCACGACAGGCTACACTCCCTGATACCACGATTCCATCATCACCTCATGATTCATTATTATCATCATCCCACGATCTACCCACTAGTACGACAGAGGAATTTGATCTCTCTAATTCTGATTCTCCTATTGACCATACTTATAAGCCAATGGCTCCCTATCCAAATCGATTGAAGAAAAATTCTCCTCAGGTGGAGCACATCCTTGAGTTATTCAAGTAAGTTAAGATCAATGTTCATCTTCTTGATATAATCCAACAAGTACTTGCTTATTGAAAATTCTTAAAGGACTTATGCACAAAGAAAAGAACAACAAATATTCCAAAGAAAGTTTTCCTAGCTGCTAACATCTCTAGCATTCTCTCTCAGTCAACACCTGTGAAGTACAAAGACCCTGAAAGTCCTACTGTCTCCTGCACTATAGGGACTACAGTGATTGAAAAGGCTTTACTAGATTTAGGAGAAAGTGTCAACTTGCTTCCTTATTTAGTGTATCAGCAGTTAGGACTGGGAGAGTTGAGACCTATAAGGATTACGTTACAGCTAGCTGATAGATCTGTGAAGACACTTATGGGAGAGATTGAGGATGTCTTGATTAAGATTGGAGAGTTTATCTTCCCAGTTGATTTCATAGTTCTCGAGACTCAACCTGTGGTAAATCCACACCATTGTATCCCAGTTATTTTGGGACGTCCATTTTTGGCCACTTCTAATACTGTTATTAATTGTCAGAGTGGATCGATGAGACTTTTCTTTGGAAATATAACACTTGACTTGAATATATTCAATCTAGGGCGCCAACCAAGTGATCCACATGACAAGCCCCTAGAAGTGAATATGATCCAAGGATTGTCCAGTGAGCACCAAGAGGAGGAATTCTTTGATGAGCTGGATGGTTTAGTTGATGAGAGTGTATTCTTGGAAATGCTCGATGAGTCATCTAATTATGTATCTTCCACTCAATGGGAACTTCCACCTCAGCCATTAATGATGAACCACGAGTTCAGTTACGACCATCTATTGAGTGTCCACCTGAGCTTGAGATGAAGACCCTTCCGAGTTATCTCAAGTACGCTTTCATGGGTGAACACGACACACTACCAGTCATTATCTCTGCAGATTTGACTGACGCTCATGAGGAAGCACTCATATCAGTGTTGAAAGCACATAGGGAAACCATAGGCTGGAGTATGGCCGATATTAAAGGGATAAGTCCTTCTATAGTGCAGCATAGAATTCATTTACTAGACAATGTACGACCTACAAGAGATTCTCAGCGTAAGTTGAATCCAGTAATGAAAGAAGCTGTGAGGAAGGATATTCTTAAGTGTCTTGATAATGGGATCATCTATCCTATCTCTGATAGTGCATGGGTAAGCCCAGTTCAAGTAGTGCCTAAGAAGTCCGGAATCACTGTAGTCAAGAACGATGCAAATGAGTTTATCCTGATGCGTTTGCAGACGGGATGGTGAGTCTGCATTGATTATAGAAAGCTTAATGCTGCAACTAGGAAGGACCACTTTCCCTTACCATTTATTGATCAGATGTTGGAACGGTTGGTTGGACATGAGTTATATTATTTTCTAGATGGATACTTTGGCCACAACAAAATTTCCATCACTCCGAAGGATCAAGAAAAGACCACGTTCACATGTCCATTCGGTATCTTTGCATACAGACACATGCCCTTTGGGTTATGCAATGCACCTGCCACGTTCCAAAAGTGCATGGTAAGTATTTTCTCTGACATGGTTGAACGATTTCTTGAAATTTTTATAGATAATTTCTCTATCTTTGGAGATTCATTCTAAGAGTGTCTGCGTCATTTAGAGTTAGTTCTCACACGTTGTCATGAGAAGCATTTGATACTCAATTGGGAAAAATGTCATTTTATGGTCAAAAATAGCATAGTGCTAGGGCATGTCATCTTGAAGGATGGTATCAAGATTGACAAAGCCAAGGTGGACCTCATTATTAATCTTCCACCTCCGCAATCAGTGAAAAATATACGATCCTTTCTTGGTCATGCTGATTTTTATAGAAAATTTATCAAAGACTTTAGCAAAATTGCTAAGCCTTTGACACATCTACTAGCCAAGGAAGTGCCACTCAATTTCACATCGATTGTCTAAGAGCATTTGAGCAGCTCAAGAAGGTGCTTACCACCACTCCTATTATTCATGCACCAGACTGCTTACCCTTCGAACTTATGTGTGACGCATCCGATTACGCTATCAGTGCCGTCCTTGGTCAACGTATTAATAAGTAGCCACATGTGATTTACTATGTAAGTAGCACACTCAATGACGCCCAGTTGAATTACTCTACCACAGAGAAAGAGCTTATGGTAGTCGTCTTTACACTTGAAAATTTTCGTTCCTACTTGATTGGATCACGGATTATAATTTACACTGATCATGCTGCTTTGAAATATTTGTTAACCAAGAAAGACGCAAAAGCAAGGCTCATTCGATGGATCCTCTTGCTACAAGAGTTTGATCTTGAGATATTAGACCAAAAAAAAGTGCTGATAATTTAGTAGCTGATCACTTGTCTCGTCTGCCCAACGCTCCAACTAATTCTTACCCTATAAACGAATCATTTCCTGACGAGCAATTGTTTGCATTGATGCATGAACCATGGTTTGCTGATATTGTGAACTATCTTGTGACCAAGGAGATTCCATCTCATTGCTCCAAGCAAGGTCGATATAGATTCTTGTCCCAAGTAAATTTTTTTTACTGGGATGAACCATATCTGTTCAAATGTTGTCCAGACCAGATCATACGTCGATGCATACCTGACGATGAGATGCAAAGTGTCCTATCTTTTTGTCATGATTTTACTTGTGGAGGACATTTTGGTCCCAGAAAAACAGCTGAAAAAGTATTGTAGAGTGGTTTTTATTGGCCAACTCTTTTCAAAGACGCCATGGAATATTGCAAAGTGTGCACACGATGCCAATTCGTAGGCAAAATTTCACGGCGCAATATGATACCTCTGCAACCTATCCTTGAGGTCGAAATATTTGATGTATGGGGTATAAATTTTATGGGACCGTTACCTAACTCATTTAGAAACCAATACATATTAGTCGCTGTTGATTATGTTTCCAAATGGGTAGAGACAATAGCCGCAAAATCGAATGACAACAAAGTCGTTGTCAAGTTCTTGAAAGAGAATATCCTTTCTCGATTTGGCATTCCTCGAGCTATCATTAGTGATAATGGTACCCATTTTACCAACCGGTCATTTGAGGCACTTATGCGGAAATATTCCATTACCCACAAGTTCGCTACACCGTATCATCCGCAAACTAGTGGGCAAGTGGAAGTTTCCAATCGCTAAATCAAACTGATTTTGGAGAAGACAGTGAATCACAATAGAAAGATTGGTCTTGTAAACTAGCAGATGCATTATGGGCCTACCGTACCGCCTACAAGACTAATCTAGGTATGTCTCCATATCGATTGATATTTGGAAAAGCGTATCATTTACCAGTGGAGCTTGAGCATAAGGCTTTATGGCAATCAAATTTCTAAATTTTGAGTTCGAAAAAGCTGGCGAGCAGCGGAGACTGCAACTTAATGAGCTTGATGAGATTAGACGGGATGCATATGATAGTGCTAAGATTTATAAAGAGAAAACTAAAGTGTTTCATGACAAAGCGATTATTCACAAAGTCATTTACACCAAGACAAAAAGTTCTCTTATATAATTCGAGGCTACATTTATTCCCGAGAAAGTTGAGGTCGAGATGGAGTGGATCGTACATAGTACGGACGATGCACCATCATGCAATTGATCTCGAGGATCCTAAAAGCGGTAATTTATTCAAAGTAAATGGTCACCGATTAAAACCGTTTTTAGAATCTCAAGTGAGCGACAACGTGGAGGTCGTGACACTTCACGATTCGATCTATGCGTAAAGGCATGTAGTTATTTGTATAATAGCATGTATATTATGTACTAACATGATGCATGGTTTAAAAGCAAAATTAGGAAAAGATGAGGAGCTGATTGTAATTTTTCCATCCCTATATAAACCCAAGCAGCCCTCTTCTTCCCCAAATCCACTCTTCCAAAACCCTAGCTATCTCCCCCCTTACCCCACTTACTCCTTTGTCTTTTACTTCTCTCTTTGCAGAACAGTACAGAATCTCCCATTTTTTCTCTGACCAGTGGTAATCAAAACGTCAGAATCATCACCATAGCTATCTTCCTCCGAGCTGTCGGCCAACAGAAGCTTATAAACCGCTATTTGGCGGTAGAAACCGCCAATCAGCGGCCAAATTTTGTAGTTTCTCCCTGAAACTTCAGGGAAGGTAACAAATCTCTAGTCTCTATTTAAAACTTTTATTATAATATTTTTTGGTGATTACGATTAAAAGATAATGGCTAGATTTGCTTGTGAGAAATTTTTTGGCAAAATTTTTGCAGCATTTAGTGTCTATTTCGCCGCTGCGATCGAAACTCTGGGCTGGAATTATCTCATTTATACACCTAATGCATTCTATATCCCAGAGTTTGTGGAGGAATTTTATGCGAGTTTTGCGAAATTCAATATTTTGGAGGATCGCAAAACCATAAAGCTCTATTGGCGCGGCCAAATACATGAAGTGCACGCAGCGGCCATCTCGACTTCTACAGGTATCCTCCTTCACATGGGGAATCACACCCCCAGTAGAATTGAGAATTATCTTACACGGATGGGCCCGAATTACAAAATAACACGCGATAAAGGGATCAGCAGTAAGACACTCTATCGCAATATTCACGCAACTTGTCGCTAGATCAATACTAATGTTATGGGTATTATACATATGTCATCTTTTTACACGCCCACACTTTATATTGTTGATTGGACTATGCGTCAATATACTCACTTCTGTATGTGCACACAGCTACTCGACACTATTATTGATGCTAAGATGCGGTCGGGGACTAGTTTGCCTCTGCCGTGCTTAATTACACAGTTGTGTTGCGGATTTCTGTCTAGTGCCGAATTTGACGCATATGCACCCTCACGCGTGTTTATCGCTGCCGAACATATTTCAGTGACATATCACGCTGCTGTTCCAGAAGATTGGAACAGAAATGCTGATGACGAAAATATATATGCCACTAACCTAACACAAGAGGAGGAGGATGATGCCTTTTTTGACTAAGGCTTGCCACCTGATCCCACTGAGCAAACAATGTAGTCTGGCAAGGTCTTGAAAAAATTTGGCGCCGGTTGAAACAAATCGATAAGGGTGAGTCTTCTACGACACGAGTACGTTCTGCACCCGGTGAGTCTAGTAGGAGGCAAAGAGGACGACATCAATGATTTGTGTATGAGGGCATACACAAGTTTAGGTGTGGGGGAGTGGATTATGAGTTTTTTATTTTTTTAGGATTTTTAGGATTTTATTTTTAGGATTTTTATTTTATTTTATTTTTATTTTAGATTTTTTGGTTTCTTTATTTTATACTTTGGGTAGTTTTTAGGGTAACTAACTGAAAATTTTTTAAAAAAAACTGAAAAAAACTTAAAAAACTAAAAAAATTGAATTTTTTTTTCAATAGATCAAACTATTTACAGATAAAGGAACAAATTTAGATTTAAAATTGGATAGGAGAGTAGATTGGACGATACACTTTGAATTTTATGAAAAAAATTAAAATTCAAAAAATAAATACCGCTAACAGTAGTTTTGAGGCAAGTATACATCTAGTTTTCACTACATAATAGTTTATTAGGTTAAAGACAAAAATGATAACGAATGAGTAAGTTTTCTCTCTCTAAACAAAAAAAAGTGAGAATAAAATAATAGGATGAGCTTTGGTGTTAAGGCAATAGTCTCGAGAGTGATAAAATAATATGGTGATCCTGGTATTAAGGCAATAGCCTTAAGAGTGAAAAAAAAGAGTATGATCCAAGTAATCGGGTACCTTGCGCCTAAGTAAGCGTAAATGTTCGCATGAAAGGTGAAATATTCTAAAAAATAAAAAAGAAAAAAAGAAAAGAGTATGAACCGAGTAATCGGGTACATTACGCCTAAGCAAGCGTGAATATTCGCATGAAAGTTGAAATACTCTTTAAAAAAAGAAAAAAAAGAAAAAAAATTTGTTATGAGAGAGAAGATGAATCATGAGTTAGAGTTGGAGTCCAAAGCCGAAGTAGACTATCACACGTGCACGTTGATGTATATGAGCCAATAGATTATCTGTTGGTTGGTATTGCAAGATAGAATTTAAATTTTTGATTAAAATGATAAGTGTATCTGATATGATGCTCGATTTGAAAATTGATAATCTAAATGCATTCTTGAGTTTGTATATTAGTGAGATTAATTGATGAAAATATCATTAAAAAAAGATTTTTCTTTCTTTTGTATAAAATTTTTATTTTTTTTGATTTTTGGTTATCCTTATTTTCTTTTCTTTATTCTTTAATCTATTTTCTTCACAAATTTTGTGGGTATATTCACTGCAAACCCTCACGAGACAACACTCGTCCATTAGGATAACCTAGTGGTTTAAAGGCTTGTTGCACATGCTAAGTTGCAATCACGATTTCCTGCGAAAGTGAGTTAGGATTTTTTTCTTTTTAGGTCTAGATTTTGCTCGAGAACTAGCCAAAGATAGGTGTGAGGGTGTGATGAGTTTCATATATTGTATTTTTCCTCCCATATTTTATCTATTTTTGTATATAAATAAATGCTACTTGGGTATTTTTAGTTTTTTTTTCAGATAATCTGATTCATATAAGGAGATCGCATAAAATCAGTGCCGGATTAGGAAATCAAATCCAAAAAAGAGTTCAAAGAAAGTAAAACTACAAGATTTAAATACTGCAGTGGTCAAAGTGAAATACAGTTAGACGAAACAAGAGTACAAGACAAGAGTTTCACATGCACAAAAAATCCAAAAATTTTTCACATAATATTGCCGCCAATTGGCGGCACAAAGGTGGCCGCTCCAGAAGAAATTTCTCCGAGGGTTTTGATGTAATTTTGCGATTTTTTAGTTGTATTAGAATTAGGGTTTGATTTCCAAAGCCTATATATTGGCCGTATCCTTGTATTCTAAGGTTTTAAGTAGTAGTTAATATAGATTAGGATTTAGTTTGTGCTCGTTTTTCATTAATAAAATTAGGATTTTACTGAAAGGGTGACGACCGCAAATACCGTGCTCCAGAGGTAAACCATTATTTGCTTTTTAGATAGAGTTAATTGCTTTCTAATATAAATTTATTTGCTTTCTAGATTAGATTTAATTGCTTTCTAGAATCATGTGTAGCTAATTTAATTTAGCTCTAGGATGTAGATGAAACTAGAATCCACCATGTAATTGCTCTCTAGTATTTTTCTTCCTAATTAAAATAAATAAAGAGATAATTTTTCTATGAAAAGATTAAAATACAAGAATTCGTAGATTAATATTTTGATAGGTTATACTTGGGTTAAGTTTCTTGATAGCCTATGCTTAGTTAGGGTTTGGAGTTGTTAGTTTTCATCTTTATCATAGATTTATCTAATGATTTAGTTTATTTTTATGAAAAGTAATATTTTTGATGAGTTATACTTGCACACCACTTGATAGTTCATACTTAGGGCATTTTAAATAAAGATTAAACTAAAAAGATCACCTTTTTATGAAAGAAGAAGATAATAGAAGTAAGAATATGGTTAGAAACTAGTGAATTCTAGATTCTAGGCTAATTAGAACAATCAAACTTCAACCTAAAATCCTTTATTAATCCGTTAGACTATAGAATTAGTAAGAATTGCAAAACACCTGAGATCTCTATGGAACGACCTGTAAAGCACTACAACCGATACTGTACGCTTGTAATTAATTTATCGCATCATTATTCACTTACCAAACCATTCACAAATAACGTGGTGGAGTACAATGCGCACGTTATTGACCTAAAAATGGCCTTGCAACTGGGGGCAAACTTTTTAGAGGCATATGGAGACTCTAAACTCGTCATCAATCAAATGACTGGCGAGTACGAAGTCAGATATGAAGCCCTCATCCTCTATCATCAATTAGCCATTGAATTGACAAATTGTTTTGAGCAGTTATATATTGGCCATATACCTCGACATGAGAACATCTATGCGGATGCCCTCGCATTATTAGCCGCGACACTGGCATTTCCAACGGGCTCTCCTAAGAGTGTCACTATTGGAAGCAGGAAACTTATTCACCATGATATGGTCCTACAGACTAAAGAAGCAGGTCACGTTGGCATGACTCTCGGACCACGAGATTGGCAATTTTCATTTGTGGATTACGCCTTACATGGAATACTTCCTGAAAAATCCTAAAGAAGCTGCTTCAATTTAGAAGAAAGCTCAAAAGTTCTATTATGATGCTGATGTGATAAATTACTGCAAGCGTACAGTGTCGGTTGTAGTGCTTAACAGGTCGTCCCACAGAGATCTAAGGTGTTTTGTAATTCTTACTTATTCTATAGTCTAACGGATTAACTAAGAGTTTTTAAATTGAAGTGAGAGTTATTTTAATTAGCCTAGAATTTAGAATCCACTAGTTTCCAACTATGTTCTTACTTCTATTATCTTCTTCTTTCATAAAGAGGTGATCTTTTAATTTAATCTTTATTTAAAGTGCCCTAAGTATGAGCTATCAACTGGTGTGGAAGCATAACTCATCAAAGATACTACTTTTCATAAAAACAAACTAAATCTTTAGATAATTCAATGAAAAAGATAAAATTAACAACTCCAAACCCTAACTAAGCAAAGGCTATCAAGAAACCTAATTCAAGTATAACCTATCAAAGTCCTAATCTTCGAGTTCTTGTATTTTAATCCTTTTTATAGAAAAATCATGTCTTTATTATTTTATTTAAGAAGAAAATACTATAGAGCAATTACATGGTGATCCTAACTTCATCTACATCCTAGAGCTAAACTAATTAGCTACACATGATTTTAGAAAACAATAAAATCTAATCTAGAAAGCAAATAAATCTATAATAGAAAGCAATTAAATCTATCTAAAAGCAAATAAAGAATTAAAAGCAATGGCTTACCTCTGGAGTACGGTATTGTGGCCGCCACCCCTTCAGCAAAACCTTAATTTTATTAATGAAAGACGAGTACAAACTAAATCCTAATCTACATTAACTACTGCATAAAACCTAGAATACAAGGATATGGTTAATATATAGACTTTGGAAATCAAACTCTAATTCTAGAAGAACTAAAAAAACTAAAATATTACAACAAAGACAAGAGAGAAAACTCGGCGCATGGGGCCCACAATGGGCCGCTATTTGGCTGCAATTACCGCTAAATAGCGGTACAAATAAGTGAAAATTTCTTGATATTATTTCCACGTGAAAGTCTTGTCTTTTACGTTTCGTTTTCTGACTGTATTCGACTTTTACTCTCGCAGCATCATAGTCTCGTAGACTTGCCCACTTTAGTAACTTTTCGGATTTTGATTTCCTACTCCAACTCTGATTTCATGTCATCTCCTTGTACGAATTGGTTTACCTGAAAAATACTAAAAATACCCGAGTAGCATTTATTTATATACAAAAGTAGATAAAATGTGGAAGGAAAAATACAATATATAATACTCATCACACCCATACACCTATCTTTTGCTAGTCCTTGAGCAAAACCTAATTCTAAAAAGAAAAATAAAAATCCTAACTCACTTTCACAGGAATCGCGATTGCACTTAGCACGTGCAACAAACCTTTAAACCCCCTAGGTTACCCTAGTGGATGAGTTGTGTCTCGTGAGGGTTTGCAGTGAATATACCCACAAAATTCAAGAAGAACGTAGATTAAGGAATAAAGAAAAGAAAATAATGATAAGCAAAAATTAAGAAAATTAGAAATTTTATACAAAAGAAAGAAAAATCTTTTTTTAATGATATTTTCATCAATTAATCTCACTAATATACAAACTCAAGAACACATTTAGATTATCAATTTTCAAATCAAGCGTCATATCAGATACACCTATTATTTTAATCAAAAATTTAAATCCTATTTTTCAATACCCACTAACAGATAATTCATTGGCACCTATACAACTACGTGCACGTGTGATAGTTTATTTCGGCCTTGGACTCCAACTCTAACTCATGATTCATCTCCTCTCTCATAACATTTTTTCTTTTTTTTTCTTTTTTTTCTTTTCTTTTTTCTTTTTTTCTTTTCATTTTTTTAAAGAATATTTCACCTTTCATGCGAATATTCACACTTGCTTAGGCGCAACGTACCCGATTACTCGGTTCATACTCTTTTCTTTTTCTTTTTTCTCTGTTTTAGAATATTTCACCTTTCATGCAAATATTCACGCGTACTTAGGCGCAAAGTACCCTATTACTTGGTTCATACTCTTTTTTTTTTCACTCTTGAGGCTATTGTCTTAATACCAGGCGCACCCCATTATTTTATCACTCTCGAGATTATTGCCATAGGCTCACCCCATTATTTTATTCTCACTTTTTTTCTTTTTTTTTAATTTTTTTTAGAGAGAGAACACTTACTCAATCGTTATCATTTTTGTCCTTAACCTAATAAACTATTGTGAAGTGAAAAATATATGTATATTTGCCTCGAAACTACTGTTGGCTGTATTTATTTTTCAGATTTTAATATTTTTCATAAAATTCAAAGTGTATCATTCAATCTACTTTTCTATCCAATTTCAAATCTAAATTTGTTCCTTTATTTGTAATTAGGTTGATCTATTGATAAAATACATAAATTTGTTGTTAAATTTATTTTTTTATTATTGTTTTTTAGGTTTTTTTTAAAATTTTTTTCAGTTAGTTACCCTAAAAACTACCCAAAATGTAAAATAAAGAAACCTAAAAATCTAAAAAAAATAAAATCCTAAAAATCCTAAAAAATAAAAATCTCCTAATCCACTCTCCCACACCTAAACTTATGTATGCCCTCATACACAAATCAAGGATGATAAAATAAATAAGAAAACTATTATACAAATATTATACACTTATTAGAAAATTCAAACGGTTACGACCTCTTGATCGCTTTCCACTCTCATAATATGTCCATTTATGTTTTGATATGGATGAATTTAGCCTTTTTGTCAGTTTTGCATTTAATCTCTCCATCTTATTTTTGATTTTTCTCAATTTATTTCTACCTTTCTTTTTTTTATTCAATAATAAAATTTTGAAGTTGGAAATCGTACCTTTATCGTCGATATTTGACCCACGAGTATCTTTCATAGCAGTAAGTATTTTGGTTTTATCAACTTGTGAAATAACATACTCACTTTGATATTGCGGAATCATGAGCTCAATTTTGGATCGTCCATCTAAATCATTAGGTACCATAATCTCTTCTTTTTGTAGTTCCTTCCAATATTCAAGTATTATAGGCTTGTCATGCAAATTTTCTTCAAACCTGTAATCAAAATTCTCAAAAGAAAATGTCATACTAGTAGACTTATCATTGTCAAGTATTATGAAGGGATAAAAATTCTTCTTCATAAATTTCTTCACAATTTCCATCAAAAGAATCAAATGATAATGTGTCACTAGCAAACTCATCATGCGATAAATCATCAAGCAAAATATTTTCTTTATCATCAGTTTCATCATAATTATTTTCGCAATGGTCTAAAATAGATTGATCACAATGTTTAATTATAGACTTATCATGCACAAAATTATTTAACTCATTTTGAATAATATCTACTTCAAAAGATGACTGAAGTGGTTACTCATTGGAGTTAGATATGTTCAAATTATTAGATGGTTGATCTCCAAAAATTTTAGTTTGAGAAATCACTTTGAGAAGATCTTCCATACAAGCTGCAGTTTTAGAGGATGAATTTTGAGAGGATGATTTTAGCAAACCTTCTATACCTTCCTCAATTCTACGTCTTCGTTCCTTAGATTCATGATTGTAAATTTCCTTATTTTCTTCAAATGATTGCATCTCGAGATTATGAGTGAAATTTGAAGGTCGATATGATGGATCTGTATATATATTTGATGACAGATATGAAGTGGTTGTAGGTAAATTCTCATGACATGCATATTTTGTTTCTAATCTTTTTAATCTTTCATGTAACATGTTCAATTGAATATCTTGTTCATGATTGAATATAGAACATGAAGATGAATAGCCCATAAAGAAATGATCAGATGGATGACTCCCTTGGTATGGCTCTTGATTATATGCAAAATTAGAATTATTCATCCATTCATAATTATAATTTTATGTATAAGAAGTGCTCGTAGGTTCATTATATGCGTTATAATTTGATTATGACCTAGTCCTAACAAACTTCCTATCCATGGACACTGATAATAATTATGATATGGATCACGACAATGATACCAACCAGTTTGATTTTGAAATAATTTTTTTAATTCTTTTTTTTGAAAAAGGTGGAGAGGGAGAGAGATGGAAAAGAAATAAAAAAAGATTGATTTTTTTTTTGAATTTTTTTTTTACAGAACCAGGGAAACAAATAATAGAAAAGGAGGAAATTTGGGCTCGGTACGTACCTTAAGAGCCGCTAATTAGCGGTTTTTACCGCTAAATGGTTGTCAAACCAGAGAGTTTGACTCTCTGGTTCCTTACGCACACTTCTGAGACTTCTCCGATCCTTTTTGTCTTCATGTATCTGCAATATCTATTCCCTGTATACTCAACACACACTGTTAACCCATAAAACGTTAGAAAAAGCAAGAAAAACACCGTCGATCCCCGACAGCGGTGCAAAAAACTTGATGTGATAAATTACTGCAAGCGCACAGTGTCAGTTGTAGCGCTTAAGAGGTCGTCCCACAGAGATCTAAGGTGTTTTGCAATTCTTATTTATTCTATAGTCTAACGGATTAACTAAGAGTTTCTAAATTGAAATTGAGAGTTATTCTAATTAGCCTAGAATTTAGAATCCACTAGTTTCCAACCATATTCTTACTTCTATTATCTTCTTCTTTCATAAAGAGGTGATATTTTAATTTAATCTTTATTTAAAGTATCCTAAGTATGAGCTATCAAGTGGTGTGCAAGTATAACTCATCAAAGATACTACTTTTCATAAAAACAAACTAAATCTTTAGATAATTCAATAAAAAAGATAAAATCAACAACCCAAAGCTTAACTAAGCATAGGCTATCAAGAAACCTAATTCAAGTATAACCTATCAAAGTTCTAATCTTCGAGTTCTTGTATTTTAATCTTTTTTATAGAAAAATCATATTTTTATTATTTTATTTAAGAAGAAAATACTAGAGAGCAATTACATGGTGGATCCTAACTTCATCTACATCCTAGAGCTAAACTAATTAGCTACACATGATTCAAGTAAATAATAAAATCTAATCTAGAAAGCAAATAAATCTATACTAGAAAGCAATTAAATCTATCTAAAAAGCAAATAAAGAATTAAAAGCAATGACTTACCTCTAGAGTACGGTATTATGACCGCCACCTCTTCAGCAAAACCTTAATTTTATTAATGAAAGACGAGTACAAACTAAATCCTAATCTACATTAACTACTGCATAAAACCTAGAATATAAGGATACGACCAATATATAGGTTTCGGAAATCAAACCCTAATTCTAGCAGAACTGAAAAAACTACAAAATTACAACGAAGCCAAGAGAGAAAACTCAGCGCATTGGATCCACAATGGGCCGCTATTTGGCTGCAATTACCTCTAAATAGCTGTAAAAATAAGTGAAAATTTCTTGATATTATTTCCACGTGAAAGTCTTGTCTTTTACGTTTCGTTTTCCTGACTGTATTCGACTTTTACTCTCTGCAGAATCATAGTCTCGTAGTCTTGCCCACTTTAGTAACTTTTCGGACTTTGATTTCCTACTCCAACTCTAATTTCATGCCATCTCCTTGTACGAATCGGTTTACCTGAAAAAGACACTAAAAATACCCGAACTTATGGGAGGAAAAATACAATATATAATACTCATCAGATGCTGCACTCCAAACTTTGTATAGAAAGTCACATGACGGTCTCTTACTACGATGCATCTCAAAAGAAGAGGCCAGTGAAGTACTTAAACAATGCACAATGGGATATGTGGACCACACCAACCCGGTCTGAAACTTGGAGATCGCATAAGAAGGCTGGGATATTATTGGCCAAAAATGATTATTTAGGCGATGGTATATGCAAAGCGTTGCCATGAGTGCCAAGTGCACGCCAATTTCATACATCAACCCCCTGAATACTGCACGATAGCATTGCCAACTGGCCCTTTGAAGCATGGAGAATGGACTTAGTAGGGCCAATTACTCCGCCATCATTCAGAGGATATCGGTTTATACTTACAATAACCGATTATTTCTCAAAATGGGTTGAAGCTGTACCCATGAGAGAGGTAAAAACTACCGGCTTGATTAAGTTTATCAAATATCACGTGATTTACCGCTTCGGTGTCTCTCGAAGAATTATTCAAGATAACAGGCCATAATTTATCAAGCAGGGTTTTTCATGATTCTGTGATAAATTCATGATCAAAGACATCGCGTCAACACCATACAACCCTACAGCTAATGGTTTAGCCGAAACTTTCAACAAAATAATTATTAAACTTCTTTAAAAGTTCGTCTCTTCCAATAAGCGAGACTGGGATGAAAAGTTAGAAGAGTTTTTGTGGGCTTATCGCACCACAGTCCGCACTCCTAATAAAACGACTTTTTTCTCCTTGGTATACGGAAGTGAGGCCGTTTTACTCCTAGAAATTCAGATATCATCACTAAGAGTAGCTTTAGCTACAAAAGTGACGATAAAGGAAATGCACCAGTAAAGACTTCAAGAATTTGAAGCGCTGGATTAAAAGCGTCTCCAAACTCAACAACAAATTGAACTATACCAAGCACGAATCTCACGAGCGTTCAACAAGAAGGTCAAACAGAGAACCTTCAAATAAGGGGATTTAGTTCTGGCTGTCAGAAGGCCAATGATCATGACTCATAAAACCAAGGGTAAGTTTGAACCTAAATGGAAAGGACCGTTTATCGTGGAAATGGTTTATTCAAATCGAGCTTATCGCCTAATGAATAAAGATGGCGATAGAATGATGATGCCTATTAATGGCAAATTTATGAAGAAATACTATATGTAAACTTTGGCAAAAATAAAATAAAATAAAACAAAATCTGTCATGTTAAGCTCTTACCTCTGACAGTGAGATTTGAACCATCTTATATATATATATATATCATCTCAATATGATTAAAATCCGTCATGTTAAGTTTTTACCTCTGACAGTATGATTTGGACTATTACCATTTCCGTTCAAGTTACGTGTGAGAGCACTTAGACTATCCTCCCCTAATTATAGGCATGTGCAATTGGGCGACACTGTCGAAACCAATGATCCTGACCCGATCATCTTGGCGTGTGCAATTAAGCGCCTCTGCCAAACTACATGCATGTGCAATTAGACGCCTCTGCCGAAACCAATGATTCTAACCCGATTATCTTGGCATGTGCAGCTTAAGTTACACGAGAGAGCACTTGAATTACCTCTGCCAAAATTCCAGAACGAGCGTATCATCACTTGTTGCTCAAAATAAGATTGGAATTAAAGAATAAAAGAATCAAAGAATTTTCTTTATTCATAAATTGAAACAATGAAGACGAAATAGCGAAAAGCTAAAAGAGTTCTAATAAAATTGAACCTCTTTATTTATTACAACAAAAAGTAAAGAAAAGAAAAAATATACGAGGAGGTTAAAATTCTCCCAGAAGCTTCAACTTATTCTCCATTTGGTCGATAACTTGACGACGGGTTTCTTCCACAGAGTGTGAAGTCCGACGACACAAGTCATCGTCGTTGATAGCAAGTTGCTGGCTCAACCATTGACGGGCTTCTTCGATAGACCAGTTCCTCACTACGCCTTCTTGTTCGGGTTGACCTTGTTGTAGGATCAACTCCTTCCGTCTTTTTAATGACTCCTCCAGCCTAGACTCATTGGCTTTTAAAATGGTCTGAGCTTTGGCGATAGTCTCTCGAGCCCGAAGGATCGCTGCCTGGCTCCCCTCGATCTTAAAATCTGCTTTCTTTAACCCCCTGAGAACTGTCTCCTGGCTGGCTCAAAGTTCTGCTAACTCCCGAGACCGGTTCTCCTCCTAGCATCTCAATTCTTCCTGACGAGCCATTAAATCTACTCGAAGTCGTGCCACCTCAATTTTGGCAATCGCTTCCACATCCGTTTGGCGGAGAGTGTCTATTGTTTGTATTTGTTCTTCTAAGGCTTGTAGGCGGGCTCGATAAGGAGCTACTAATTCACGACCTCCAATCCTTTTAATATTGTCCAGATAACTGACCAACATTGGGCGACCAAGCTCGAAGAAGTCCCTCCCGTCCAAGATCATACTGATACATCTCCTCAGCAGCCGCATAAAGTCATTGATACTGTGATTGAAGAATTCTTCAAGTGGATCGACAATGTCCAAGTTAAGGGCAGGCAGTACCGAGTATGAAGTAGCAGCCGAGGGTGTAGCTTCCATGTAAGTTTAAGACGGAGGAGCTCGTCCTTGCACCAGGCTCATTATGTGCGGGGCCAGTAAAGCCAGCAATGAACTGGCTAAACTAGGAACCCGATGAGAGGTCTCTCCACCGCTGTTCCTTTGAGCAATTGGGCCGACAAGTGAAGACTCTGAAGGAGCGACGCCGCTTGAAGTTTCCCTAGCTATGGAAGTGACTTCAAATGAGAACTTCAAATTAGATTCTTCTCCACTAGCTGGTAAACTGGCCGTCGCAGGAGGAAAAGCAGCCGAGGCACTTACCACTATCACCGAAGGCGTCGCTATAGTAAGCCGAGAGCTCGAGGGCATGCCAACAACAACTGGGAAAGTATCTTCAGAACAAACGGCCGATGTTGGAGATGGCAAGCTCGGCTCTAGGGAGTTGGGAGCTTTTCGGGCCTCAGGAGCAGCAATTTCTGTTCTATTATCACTCCCTAGCTCATTAGCCGGAGGAGTTGAAGCAGGAGCATAGCAGGGAGCTGGTGTGAAGTAGTCCTTATCAAACTCTTTTGCAGAGCTACCCAGTCTACCTACTGACCCTATTATACCAGAATAATCCACCATCTCCTCTGACTCTACTCTGCTAGTTGAATGCATGGGCGAGTGAAGATGACTATCTAGATCTCAAAAGCAGACAAAGGTGTTAAATAAAATATAAAGTCAAAAAGGTCAGAATCATACCAGTAGAAATAAGTCTCGTAGTTGGACTGGATGGAGGAGCTGTAGAAGTTTTCAAAAGCACACCCGTTTCGCTACCTTGAAGTTGCATCGTAGTGTGCTCTGTAGACTCGGGAGCAGGAAGATCTGGGGCATTAGCAGCACTTGTAGATTTCTCCAGGACATCCTCTTCAGCCGGTGCTGTTGGCAGAGTCGAAGCCAGGAGATCAGTTGTAAACTGGACCGCTACCCCTTTAGGAATAATCATCGTTGGCAAGGTCTGCTGGGCTGGCTTCTTCCTTTTTCAGGCTGGCTCGCCTCTTAACACCTGTCGACGTTTAATAGATGGACTTCAGACGTGAGTATCATCATCCCTGATGATCAGGGGAGAATCGCTAGCGCCGGTGTCATCATCACTATCAACATCATCATCGTCTGAGTTGCCACTATCCGAAGGTTCGGCCTCCACATTAAGGAATTCATCCATTCCTTTTACTCTTACCCTCTTGGCCCCCTTTTTGGCGAGAGTAAAATGCCTCTATCTCCTTGCAACAATTATGGTTGATGGAGAAGTTGGGCACAGCTGCATTGGCGATGCTGTACCAAGTACAGAAACTGAGTGCCATGCTAAGGACTGGAGACTTTTGAGGTAGCGCGAACTCAGCTCCAGTCCCCCTAGCCATGAAATGGAATCAACCCCGAGCTCCTTCATAGAGGTTCCCTTCATACGCCAGTATCTTATTCAGATTCCCTACATAGAGTTGCGTATATCCAAATTGACGAGCAAAACGGCTGGGTGTATACTTCTCTATGTAGCACATGGTGTCTTATCGATATACCAAGTGCCCGGAATGAATATTTAATAGCCTCCAGAACGCCCCAGAGGATAAGCTGGAGAAGTTGTCTACTCCTAAGGCGTCTTTGAATCTTGATCTGTACTCTCCTCCTAAAAAATCTAAAAAGCAACGGAAGATTTCATAATTCTGGTGATGATGGAGCATTTTCCGAATTATCGACATATAATTACTCCTCCATGTAGAACATTCATACATCTCCAGAAAGAATGGTTTGTTAATTGGGCAGTAATCCGTAGCATTCATTAATGATGGACAGTGCATGACAAGCCATACCATTAAATATGTATAGGGCATTTCCACCTTACAATTCGGTGTCTTCACCATAGCTATTTCCTTTGCTGCTTTCCCTTTGGCAGCTTTTCCCTTACCCTTGTCTGTGGGGATGAAGTTGTTGCAGAGTGCCCTAAGCCCATTCTGAAGGTTACTCACCATGGTAGGGAGAAGTCTAGATGGTCGTCCATAAGCTAGTGGCACCACTAGGTAAACTACATTCATGGCTATCGCATCCTTTGGCAGTGACGGAACGACACACCTCTTCAGCAACAGCATCAAAAAACCGGCAATTAAGCCTCTGTTAGATACTGGGAACTGAGCTTGGTAATTAAAGCTCTTGAAGACTGTGCCGGGGTTGAATCCTCCCTCGTTTGATTCAGTCATGTAGAAGACTGTGCTCGTCTTTGCTATGCGGCGATCAATCTCCTGGACGTCGACCGGCTTATGTCCATAGACCATAGACAGACTCTCCTTTAAATTTAAAAAGAGGTAATCTGCCCACTTCTTGTGGTCAATTCCCTGATTATGCACACTTGCCAGATCAACACAGATGCGGTAATGACACATCATCTCCAAATATGTCTCATAGATGCGCTCGTCTTTGGCCTTCAACTCCTCGGTAGTAGGAATGTATTCTTCATAAGGAACTTTGCCCATTGACAAGCCTAAGACTTCGTACATCTCATGGAGAGCGAGGCCCAACTCATCCACTGGTGTGAAGAAGGTGCCAGTCTTGAGGTTGTACATCTCCAGTAGGCTGAAGAGATGGTAAGAACTTTGGGGTAGGCCGAATTGCACATTTCGAATGACTTTATACAATCCAATCTCCTTCAGGATCTGTTCATGAGAATCCACCATATACTTGACAAGGCAAAACCACCACATGTTGCCTAAAGAGTGAACCCAGCTAGGTATCCTAAAATCATTAGCTGGATATTGGTCACCCTTCGCCACATACTCGCTAAGGAAAGTCTTTGCGCGAGTTGGGACTTCTCCCACTGAATGCTCCTTGGTAATTCTACATGAAAGGAGCCAGTAACGCACCTGGTGTGACCATCTTTGTAGGTCCCATGTGTGAAAAATTTTCCCGTGGAAACCCTGTCGTACTCTCGGGTTAGCTCACATTCTAATTCGCGACGAGCTGGCAACCTCTGAAGATATACGAGAGGGTAGTTGCGTTCCATATCAGGTAAGAACATCAACAGATCACCGGTCTGATGAAGCCATTTGCTTTCTTCCTCAAACAAAATTTTATCTGAATTCTACATCGCATCACCAAAGAGAAATGCTGGTTTCTCCAAAACTTCCCGGTTCATAGCTTCAAAAGGAGCGTCAGTTATGATTTCCCTTGCGGTGCTAGGGCTGTATCTCAATAGTTTTTTTCGGCGTTCTCATAGACTTGGCTTGTAGGCAGGAAGTTCAGTTGTGAAACGGAATTGGATTGCTCTGTCTGTGCCTCTAGCATGTCTAAAATGATGCCTACGCGAGAGAGGATCCGTTGAATAAGCAACTGTAAAAGAAAGAATCAAAATTGGAAAAAAATTATGAAAGCAGCTGAAAAATGCTGAGTATGGAAACGCGGAGCTAATGATAACTTTGCGCGAAGATAATTAGTAACTTCGCGTAGAGTCAAAACGCGAAGCTAACGGAATAACTCCGTGTTTAGAAGGAAAATACGTGATGTTAATAAATATCTTCGCATCAGAAGCTTTACGCGAAGCTAAATCCATAACTTCGAGCAGAAAATGTGACAGTTAGAAATAACTTCAAGTAATAAAGTGTTTTGATGCGAAACTAACACAGTAGCTTCGCGCAGAAGAAGACCAGAGATCTATTCTTCTCCAAGTCATTTGATCGGAGTACGACGATAACTTTGCCGGTGAAAATGGTGATTGATCGGTGAAAACCAAGCCAAATCCCTTAAAATGTCCTCTAAAAAGTTTAAAAAGGGGAGACTTACCCCCAATCGACGCAGCAAAGACAACTTGGAAGCCGCTGCTGCCACGGCCACTGCCGCCGTTGCTGGTACCAGCCGGCGACGGGGACAAGGCGCACGAAGAGGTGTTCTTCTAGGGTGCCATTGATCTCAAAATTATGAAGAAAATTGAACGAAAATGAGAAGAAAATCATCGGTTGCAAGGGTTTTTTCTTAAGAAATTCTTGAAAATCCTGAAGGAGTGAAGAGGAGGAAGAAGAAAAGACTCTATTTAAATGAAAAAACCCACCCCTTGGTATTCGGTGCAGAGATCAGAGCCATTATCGCAGTGCGACGAGAGGTTTTTTAGCTTCTCGTATTGAAGTGCAAACGCGAAAATAAGATATGGGCTAACTTCGCGTTCAGATACACTAAAGTGTAAATCCAAAGTATTTCAAAATTTACTAAGTTATAAACCATTTTGAAAACTTTGGAGAGGGTCCTGTTGGTGGTGAAAATTTCCAATTAAAGAAAAATAGCAAAATACCCTGCAGAATACGGATTTAACTCCGTAGCTCCGCGTCTGGCTAGAAAACTAGCTTCACGTTGAATAAAATGCGGAGCTAAGTCTATAGCTCTGCGTTAAGAGTATTTTAACTCCGCATGAACAGATTCTTAGAATCCTAAATTGATTGTGATTGAGATTTAAGCTTATTCAATATCTGAATTGAGTCCAATCAGAATTTAAAATCAAGATATTTAAATCAAGACTAAAATATTTGATTCGAATTTTTGATAAATACAAACACCTTTCAATTCTATTCCTATAGAAACTCTCATATCCAATTAAAGTTTATAAATACCCTCTTTGAGGAGACCATTGAATCCTTTTGGGAGTTCAAGTTACGCGCGAGAGTCTTAAATTCACAGAGATCAGCGGATAGGACCTAGGGCCGGCCATCATCTTCATCGAGTAGAAGATATTCACATTGGATCGTTAACAGGTTCTACTAGGATCCCATCGCCACACTAGAACCCATGTTTTATTGTGAAAGAGAGCAATAATCTATAAATCCTGTCGTTTATTTTTCTATTGTTCCTCTTTCATTGTAATCAAGTGATTAACGGAAGAAAGTAAGATTTTTATGGAGAACAACACTTAATATATTCTTTACTATTCTCTCTATTGTGAGACTGTCACTCATGAATACCTCAAAATACTTCAAAAGAATTTTACGAAGATCAACAACAAAACTAACATCATGGTCACTGATGCAGGACGAAAGCGATTTAGGATTTTTGGTAGAGAAATTGGGGAAGAACTTACGGTTTTGGTGATAAATTAGGGTTTTGAGTTCACGCCCAAGTGAATCACACGCCCACTCTCTGGCAAATCACTCGAGAAAAGATTTAATAAAGCAAATCACATGCTCTCAAAAGAAATCATATCTCACTCTATTTCTCAAATTAAGGTTTTACAAACCATATATATAGAAAATTCTAATGCAACAAGATAGTAAAAAATCTTTTAAAATCTAACCAAATCTCTAATCCAACATAATCAAATCTAGCTAAAAAAAAACTAATCTCATATCTATCAATTCTCTCTCACTTGGAAACATTCACCACATGGTGAATGATGGCATGAATAAAATCAAGCACAGTCAACTGAAATTAGTCAATCTTCCCAAAATATGACAAACCTTTCCACCGAACTAAATATAAGAAATTCGAATAAAACGGTAGCCAAATGTATGTTGCCTTATATTTCAATGGTGGAAACAGTAATACTTATGGAAGGTATGAAGAGAAATTGAAATCTGTCGCTTCTGCAAAACATAAAAAATTTGGAATGGAAACTGAAGAGACAAGGAAAACACGATATTCGGATAAGAATTCTTGCACTTCGCCATGTATCTCTGTAGGTGTGTTAGGCCTCAAGTTCTTCTAATGAACATGACTATTGAGTGCTTCAGCAGTTGCCTCTGATAGAAAAATCGTATCGTCAATTTCTAGATCTATGGCAAGTTGTACGCTGGACTCGGTCTCATCACCTAAAATCTCAGAAGCGGATACATTAGTAACTAGACTCTTCTTAGGACACTGATATTCATAATGATAAAACTCTCCATAAGCCGAACATTTAATGGAAAGATAATGATGAGCCAAGTGTCCATATCCTTCATACTTAAAACACTTTTTTAAGACAAAATGTGGAGCATACCATGTATGAAGAAAAAATTGCAACCGATTTCAAGTTTGATGAGATTTATAGTTGCTGATGTACCAATCAGAAACTTCTCCAATCAATTTTAATTTAGCATAATTATATTCCTGCTCTGAAGTCAAAAGAAAATAATGAAAAAATTATTCCAAATTACTCACCCAATTTTTATAGCCATTAAGGTCATTATATTTGTGAAAATATAGGACTGTATCATATATATCACTTTCCAGTTGTTTGAAATCAACATTAGTGTTTATGTATTTGCCACAGAATATGAATTCCATAATCCAAAATTTTCAAGCTCAATGTTTAGAAAATACCAAAGAATTGTGGTGTCTCAATTAACTTGAATCCATTACAAACTAGGTTTCAAACGGCTTCAAAATCATTCAAAAAGCTTAACGGGTCTATTTTTTCTTAACGGGTCTGTTGCGTTGTTTGTGGATCCTGGTACCCAAAATCAGGTTCGGATTGGGTTTGTTTGCAGAAACCCAAAGTTGCTTGATTTGTGAGGCTTTGAATGGAAGGCAGCAACAAGAACGATAAAGAGGGGGAGGGGGAAATTTTGTGAGGCTCGAAGATGTTAGCAAAAGATAGCGGAATAATACTAATGCAACAACCAGCGGAATCAAATAGTTAATCAAAGAGAAAAATAGCAGAGACAGAGAACACGCAGATTTAACGTGGTTCGGCAATATGCCTACGTCCACGGGGACACGATCGAAAAACTTCCACATATCAAAAGAAGATTACAACTATCTTGTTCTCAACCTCAAGAGAAAAACACAAAGAAATCACACATGATTTTGAGATCAAACCCTAACCTCTTGTTGCAGTGATTTACCTCTTTGTCTCTGCCGCCGAAAATCCCAAGGAAAGCCGCACGCTTCCTTTTCCTGTTCAGCCGAACCCACAAGAGCAGCCCCACTTTTTTTTCTTTGGACTCTTGGCCAAGATTTATTTGCAGCCTCCCCAAATTATTTGCCTCAAATAATTTGTCTTGCTATCGGCCTTCCTTTAGGCCGCCACCTTTTCTCTCTCCTGCACAAACACAAGCCGCCTTGGAAAAACAAGAGAAACTTTCGGCTCCTTTTTCGGCTTTTTTCTGGCACACACAAACCCTAGCACCACAACCCCATATATATATTATATCATAACGGGTTTGGGCCAGTTTTGGACCCGTTTCGGTTGACCGAAACCCGCTGCGGCAATGGGCTCAATTAGCAACAATCTCCTACTTGGAGACCTATTGCAAAGATGGTAATATCTGTACATGATAATCCTAGTGTCCAAAGTTTTTTTTTATCTCGATCGTTCAAAGTCCCAATTTCAGCATTCAACACAAATGCACCAAAATTGAGCAATAGTCAACTTTTTCCCATCAACCAGCTTTGTCAACATATCTGCAGGATTCTTACTGCTCTCAATTTTCTCCAACTTCAATTGACCATCCTCCAACAAGGATCTAATGAAGTGATATCTAAAGTGAATATTTTTAGTCCGTGAACGATACGCCGAGTTCTTAGCAAGATGAATTGCACTCTGACTGTCACTGAATAACCTGCAATCCACTCCATCAAAACCCAACTCACTCATTAATCGCTGCAACCAAATAAACTCCTTACTTGCTTCTGCAGCTGCAACATACTCAGCTTCTATCGAAAATAAAGCAACAATTGATTGTAGTCTTGAAACCTACCTTACTACTGTCCCTCCTTTAGTAAAAACATAACCTGTGGTGCTCCTGCCATTATCTCTATCACCCGCATGGTCCGAATCCACAAAACCTTGCACATCAATGTTATCACCCCCAAAACATAAACAATATTTTGAAGTACCTTTCAAATACCTGAAAATCCACCTCACCACTTGCCAATGTTCCTTCCCAGGGTTCTTCATGAATCTACTCACTACTCCCACTACATATGCAATATCTGGTCTTGTACTCACCATTGCATACATGAGACTCCCAACGGCCGATGAATAAGGCACATTCTCCATGTGTCTCGTCTCCTCATCTGTCTTGGCACCTTGCTCTTTTGACAGTTTGAACTGACCACCAAGAGCTGTAGTTACCGATTTTGCATTCTCCATATTGAATATCTCCAACATCTTCTTGATGTATCCCTCCTGAGATAACCATAATTTCTTATTTTTCTTATCTCGGGTAATTTGCATCCCAAGAAGTTGTTTAGCCTCACTCATGTCCTTTATAGAGAATCTCCCTGCCAACTTCCTTTTTAGATCATTGATTTTCTTCATGCATGTACCTGCCACAAGCATATCATCTACATATAAAGTAAGTATAATAAAATTACCATTTTTAAACCTTTGTAGATATACACAATGATCTGAATTGCTTCTGGCAAAACCCGAATCCAACATAAACTTGTCGAACTTCAAGTACCATTGCCTCGGCGCTTGTTTTAACCCATACAAGCTCCTTTTCAGTCGACATACCCAATTCTCTTTTCTTTTAACTTCATATCCCTCCGCTGTTCCATGTATATTTCCTCCTCCAAATCACCATGAAGGAAAGCAGTTTTCACATCGAGCTGCTCTAAATACAATCCTTTCACAGCTACAATACTCAGTATTGCTCTGATAGAAGTCATCTTGACAACAGGTGCAAATATTTTATTGAAATCAATACCTTTTCTCTGACCGCATCCCTTCACCACAAGTCTAGCCTTGAACCTTTGTGTCCCTCCTGCCTCATATTTTACTCTGTATACCCACTTGTTATGCAATACTTTCATCTTTTCCGGTCGCTTCACCAATTTCCATGTGTGATTCTCCTCCAAAGAAGACATCTCATCACGCATGGCTTGCTCCCACTTAAGACGAAATTTATCCTGCACAGCCTCTTGGTAACTCTCTGGTTCACCTGCATCAGTATACAAAATATGATATAATGAAAGACAAAGTTTTTGGGTTGGCTTCCTTATCCTCGAGCTCCTCCTCAAAGTGGGAACACTCTCTAGTAAAGTACTTGAACCATCTGCTTCAGTCAATGGCTCTCTTTCCTGTTCGGTCTTATCTGAAACTTGTGTATTCTCAGGTGTAACCATTTCTTCTCCTTCAGATGTAGGTATTTCTTCCTTTCTTTTATCCATGGGATCTATCCCATCCTGTGGCTCATCCAGCTCCAAGTGCTCTTTTTCCACTGCTTTCTCACTCTTACTTTCCATTCGGTCTTTATACATACAACCCTCATTAAATACTACATCTCTGCTACGAATTATCTTGTTATGCTCATAATCCCATAAGCGATAACCATATTCGTCATCACCGTATCCAATGAATGCACACTTCTAAGATTTAGAATCAAGCTTCTTTCTCACCTCATGATCCACATGTGCATATGGTATACAACCGAACACTTTTAAGAATGAATAATTCACAGTCTTACCAGACCACACCTCCTCTGGAATTCCTCCATCTAAAACACTAGCTGGACTCCTGTTGATCAGATAGACTGCCGTATCTACAACGGCTCTCTAAAGTTGCAAAGGCAAACCTGCTTGTAGTCTCATACTCCTAACTCGCTCCAAAATGGTTCTATTCATCCTCTCAGCCACGCCATTCTGCTGCGGTGTCCTCGGTACAGTCTTTACTCTCTTGATCCCATGGGTAGAGCAATAGTCACCGAACTCCCTATTGCAAAATTCCCCACCATTGTCTGACAGCAAATATTTTACCTTCAAACCTGTTTCATTCTCAATAAGAACTTTCCATACCTTGAAGATCTTGAAGACATCGGATTTCTGCTTAAGTGCGAATATCCATATTTTCCTGCTTGCATCATCTATGAAAGTGACAAAATAAGAATTACCTCCAAGAGACTTCGCCGAAGAAGGCCCCCATACATCTGTATATACCAACTCCAATCTCTCGGTTTTCTTCTCCTTACCATCCTTCATAAAGCTAACTCTTTTCTGCTTTCCAAACACACAGTTCTCACAGAAATCAAAATTAGTATCTTTCATATCTGTCAACATACCTTTGGATTGCAATACCCTCATGCCGCTCTCGCTCAAGTGACCAAGCCTCTGATGCCATAAGGTAGCCTTTTCATTCTTCACGGTGGCCAAAGAAACAACGTGATCCACCGAGCTTGAGAGTAAATATAGAGTTCCCACTCTCTCACCCTTGACCACTACCATTGCTCCTTTGCTGATCTTCCACTGTTTCTTCTCAAATGAGATTTGATAACTTTCGCCATCCAGCTTGCTAACAGATATCAAATTCTTCTTCAAATCCGGTATGTGTCTGACCTCTTGTAAAAGCAACTTTCCACCATTGTGCAACTTTAACCGAATTGTCCCTTTACCGACAATCTTGCATTCCTGACCATTACCAACAGTCACATGCCCAAAATCACCTTGGACATAATTATCAAACCATTCTCTGCGAGCAGTGCAATGGAACGAAGCCCCTGAATCCACAAACCACGGATCTGACCTTAATTCTGTATTAGTAGATAAGCACAAATCATCATACTCTTTACTTGGATTCACCACATTCGCTCCTTCTTTGTCTTTGTTTGGAAAATCTTTCTTCATATGACCCTCTGTCTTACATTTCCAACACACTAAATTTTTCTTGAACTTTCTCTTAGATTTTGATCTCCCTCTTTGCTTCGACTCCCTGCTTGAATTTCTACCCCTTTTTTTTCTTCTGTCATTATCAACCGACAGAGCAGTACTTGTAGAAACTCTGCTCTCACCCATACTCTTTTTCATCAATTCTTCATTCATGATTGTACTCACAACATCATTGAATTTAAGAGCAGTATTGGAAGAATTGCTGATGGCCATAACAACATTACTCCAACTATCCGGTAATGAACACATAAACATCAAACCTTTAATGTCATCAGCAAAGACAAAATCTAAGGATTCAAGTTGTGCCCATAATGTGTTAAATTCGTTCAAATGATTAACAACTGAACTATCAGAAGGCATTCTCAAGTTGAATAACTTTTTTATTAGAAACAGTCTATTTGAAGTAGACGGCTTCTCATAAAATTTAGACAACGCTGACATCAAATCTGAAGTGGTCTTCTCCTTGGAGACGTTGAACACAACCTGCTTTGTCAGGCACAATCGAATCTGCGCCAAAGCCCTCCTGTCCAACAATTCCCACCCTCATCTGTCATCTTTTCTAATTTTTCTCCAAAAAGTGGTTGATATAAATTATTTTGATATAAATAATCTTCTATCTGCAACTTCTACTATTGGAAATCTGTCCCATCAAAATTTTCAATTTTTCCCTTCCTATCTTCCGCCATAGCTCCCACTCAAAATCAACACCGATCTGAGTGAAATCTGACCTGAACTAGGGCTCTGATACCAATTGTTAGTAAAAGATAGCAGAATAATACTAATGCAACAACCAGCGAAATCAAATAGTTAACCAAAGAGAAAAATAGTAGAGACAGAGAACACGCAGATTTAACGTGGTTCGGCAATATGCCTACGTCCACGGGGACACGATCGAAAAACTTCCACATATCAAAAGAAGATTACAACTATCTTGTTCTCAACCTCAAGAGAAAAACACAAAGAAATCACACAAGATTTTGAGATCAAACCCTAATCTCTTGTTGCAGTGATTTACCTCTTTGTCTATGCCGCCGAAAATCCCAAGGAAAGCTGCACGCTTCCTTTTCCTGTTCAGCCGAACCCACAAGAGCAGCTGCACTTTTTTTTCTTTGGACTCTTGGCCAAGATTTATTTGCAGCCTCCTCAAATTATTTGCCTCAAATAATTTGTCTTGCTATCGGCCTTCCTTCAGGCCGCCACCTTTTCTCTCTCCTGCCCAAACACAAGCCGCCTTGGAAAAACAAGAGAAACTTTCGGCTCCTTTTTTGGCTTTTTTCTGGCACACACAAACCCTAGTGGTATCATAACGGGTTTGAGCCGATTTTGGACCCGTTTCGGTTGACCGAAATCCGCTGCTGCAATGGGCTCCATTAGCAACAGAAGAGCCCTGCTCTGTGGTTCAAAGAGGGCTAGAGTGGGCGACTTGCTTCTGTGGTGAAGTGGAGGAGGCGTGGGAGGAGGTGGCGCTGCAGGTGTGGCTTTGTTGTTGTTGCTGTTGTTGAGTTTGTTGTTGTTATTGTTGATGGGCTGGAGTGGAGATGATTGAGGACGTAGTGAGGGGATCTGATCGAAAGGGAGGTCGGAGGGGCAGCGACAACAAGGAGGCAGCAAACTGGAACTTCAGGCAAGGGTGTCAAGGATTGCTGCAGGCAGCCGGAGTTGAGGCTGTAGAGTCGAGTTTGTCAAAAAGAAGGGGTCTGTGCTAGTGGGTCTTGATGATGGGACAACGTGGGATGCAGGAAAGAGAGGGGGTCTTGATGGTGGGGGCTGTTGCTGTAGGGGAGGAAAAGAGGAGGGGGCTGTTTTGGTTTTTATTTTTTTTAGTGGGGCCACGTTTGATGATGGTGAAGAAGGCGAAAGGTCTGTCCTTGCTGGAGGGGAGGGAGAGCAGGAGTCTTTAGGAATAACTTACGATTTTGAGGATAAATTAGTGTTGAGAGTTCATACCAAGCAAATTATGCGTCCATTATCTCACAAATCACTTGAGAAAAGATTTGATAAAGTAAATCACATATTTTTAAAAGAAATCATATCTCACTCTATTTCTCAAATTAAGATTTTATAAATTATAATAAAAAATTCTAATGCAACAAGATAATAATAAATTTTTTAAAATCTAATCAAATTCTTAGTCCAATCTAATCAAATCTAACTTAAAAAAAATTAATCTCATCTCTATCGGTCACCATGATTTACCGAAAATCTTAAGCTATTGGGTTATTAGCTAAAAATATATATCAAATAAACTTAGTACATAACGCTTCTCCTCACATGCCCCTTTGGAAAGGCCATTATTGAACTTTGATTTGTTACTCCTCACATGGCCCTTTGGAAAGGCCATTATTGAACTTTGTTTGGGAAGGCATATTAACAGGGAACAGTTATATTTTAAGTTTGTCGACCATGAGGTTTGAACTCAGCACCACTTGAAACATGGAGCTCTGCCATCATGTCAGCCAGTTTGCCCAAAAGTTGTTGGTTTGTGATTTATCAATGTATATTAGGCTAATTTAGCACTTAACAATTATGAATGACAATTTCATAATCATTCCACCATAGCATATTTGATACTGGAAGACAGCAGAAATAACATCTTTAGTGATAACAGCATCATCTTACTCATCTTCATCATCATTCTCCTCTAACAAGTCTAACGCAAAAAAATAAAAATAAAAATAATAACAGCTTATGGTTCTTAATTTTACTGAAATGAGTTAGTAAGCTTGGAGGCCAGTTTGATTCAAAAGCAAAATGTCAGTCCAAACTTCTTTCAATATATCCTTTAGTCTCGCTAGTCGATAAACAGGGATTACTCGGAACCTCATTTCATATGTAACTCGTTGAATCACCCATATGGTTATATTTCCATGTCCAAAAATACGAGACATATGCTCTGACATGATACTCCTGTCAAAGCATATGAGTTCTAGATTCATAAGTCCAAAAGGCCATTTAGTTCTTTGTCCTTTGATCTCATGCACTATCTAAGTCTATGAACACAGAAATATGGAACAAGTGCATCCCTGTTCATTCATTTTTTTTCCGTCTTTCATTTTAAAATTGTGAAACATATAATTCAAATCTATTTAGTTTAGTAATATTTCATATGTTACGAGACCGGGTAAAATTTCAGGTCTAAAATGGTTGCTAGCTCTCAGGTTCTCAGTCTCCTGCAGTTTCTTCCAGCTTGTTCTCTTCTATTGCCTTGTTGCATTCTAGGTAAGTTAGAAGATAACGTAACAAGAGCTAATCCACATGGGCTTTTTCAATTGGTCAGCTCCAGATTCTTGCAGGTATCCTGTCATGAACAATGAAGCTGCACCACTCATGATCCAAGAAAAATATCTCACTCACAATCACAGCTTACTAGTGGTTTAGAGAGTGCAAACGGTTTTAATCTATCCACAGCCTCAAACTCTTTCAACCAATTAAATCATAGATAGAGATTTCCAATGATAAGATACAACCCTCTTTCTCTCAATATATACCCGCCTTGCAAACACATCCTCAACATCTCAATCACTTCTCTTCAACAAAAATCTCATTTCTCTTCTATCAACTTCCAATGGCAGCAACCATGGCCCTCTCTTCCCCATCTCTCGCTGGAAAGGCGGTGAAGCTCTCTCCTTCACCAGCCTCTGAGCTCATGGGCAATGGCAGGATCTCCATGAGGAAGTCAGTTGCCAAGTCTGTCTCTTCTGGCAGCCCATGGTACGGCCCTGACCGCGTCAAGTACCTCGGCCCATTCTCTGGTGAGCCCCCATCCTACCTCACTGGTGAATTCCCCGGTGACTACGGCTGGGATACTGCTGGTCTATCTGCCGACCCAGAGACCTTCGCCAAGAACCGTGAGCTCGAAGTCATCCACTGCAGGTGGGCAATGCTTGGTGCTCTTGGTTGCGTATTCCCCGAGCTTCTTGCTCGTAATGGTGTGAAATTCGGTGAGGCTGTCTGGTTCAAGGCTGGAGCCCAAATTTTCAGCGAGGGCGGCTTGGACTACTTGGGCAACCCTAGCCTTGTGCATGCTCAGAGCATTCTGGCAATCTGGGCTACTCAGGTTGTCCTGATGGGAGCTGTTGAGGGATACAGAATTGCTGGCGGGCCGCTTGGTGAGGTGACCGACCCACTGTACCCCGGTGGCAGCTTCGATCCATTGGGCCTTGCGGACGACCCTGAGGCATTCGCTGAGCTCAAGGTTAAGGAGATCAAGAATGGTAGGCTCGCCATGTTCTCCATGTTCGGATTCTTTGTTCAGGCAATTGTGACCGGCAAGGGACCTTTGGAGAACTTGGCTGACCACCTTGCTGATCCTGTCAACAACAATGCTTGGGCATATGCCACCAACTTTGTCCCTGGCAAGTGAGAGGGTATCATTTTCCTGTCTGCATCAACAATTACTGGAATCTGCTTCCAGCAACATGTATGGATTTTGGATGTTGGGACTGTTGATGGCGTAAATCAATCTTGTGCAATAGAAATCTTGCTTTTGGTTGCAAATTGTAATCTGTTTCCCTTTCTTCTTGTAAGCTATCAAGTTTGGGTTACGGCCTACTTAATTCTATTAAAAAAGCCTCTTGAGAACTTTCACTCCATCCTCTTATGTATCAGATTAATTACGAGGCACAAAATAGTTCGAAAAGGTCATATAAGAAGCCTGAAGGCATTCAATAAACTGGCAGGGGACCTGAGCGAGATCTCTATTCCTGTTAAAATCAATGACAACAATATGGTGCAAAATGTTGGGCTAATTCTTTAAAATACCATATCACCTATCCTTGAAACTAATTTATGTACTGACGGTTAGTCTGACAAAATTTTGCCAATTTCAAGTCCTAATTGTAGAGCGCATCTTTGATAAATATGAGAACCTAATAATCACAAAATATGATGGTTGATGTCATTTTCCTTAGTGATGAGTCCGGTTGTATAAGCATGAACAACACTGGCAACCCCTGTTGCATGTTTTAAATTAGATTTAGTGTGCATGCATGTGCCTCTGTGCCTGTTTTCTTTCAGAAATTAGTAGTATCTGTTTTAAAAATGTACTTATATCAGATGCGGTTGGTCGTTTGATCTTTTACTCTTTTGTCCCAATGCAGAATTAGTTTTCACTATACATGTAGAGATTGAAATTCTGGAGTGCAGTAGAATAGATTGATTGTTAACAAAATCCTGACCTAAGGACATTAAAATGAAAAGCTAGTGACTAATCTGCACAAGATAACTTCTTTTGTGGGTTGTTCCCAAGAAAGAAAGCCGGAATTTAAACTGCAGTTGCTTGTAGCTACCTCATGTTGGCAGAGTAGAGTGGTGGGAAATTTTTTTTACGACACTGAACCTCCAATCTGTAAAATTTATTTCTAGAAAATAGAAGTTCATAAATACTATGCTGCTTTTTCTCATATAAGTTTAGTTAACGGTTATACTGTCATGGATTCATATTCAATTTCAAGTTATTCCTCATATTCAATTTCAAGTAAGCTTCATTTGACAGTTTTTTTACATATTTGTTAGGATAATTTGAATTAGTAGTAGTTGATCAAGTAAGCTTGAAATTATTCTAAAATATCAGAACCAGACACAATATACCAGAACAAGTCCACAAAGTCTTGTGCCTACTAGAAGCACTGTAGGCTTAACTCTTCGTGATTTCTTGGAGGAAGAAGTCTAAACGATCTATGAGCTGTTCGAGGTCAAAATTTATATGCTTGATTTGAAACTAGATTTATTTATTTCGGCTGAAACTGATGGAAATAGAAAATGAAGTTAGGATATCTTAGTTTTCTGGACCTTTGAGTTGTGACGGCTTCGTGAATTTTAATCCTTATATTTGTGCTTTGTTGCATGGTAAAACTCAAGACCTCATGTTTGAAGTTCTGTAAACTACTAGGATAACAGGATATGCTCTCGCTTTACAATGATAATTGTTACCAAGCTTCCTTCACGTTATAGCCCTGAACACATAGATATAGTTTCAACAATTACTTCGCTGAAAAATAAATCTTGGGAGAGGCCAAACACACAAAGAACCAATAAAGCTTTTATCCCAATTTTATCGAGGACTACTCAAAAGTATCACGTACCATTCATGTTAACTCAGGATTTGGGTATTAATGTTGATCTGAATACATTAACTCTATGTTATATTCCTTACTTGTTCTCTATATTAATCGTATTAGATTCAGGATTACTTAAAACGAAATAGAGGACTGATTTGACATATAGTAAGTCCATTTTGAATTCTTTAACTTAAAAATAAAATTATGATTTGATATCATTATTTTTCTATTTTTCTAGATTCATGGTAATCTTCTTAAAGTTTTCTGAGAAAATCCAAAATTTAGCGAGTAGCGGGGCCCATAACCGATCGTATTTCCGACAAACATAACTTGAACTGTATAATTTCAAATAAAATTTGACTTTGGAGTTGTTTTCTAATATTTATAACTTATGAGGATTTTTCTGAAATTTTCTAAGAAAATCCCAAAACCGCCAAAATATCCAATTCTCAATTTAGCAATTTTTTCTTTTGACAAATTTTATATTGTAAACCATACACCCCAAAATTAGTCTACTTATTGTGCCATGATCGCCTCATTTCATTCTATATCCAACATTTTTCTGGAATTTTTCTAGATGCAGTGCAGGAATTTTTTTAAATAATAGCCATTTTTTCATGTAAGCTTGAATTTATTTCTAATTAGACAATGCAGGAGATCATATTTTATTCTATCATTGAAATGTTTATTTCTTGATGCTGATCCAAGTATTGGAATATTGGAATATAGCATTTAATCTTCATGATTTAGGACGGGTTTAAGATTTGTATGGTTAGTTTGGAAGTAGTATTTTAATTTTGACAATAGGTAATGAGGAAAAAAAATTGAATTTTGGGTATATAGTTTTTTGAATTTTAGAACAATGATCACGTCGTGAGCTCTAATCATTGTATTTCTAGTAGGTGCACGAGACTAAGAGCTTAAGTTTGCAATATTGTAAAACTAGGTCATAGAATATTAAACTTGGTATATGAATTTCAACTGCAAATGATTTGAGTTCATATTATAACCTAGGTATTAATTCTCTGGACAGGGAAAATAAATACAATGGTTTGGCCAGCTTTACAATTTGAACTTACAAAACTTTTTGTTTTAAATCATATAATTTTTTAGATCTCCATCATAGGACTTAGGCTAAGTTGTATGCTGATAGTCAACTACCTACATATCAATTTTTATCCTCATAAAAACAGACAGTTAATGAATATAATATTTTTAATAAGGGGAATGTGACAAGAAGCAAATTATACTAGAGTTAGACAATCAGTAAAAATAGAAACAATTTAATGGATATTAAAGGTAAATGAAGTAAAAGATAGAAGAGCAATGTTATAAGTATGCCATGCGCTGATTCCTCTTTTATGTTTTCGCCGTGGTGGGATCATAGTGAGGAACTTAGAAATAGCGAAACCTATAAAAGAGTAGAAAAGCAGATCACCTACAACCATCTCGCTGGCCCAATATCATAAAAAAGTTTGAATTTTAGCTTGCAATAGTCCTAGGCCAATAATACGGAGCAAGGAATAGTTGGCCATACAACAACGTGTAATAGTATCACCATGACAAGATCGTTTACAAAACTACAATACCAGTAGTAATTAACAGTACTAATGGTTCATCTATATTTATTTTCCTAATATGCGACTGCTGGTACAATTACTTTACATATTTCTGCATCTGCTAATAGAATATTATTTGTATGCAGCTATGAAGCATGAACACTTGCAGTGAGTGCCATGGTTACTATCAACTAACACTAGCACAATATTTTTCTAACATAGAGTGGTTGACATTCTGAATTGTGTTGAATTAAGAATAAAAAAACTTACATGTTAGAACCATGGCTACTTTCAGAACAAACTAACAATTGTGTATTGTACATCATGGCTATGTACTTCTTTAAAACATGAAAAAGTTGATTTGACAAAAAAGTAATATTAAGCATTGGGTAGTAAATACTTTCTAAATACATGAGCAGCTTTGCATACGAGTATAATGCAAGATATTCAATTAAAGTTTCAGATTCTTTTCTTTGATATAGTTACATGATTAAAATTTATGGTTGAAATTATTAAGATTTTATTTTATTATCTTTGTACTTCTAATAAAACATTTACTAATTATTACACGTGTTATATAGACGCACACATAATTACTTGCATAATTATGTCATTATATTCTTATTTCTTAGTTTTTTAGGATTTGCCCTGTCCTTGCATCCATAGCATATCGTATTCGTGTCACATTTACATTCCTATACAGTTCAAGTTATAATTATGACTTTATTATTATGTCTACATCTATGCTTCAAAGTTCTGTAGAGTTTAATTTCTGTGATGGACATTATTTTAAGAAGTTTAAAGTCGTTCAATTGTTAAATTTTTTCCACAGTTTTTTTTGACCAAAACGGCGGGTGGAGACCCTCTGCGTTCTATTAGCAAGTAGATAATAGAACTATATAAGGTTTGGGTTATTTGTAAAGATTAACCCTCAGAAATACAAAATATATAAAAGAAAACATCAAATCAAAAAGCTAAAGAAAAGAGTACATAAGTAGGAAAATTCCTCCTGAAACAACCCTGAATAACTCCAAGTGCACAATTCCTCTCCATGAAGTGATATGTCCTCCAATCATATCTAATCCGGGGATGGAGGGGGGTCACCAGAGTCTTCTCCAAATATTCCACCTGAAATCTACACGTCCTCCTCGTTCGAGGGTATATCTGTCCAAAGAATAACATCATGAATAATCACGCTCATGTTCTCAGCAAAATTCTTATTTCCTTCCATAAAAATAGCTTAATTACAATGAAAGTGAAGGAAAAAAAAAAAAAAACAAATGAGAGGATTTATAACTTATCTCTCTCTTTTACAATGAAAAGTGGGTTCTATGCAGCGATAGGATCTATCGAGTAGCTCTTTTTGACGATCTTGACGTGAAAGTCTTCTTTCTCGATGAAGAAGATGGCCGGCTCTTGATCTTCTCTGCTTGTCTTGATGGGTTCAAGGCTCTCATGCGTAACTTGAACTTCATAAAACTTCCAAAAGATTGATCACCAAAAACTTCAAGGCTCTCTCGCGTACTTGAATTGCCAAAAGATCAAAAATATTGAAGATGGATCTATTAAAGATTAAACTATTGAAGATCAATCTATTGAAAATTAATTTATTGAAGATGGATCCCTAAAGTCTCCTCAAGAAGGGTATTTATAGACTTTTGCTTAAAGTTCTCATAGGAATAGGAATAAAATATTTCCATAGGAATATGAATAGAAGGTTTTCATAGGAAATAGAATAGAAGATTTTTGTATTCATCAAGGATTCTAATAAAATATTTGATATTGATTTAAATCTCGTGATTTGGAATTCAGATTGGACTCAATTTGGGTATTGGACAAGCCAAAATCTCAATCACAATCAATTTGATTAGACTTAATTTGGGATTGGATAAGCCTAAATCTCAATCACAATCAATTTAGGATTCTGATTGGATTCAATTTGGTATTGGATAAACCCAAATCTCAATCACAATCGAACTAGAATTTTGCACACGCGGAGTTAAAATACCTTGAACGCGAAGCTATTGACTTAGCTCCACGTTTTATTCAACGCGAGGCTAAATCTTAGCCAAACGCAGAGCTACGGAGTTAGCTCCATGTTCTGCGTGGTTATTTCCTTTTTACTGATTTTTGGAAATTTTACCACCAACAGAACCCCTTCTAAAGTTTTCAAAATGGCTTTTAACTTAGCAAATTTTGAAATACTTTGGATTTTCAATTTGGTGATCAGGTTAAGATCAAGAAATTCGGCAGAGGTGTCTGATCGCACATGCCTGACGTTTGGCGGAGATGCTTAATTGCACACGTCAAGATGATCAGGTCATGAGCATCGATCTTTGGCAGCGGTGCCCAATTGCACATGCCTGATAATTTGGTAGAGACGGTTCAAGACTCTCTCGCGTAACTTGAATTGCATCTCACTGTCAGAGGTAGGAACTTAACATGACAGAGTTTATGTGATTTTAGCAAACCCTCAGCTATCAACAGATTTGTTTAGTTTTTACCAACTATCGTTTGAGTTGAGCTAGCCATGTTATTCCCCTTAGAATGATGAGTTGTTGAGAAATTGATTTTCTCTCCCCTTTGCTTTTAACAGTATTGAGTAGTTGATTCATACTTTTACCCTAGTATGATAGGATTGGCGAAAAACTTGATCTCCTCTTCCCGCCGCTTTAACAACATTGGGCAATTTTTTTTTATCTATAACACTCAATTAGTCATTCCAATGGCTAGTAAGAGTAGCAGAAGCAACATGATATTTATCATCATCAATATTTTCGGCACCCACAGTCCAATCCGACTACTAGCTAATAATGATGATTCGATCGCAGCTGTGGCTCGGAGCGTACCCAAGGGGCCAGCTTGCAAGTGCGGGTTGCCCGTGCTTGGTGTCGATATTGACTTCCTTAATGGTACAAGAGTGACTCTAGCAGGGAACTCATTGGTTCCTACCACCAAATTTATCATATTTGCAGAAACTTTCTTTTGTTCCTTTTTAAGTGTGAGAACTCTGGCTTCTATCAATGCCTGAATTCAGTTCTTAAGAGGATAACAATCCTTAAGTTGGTGCCCGATGTTCCGATGGTACAGGCAATAGTTAGGGTCATTAGTTTTACCAACGTCTTCCGATTTTTGATTTTTCGGAAGTTTCAGCATGCTCTTTCTGAGGAGGAGATGGAACAGAGTACCGGTCTGCTCAGTCTTGAATGTATAAGTTCTATCTTGTCGATGCCTATTTTGACCTGCACCTCTCGAATAAGCGTTAATTGCGAAGCCAAGGATTCTTGCGTAAACGCAAAGCGGAGCCAGCGTGTGATTTTCCACGCGAGGCTAAGCAAAAAGCAGAAAATGAATTTTCTCAGAAATGCCAAGCCAGCGTAAAACGCAAGGCTAGCGTAAAACGCGAAGCTATTGCCCAGCCTCGCATAAATGATCTAAAATGCGAAGTTACGGTCCATTCTCGTATAAATAGTTCAAAACATGAAGCTAACTACAAGCTCCGCGTGAACTAGCCAAAATACAAAATTAAGGCTGATAATCAGGGTGTTGAGCACCAATTCAACACCACCACGTTTAAGAAGCTTCAGTAAGCTCCTGGACTCTCCCGACTACCAAGTGGGCCCCACACCCAAGATTCTTCATCTAAAGTTCTCGATGTTAGAAATTACTTGACAGATAAAAGGAGCATGAGTCAAGCTCAGCCACACTCAACATGCCATTGTGAGCAACTCATTACAGCCGTATCTGTCGTATTGGATAATTGTTATTGTACCAAGAAGAGAGTGTATGTATTTAATATGATAACTGAGTCTCGTCAAAATACTCCAAAGAGGAGAAAGAATGATTTGAGATACAAAATTAAAAAAAAAGAATTAAATGCAGTGATCTCAAATATGGTCGGCAAAGGCAAAAAGATTGTGGAGAAAGAATATGAGTCAGATGCAGACGATGAAGAAGCTCATCATTTCACCCGGCTCAAATCAGGCATTGTCGCTTCTCGAAATTACAAGAAACTTGCAAAAGGTTCTTATGATAATGACAGCGAAAATTCAGCCATAGCTTCCCTATAATCTTGTGCATCCTCCCAACCACTGAAATCACACTCGCACGCAGTGGACAGGTCCGACGACATTGACCGGAGGATAGAAGCCCAATAGCAGATGATTCGAGGCCAGCAAAAGGCCATTAATGACCTCAAACTAATGCTTCTAAAAGTGGTCGAAAATACTCAGAAGATAGTCGAAGATAGAGCGAAAATTTCTTTCTCGGAAACACCACCAAAGAAAGACAAGGAGATACCGTTTAAAATGAATGAAGACAATAAGGAAGAAAAGGCTTATTCGATGCATGAGGAAGATGACAAATACTATTTCCATGATCCTCATGAAGAAAAGATCGAAAAACTACAAAGCCAACTGGATGCCCTAATGCACAAGAAAGAATTGAAAGAATCGGGAGTTTCAAAATCATACCCGCTTGAATGGGACTTCGCCCCCTATCCAGAAAAATACAAACACCTCAAATTGGAGTCATATGACGGGAAGGAGTTTCCAAGCCAACACATATATTATTTCTTATCGCAGGTGGGTCATCTAATGGGAAATGATCCCATAATGACCAAGGTATTTGCGAGCACCCTGCAAGAGTCTGCCTTTACATGGTTTATACAGTTACCCCCAGTAACCATAAACAGTTGGTATGATGTCAAGAAACAGTTCTTAGCACTTTTCTTTGAGGATGATACCGAAATATCGGTTCATTCCCTCCTTGCGACGAAACAAGGAGAAGAAGAAACGGTCAAAATCTTCATTGAACGTTTCAGGGAAAAATCCGTGCATTGTCGACACGGTATGACCCAGGAAACCCTGGTTTTGAGGTTGATAATCTCGCGTGGAAAATCACATGCAGATTTCTCTTCGCAATTAACGCAATTAACTTCGCGATTCACATGATAGTAGCAAGCCTTGCGATTAATGCAAGATTTACTGGCTTCGCGATTAACGCTAAGCTCAGTTTCAGTCTCACGTGGAAAATCACATGCTGGCTTAGCTTTGCGATTAACACAAGAATTCTTTGCTTCGCGATTAACGCTTGGCTCAAGTTTAAGGTTGATAATTTCGCGTGGAAAATTACATGCGTTCTTATCTTCGTGATTAACGCGATTGTAACAAATCTTGTGATTAACGCAAGTTTTACTGGCTTCGCGATTTACGCTTGGCTCAGTTTTCTTTTGAAATTCAATAGCCTCGCATGGAGAGTCTCCGTCACACGCTGGCATAAGTTCGCATTTAACGCAATGTTGACTAGTCTTGCGATTGACGCAAGCCAGTTTGTGAGGTGCAGTAGCCTCGCGTTCTGCCACTTCATTAGCCTCGCGTTTAATGTGGGTTTTGAAGGCTCTCTTTCTTGCTCTTCGATTTCGATTGCGGAGTTGGGTTCTAATTAAACCAGTTTCCAGGCCTTTTTCGGTAGTAGAGATGTCATCCTCTGTTAAGCTTTTCTTCCCAAATGATGGCTCCATAGGCGTGGTCTCCAAGGGTCACCGTTTAATGGTGGATTCCTGATTACCCGATTTATGGATATTGGAGCTCACGCGGTGATAGCGCCGCATTTCAGTCAGATTACCTGATTCAGAGGAGAGGTACTCCTCGTATTTTTGCTGGTTGATTTCTACGATGAGCATATTAACATTGGATCCGATCCTTTCCATGTCAGATTGTGCCACGATCTCTTTTTCAATTAAAAGACACCTCTCATTGTGGTCGCCAGTTTGTTCTCAGCAAAATTCTTATTTCCTTCCATTGAAATAGCTTAATTACAATGAAAGTGAACAAAAGAAAACAAACGAGAGGGTTTATAACTTATCTCTCTCTTTTACAATGAAAAGTGGGCTCTATGCAGCGATGGGATCTATCGAATAGTTCCTTTTGACAATCTTGACGTGGAAGTTTTCTTTCTCGATGAAGAAGATGGCCGGCTCTTGATCTTCTCTGCTGGTCTTGATGGGTTCAAGGCTCTCACGCATAACTTAAACTTCACAAAAACTTTCAAAAGATTGATCACCAAAAACTTCAAGACTCTCTCGCGTACTTGAATTGCCAAAAGATCAAAAAGATTGAAGATGGATCTATTAAAAATTAAACTATTGAAGATTAATATATTGAAGATTAATTTATTGAAAATGGATCTCTAAAGTCTCTTCAAAGAGGATATTTATAAACTTTTGTTTAAAAGTTCTCATAGGAATAGAAATAGAAGATTTTCATAGAAACAGGAATAGAAGGTTTCCATAGGAATAAGAATAGAAGGTTTCATAAGAATAAGAATAGAAGGTTTTGTATTCATCAATGATTCTAATCAAATATTTGATATTGATTTAAATCTCTTGATTTGGAATTCTGATTGGACTCAATTTGGGTATTGGATAAGCCCAAATCTCAATCACAATCAAATTAGAATTCTGATTAGACTCAATTTGGGTATTGTATAAACCCAAATCTCAATCACAATCAATTTAGAATTCTGATTGGACTCAATTTGGGTATTGAATAAACCCAAATCTCCATCACAATCGAACTAGAATTCTGTACATGCGGAGTTAAAATACCTTGAACGTGGAGCTATTGACTTAGCTCCGCATTTTATTCAACGCGAGGCTAAATCTTAGCCAAGCGCGGAGCTACGGAGTTAGCTCCGCGTTCTGCATGGTTATTTCTTTTTTACTGATTTTTGGTAATTTTACCACCAACAGCGTATGCAAGTGTGTAATGGACGTGCTATATAATTAAAAATTCTATTATTTCTTTCTCTCCGCACGTTCTAGCATAATATAATTAAAAATTCTATTATTTTCCCACAATTATAATGTTGTTATAATCTGTATACAGTGCAGTAATGCAATTGGGAGGTGTTATATCTTTTCAATGATTATCACTACACATACTTATATCTGTGATAGTCGGAAACTAAAATTAAATGAATGGGGAATGATAACACAAGTGAGTACATCTAAATTTACAAATTTATGCAATAACAAAGCACATCTAAAGTTTACTTTGAAATATAGGTCAGGTTATAATCAAGGGTATTAGAGATTATTCTCTTTTAAACTTAATGATACTTTCCATGCAGTAACGTGACATGAAATTAAGTGAAAGTTATCTTTTCTTGTGCATCTTGGTGATGTTCTGGCAAAACACTTGTATCATATGTGATAGTAATTTCATGTTATTTTTCTCCTCTTGTTCTCTCTGAAACCGATATAGGCTGTAAAAATATTATTTTGTTGAAATAGGATCTTCAACTATCATAAAAAAAATCACATGCTTATCTTTTATGCAGAAAATAAAAGATTTAATAAAAAAAACATACTGAAATCAGCCATTATGAAAACTCCTTGAAGAAAAGCCTATAGAAATTATTCTCTCACTTAGTCCATTTTCTTTACTTTACCAGACTCAATGGGATAATCTGATCAAATTAAAAAGCGTGGGTAGAGAAAGGATAATTTCTACGTTTAATATATAATACTTATTCTACTCCCCTTAACGGTAGGTAGATAGGAATACAACTTCCTCTATTATCTCTCAACCATGCATATCTTTTCAAATTCAATAACCACCTTATCTTGTTAAATCCAAATAATATCCATATTACCCTTTTTATGTGGGATATATTTTAACATTCTCCCACTTGGCCCATATGAATAACACTTATTTGGATTGATAAGGTAAATATAACATGCGCATAACATTAGCTTATTTATACCTTTGTGAGATTACAATAATATCATAATTAAATAACTTACCAATATGAGTCATAACAGTAAATATCAATAAAGCAACATCTTCCTTTCCATGCACTACAATGCTAGTAAATTATTTAATTATAATCCATAATAGGAAGTAACCATAATGTCCCTATAATGTCTTTGTCAAAGACGATTCCTGTCATCAATAATCAATCTTCATAATTACATAATTGATGGTAGGCAGAAAAAATGTCAGAAACACAATTAGTGATATCTTTATAAATGTTATAGAACAAAAACATAAAGATCCACAAACATCCCTCAGAGATTGCAACAAAAACCCATGCGATCAACATATTCCTTAAATGTTTTTGGTGCTAATCTTTTAGTCAAATGATTTGCAATCATGAGCTCAGTCTTAACATGTTCTATAAACACTGTTTGTTTCTGAACTTCCTACTTAACGGCTAAATACTTGAGCTCCATGTGCTTAGCGCCATTAGAGAATTTGTCGTTCTTGGAGAAAAAGACTGCTACAGAATTATCATAATACATTCTCAGCGGCCTGGCAATGCTGTCGACAATTCCAAGTCCCGAGATAAAATTCCGTAATCATCAAGCATGAACTGTCGCCTCAAAGCGTGCCACAAACTCAGCTTCCATAGTAGATGTTGCTATGATAGTCTGTTTAGCACTTTTTCATGATATTGCTCCTCCAACTATTAGGAACAAGTAACCAAAAGTTGACTTTCGACTATTAACACAATCAGCAAAGTCAGAGTCAGATTAGCTAAACACCTCCAACTGATCAGACTTTCGATACGTGAGCATATAGTGTCTTATTCCCTTCAGATATCTTAAAACCTTCTTTGTAGCTTTCCATTGCTTCATTCCGGGATTACTTTGGTATCTCCCAGGCATTCCAACTGCAAAACTAATGTTTGGTCTTATACAAATTTGAGCATACATTAAGCTTCCATCAACATATGTATAAGGAATATTTTCCATTCCTTTCCTTTCTAATATATTCTGTGGACAATCATTTTCACTGAACTTGTCTCCTTAACAAATAGGAGCAGGAGTGGCTGTACATTCATCCATATGAAATCTTTCAAGAAGTTTATCGATATATCCCTTTTAAGACAACCCTAACAATCTACGTGATCTATCACAAAACATTTCTGTTCCTATCACATAAGTTGCCTCACCCATATCTTTCATTTCAAAGTTCATAGAAAAAAATCTCTTTGTTTTATTCAATAAACAAAGATCATTACTGGCAAGCAATATGTCGTCAATATATAAAATCAAGAAAATAAATTTGCTCCCACTGACATTTAGATATATACACCGATCAACGGTATTTTCCTTAAATCCAAAGGATGTTATGGTATCATTAAACTTAAGATACCATTGTCTGGAAGCTTGTTTAAGTGCATAAATTGACTTCTTTAATTTGCATACCATATGCTCCTTTCCTTTAATCAAGAAACTTCGGGTTGATCCATATAACTCTCTTCATCTAAATTCTCATTCAGAAAAGTAGTTTTCACATCCATTTGGTGTAACTCCAAATCGAAATGAGCCACAAGAGCCATTATGATCCTTGGTTAGTCCGTTAGACTGTGGAGAAAGTAAGAATCGCAAAAGTACCTTAGATCCCTGTGGAACGACCTGTATAGCGCTACACCGACACTGTGCGCTTGCAGTAAATATAACACATCAAGTTTTTAGCGCTGTTGCCGGGGATCGACGGTGTATTTCTTGCTTTTCTAGCGTGTTATGGGTTAACAGTGTGTGTGAGTGTGCAAGAAATAGATGTTGCAGATACAGGAAGATTTAAAGGATTGGAAGAGCCTCTGGACCAAGTGGAAGAAAATCACAAGTCACATTCTACAGGTTAGCCGCTATTCAGCGGCTAGAACCGCTCTTAGCGGTCCAACAGGTATTTTCTGAACCCAAATTTTCTCTGTTTCTGTAGTTTTGTTTCCTGGCTTTGTAGAAAAATTAAACAAAAAAATAAAAAAATTAGAAACAGTAGAAATCACATTTTTATTTGATCATATCATTCCACCGTTTTATCTCTCCACCACACCCCACTTCTTGCATTAGTTTAGGAAGTTCACGCATACACTCACGGTCACTGGTTTATGTCACATTGGACCCGTGATCAATTTGGTCGACTTGTAAGATCAGATTTGTTCATGGGAGATAAGATGGACCAGCCGATCCCGATCCTTCAGGATCGATGTTACCCGTTGCGTACATTATTACTATCATGCATCAAACTTCCACACGTAGCGGGTAATAACTATGAATTGAAACCGCAGTACATTAGTATGCTTCTTAAATTCACTGGTTCTGATTCAGAAGATGCATATCTCTTTATCAGTGAATTTCAAGAAGTATGCGTAATGATTAAACTGCAAAATTTATCAGAGGACGCAATTAAGCTCCGCTTCATCCCTTTTGCACTTAAGGATAATGCCAAGAAGTGGTTGTACAGTCTGCCTACTGATTCAATCACTACTTGGGATGAAATCATTACAATGTTTCTCAAGAAGTATTATCCTACGCACAAGACGGCAAGAATCAGAAACCAAATTAATCAATTCCGTCAAGTGCCAGGAGAACCCTTCTGGAAATACTTAGAACGGTTTAACGATTTATTAGCTCAGTGCCCCCACCATGCAATAGAAAAGTGGCGGTTGTGTCAAATCATATACGAAGGACTTGATTACACATCCAAAACTCTTCTGGAATCCATGTGTCAAGGGGAGTTTATGAGGAAAAACGAGGATGAGGCATGGGACTTTCTTGAGGACTTATCATGGAAGACTATGCAGTGGGAGAGTTCCACTGAGAAGCCCAGTATATCAACTTCTGCTCATAAGAGTGGGATCCATAGCATCGACAGCTCTATACCTGCTGAAGCAAAGATTGCAGCCCTTATGAGAAGAATTGAGGCACTGGAAACTCCTAGTGCTCCATCAGTGGGTCAAGTGAATCAAATCCAAAGTCCCACATGCTTTAATTACAGAACTCCCAATCACGTTATGGAGGAGTGTCCATTGTTAGTAAATCCTATAGGTCCCATACTTGAGCAAGCTAACTCCATGTATCAAAGACCCGTTAATAATCCATACTCTCCGACATACAATCCTGGCTGGAGGAGCCATCCAAATCTCTCATGGGGTCATAGGCAATATCAGGGAGCCCCGAACTCCAACATGCAGCCTCCAGCTACTGGTCAGTTCCCAAGACCAAATATGGGTGCTTATCAACACCCAAATGCTTCAAACCATGGGAACAACCAGAATAGACTACCTGCACAAAACCACTCATATCCACAACAGGGGTCTAATAATGATCAAGAAAACTGACTTCAATCACTTGAGAAGAATGTTGAAAATCTTCTCAAGTCTCAGTCCAACCTTGACACATACATGCAGAATCTTATGAAAGTGTCAACTAATTTCATTCAAAGAACAGATCAGCACCTGCTCGTGAACTCTCACTCTATTAAGAATGTAGAGCAGCAGGTTGGACAACTAGCAAATCAAATGAGTGAACATGGCAAGAGCACTTTTCCAAGTCAACGCATAACAAATCCTAATGCCAGTGCCTCAAATTTGAATCAGTCGCATGTCAACCAAATTAATGTCATTCACACACTTCGATCTGGCAAGCTGGTTGATAATCACGTAGCCATGCCACCTGATTCCACTCCTATTGCACGGCAAGCTACACTCCCTGATACCACGATTCCATCACCACCTCATGATTCATCATCATCATCCCACGATCTGCCCACTAGCACGACAGAAGAATCTGATCCTTCTAATTCTGATCCTCCTATTGACCATACTTATAAGCCAAAGGCTCCCTATCCAAATTGATTGAAGAAAAATTCTCCTCAGGTGGAGCACATTCTTGAGTTATTCAAGCAAGTTAAGGTCAATGTTCCTCTTCTTGATGCAATCCAACAAGTACCTGCTTATGCAAAATTCTTTAAGGATTTATACACAAAGAAGAGAACAACCAATGTTCCAAAGAAAGTCTTTCTAGCTGCTAACATATCTAGCATCCTCTCTCAGTCAGCACCCGTAAAGTATAAAGACCCTGGAAGTCCTACTGTCTCCTGCACTATCGGGACTACAGTGATTGAAAGGGCTTTACTAGATTTAGGAGCAAGTGTCAACTTGCTTCCTTATTCAGTGTACCAGCAGTTAGGACTGGGAGAGTTGAGAACTACAAGATTACGTTACAGCTAGCTGATAGATCTGTGAAGACACCTATAGGAGAGATTGAGGATGTCTTGATTAAGATTGGGGAGTTTATCTTCCCAATTGATTTCATAGTCCTTGAGACTCAACCTGTGGTGAATCCACACCATTGTATCCCAGTTATTTTGGGACGTCCATTCTTGGCCACATCTAATGCTGTTATTATTTGCCGGAGTGGATCTATGAGACTTTCCTTTAGAAATATGACACTTGACTTTAATATATTCAATCTAGGGCGCCAACCAAGTGATCCACATGACGAGCCCCTAGAAGTGAATATGATCCAAGGGTTGTCCAGTGAACACCAAGAGGAGAAATTCTTTGATGAGCTGAATAGTTTAGTTGATGAGAGTGTATTCTTGGAGACGCTCGATGAATCATCTAATTATATGTCTTCCACTCAATGGAAACTTCCACCTGAGCCATTGTTGACTGAACCACGAGTTCAGTTACGACCATCTATTGAGTGTCCACCTGAGCTTGAGATGAAGACCCTTCCGAGTCATCTCAAGTACGCTTTATTCGGTGAACACGACACACTACCAGTCATTATCTCTGCAGAATTGACTGACGCTCAGGAGGAAAAACTCATATCAGTGTTGAAAGCACATAGGGAAGCCATAGGCTGGAGTATGGCCGATATTAAGGGGATAAGTCCTTCTATAGTACAACATAGAATTCATTTACTAGACAATGCACGACCTACAAGAGATCCTCAGGGTAGGTTGAATCCGGTAATGAAAGAAGCTGTGAGGAAGGATATTCTTAAGTGTCTTGACAATGGGATTATCTATCCTATCTCTGATAGCGCATGGGTAAGCCCAGTTCAAGTAGTGCCTAAGAAATTCAGAATCACTGTAGTCAAGAACGATGCAAATGAACTTATCCCGATGCATTTGCAGACGGGATGGCGAGTCTGCATTGATTATAGGAAGCTTAATGCTACAACTAGGAAGGACCATTTCCCCTTACCATTCATTGATCAGATATTGGAACGGTTGGCTGGACATGAGTTCTATTGTTTTCTAGATGGATACTCTGGTTACAACCAAATTCCCATCGCTCCGGAGGATCAAGAAAAGACCACGTTCATATATCCATTCGGCACCTTTGCATACAGACGCATGCCTTTTGGGTTATGCAATGCGCCTGCCACGTTCCAAAGGTGCATGGTAAGTATTTTCTCTGACATGATTGAACGATTTCTTGAAATTTTCATGGATGATTTTTCTATCTTTGAAGATTCATTCCAAGAGTGTCTGCATCATCTAGAATTAGTTCTCACGCGTTGTAATGAGAAGCATTTGATACTCAATTGGGAAAAATATCATTTTATGGTCAAAAATGGCATAGTGCAGGGCATGTCATCTCGAAGAATGGTATCGAGGTTGACAAAGCCAAGGTAGACCTCATCAATAATCTGCCATCTCCGCGATCAGTGAAAAATATACGATCCTTCCTTGGTCATGCTGGTTTTTATAGAAGATTTATCAAAAACTTTAATAAAATTGCTAGGCCTTTGACACATCTACTAGCCAAGGAAGTACCATTCAATTTCATACCTGATTGTCTAAGAGCATTTGAGCAGCTCAAGAAGGCGCTGACCACCACTCCTATTATTCATGCGCCAGACTGGAGCTTACCCTTCGAGCTCATGTGTGATGCATCCGATTACGCTATCGGCGCCGTCCTTGGTTAACGTATTAATAAGCAGCCACATGTGATTTACTATGCAAGTAGGACACTCAATGACGCCCAGTTAAATTACTCTACCACAGAGAAAGAGCTTCTGGCAGTCGTCTTTGCACTTGAGAAGCTTCGTTCCTACTTGATTGGATCACGAATTATAGTATACACTGATCATGCTGCTTTGAAATACTTGTTAACCAAGAAAGATGCAAAAGCAAGGCTTATTCGATGGATCCTCTTGCTATAAGAGTTTGATCTTGAGATATTAGACAAGAAAGCTGCTGATAATTTAGTAGTTGATCACTTGTCTCGTTTGCCCAATGCTCCAACTAATTCGTGCCCCATAAACGAATCATTTCCTGATCAGCAACTGTTTGCATTGATGCACGAACCATGGTTTGCTGACATTGTGAACTATCTTGTGACTAATGAGATTCCATCCCATTGGTCCAAGCAAGATCGATATAGATTCTTGTCCCAAGTAAAATTCCTTTACTGGGATGAACCATATCTGTTCAAATATTGTCCAGACCAGATCATACATCGATACATACCTAACGATGAGATACAAAGTGTCCTTTCTTTTTGTCATGATTTAGCTTATGGAGGACACTTTGGTCCCAGGAAAACGGCTGAAAAGGTATTGTAGAGTGGTTTCTATTGGCCAACTCTTTTCAAAGACGCCGTGGAATATTGCAAAGCATGCACACGATGCCAATTCGTAGGCAAAATTTCACGGCGCAATATGATGCCTCTGCAACCCATCCTTGAGGTCGAAATCTTTGATGTATGGGGTATAGATTTTATGGGACCATTACCCAACTCATTTGGAAACCAATACATATTAGTCGCCGTCGATTATGTTTCCAAATGGGTAGAGGCAATAGCCACAAAATCAAATGACAACAAAGTCGTTGTCAAGTTCTTGAAAGAGAATATCTTTTCTCGATTTGGCATTCCTCGAGCTATTATTAATGATAACGGTACCCATTTTACCAACCGGTCATTTGAGGCGCTTATGCGAAAATATTCCATTACCCACAAATTAGCTACACCGTATCATCCGCAAACTAGTGGGCAAGTGGAAGTTTCCAATCGCCAAATCAAGCTGATATTGGAGAAGACAGTAAATCACAATAGAAAAGATTGGTCTTGTAAACTAGCGGATGCATTATGGGCCTACCGTACCGCTTATAAGACTAATTTAGGCATGTCTCTATATCGTTTGATATTTGGAAAAGCATGTCATTTACCGATGGAGCTTGAGCATAAGGCTTTATGGGCAATCAAATTTCTAAATTTTGAGCTCGAAAAAGCTGGCGAGTAGCAGAAACTACAACTGCATGAGATTGATGAGATTAGACGGGATGCATACGAGAGTGCTAAGATTTATAAAGAGAAAAATAAAGTGTTTCATGACAAAGCGATTATTCGCAAGTCATTTACACCTGGACAAAAAGTTCTCTTATATAATTCGAGGCTACATTTATTCTCAGGAAAATTGAGCTCAAGATGGAGTGGACCATAGTACGGACGGTGTACCATCACGGTGCAATTGATCTCGAGGATCCTAAAAATGGTAATTTATTCAAAGTAAACGGTCACCGATTAAAACCATTTTTAGAACCTCGAGTGAGCAATAATGTAGAGGTCGTGACACTTCACGATCCAATCTATACATAAAGACATGTAGTCATGTGTATAATAGCATGTATATTATGTTACTAACGTGATGCAGGGTTTTAAAGCAAAATTAGGGAAAGATAAGGAGCTGACTGTAATTTTCTGTCCCTATATAAACCCAAGCAGCCCTCATCTTCCCCAAATCCATTCTTTCAAAACCCTACCTGCCCCCCTCCCTTCCCCACTTCCTCCTTTGGTTTTTGCTTTTCTCTTTGCAGGACAGTGTAGGATCTTCAATTTTTTCTCCAACCAGTGGTGCTCCAAAGATCCATCTCACCTGAATAGAGACTCATCCTGAAGTTCTCGGCCAACCGTGAAGACTGAGCCGCCAAATAGCGGCATTAATCGCCATTCAGCGGCTATTTTTGGGAATTTCCCCCTAAAACTTCAGGGGAGGTACTCTTCTTCTCTTCTTTGTTTACTGGTTTGATCAGATCTCAAATTTTTAATTTCAGTACGATATAATGGGTAGATTTGCTTGTGAGAAATTTTTCGGAGAAATTTTTGCGGCATTTAGTGTTTATTTTGCCGCTGCAATCGAAACTCTGGGTTGGAATTACCTCATTTATTCACCTAATGCATTCTACATCCCAGAGTTGGTGGAGGAATTTTATGCGAGTTTTGCGAAATCCGATATTTCGGACGATTGCAAAACCATAAACCTCCATTGGCGCGGCCAATTATATGAAATGCACGCAGCGGCCATCTCGACTTCTACGGCTATCTTCCTTCACACCGGGAATCACACTCCCGGTAGCATTGAGGATTATCTTACACGGATGAGCCCAAACTGTAAAATAACACGTGATAAAGGGATCAGTAGCAAGACACTCTATGGCAATATTCACGCAACTTGCCGCTGGGTCAACACTAATGTTATGGGCATTACACATATGTCATCTTTTTACACGCCCACACTTTATGTTGTTGATTGTATTATGCATCAAGATACTCACTTCTGTATGTGCACACAGCTACTCGACACGATTATTGAAGCTAAGATGCGGTCGAGGACTAGTTTGCCTCTGCCGTGTTTAATTACACAGTTGTGTCGTAAGTTTATATCTAGTGCCGAATTTGACGCATACGCACCCTCACGCGTGTTTATTGCCACCGAACATACTTCAGTGATATATCATGCTACTGTTTCAGAAGATTGGAACAGACATGCTGATAACGAGAATATATATGCCACTGACTTGACACAAGAGGAGGAAGATGATACCTTCTTTGACCAAGACTTGCCAGCTGATCCCACTGAGCAAATCAATGTTGTCTGGCAAGGTCTTGGAAAAATTTGGCACCGGTTGAAACAAATTGATAGGGGTGAGTCTTCTACAGCGCGAGCACGTCCTGCACCCGGTGAGTCTAGTAGAAGGCAAAGAGGACGGCACCAATAATTTGTGTATAAAGGCATACACAAGTTTAAGTGTGAGGGAGTGTATTAGGAGATTTTTAAGATTTTATTTTTTTTTTATTAGGTTTTTGGGTTTATTTATTTTACACTTTGAGTAGTTTTTAGGGTGACCAACAAAAAACAAAAAAAAAATATTTTCATCAATAGATCAAACTAATTATAGATAAAAGAAAAAATTTAGATTTGAAATTGGATATGAGAGTAGATTGGACGATACATTTTGAATTTTATAAAAAAGATTAAAATCTGAAAAATAAATATCGCTAACAGTAGTTTTGAGGCAAGTATACATCTATCTTTCACTTCACAATAGTGTATTAGGTTAAGGATAAAAATGATAACGAATGAGTAAGTCTTTTCTCTCTAAAAAAAAAGTGAGAATAAAATAATGGGGTGCGTCTGGTATTAAGGCAATAGCCTCAAGAGTGAAAAAAGAGTATGATCCAAGTAATCGGGTATTTTGCGCCTAAGTAAGCGTAAATATTCGGATGAAAGGTGAAATATTGTTAAAGAGAAAAAGAAAAAAAAAGTATGAACTGAGTAATCGGGTATGTTGTGCCTAAGCAAGCGTGAATATTCGCATGAAAGGTGAAATATTCTTAAAAAGAGAAAAAAAGAAAAAAAATTTGTTATGAGAGAGGAGATGAATCATGAGTTAGAGTTGGAGTCCAAAACCAAAGTAGACTATCACACATGCACATAGATGTATAGGAGCCAATAAGTTATTTGTTAGTAGGTATTGAAAGATAAGATTTAAATTTTTGATTAAAATGATAAGTGCATCTGATATGACGCTTGATTTAAAAATTGATAATCTAAATGCGTTCTTGAGTTTGTATATTAGTGAGACCAATTGATGAAAATATTATAAAAAAAAGATTTTTTCTTTCTTTTGTATCAAATTTTTATTTTTCTTGATTTTCGGTTATCCTTATTTTTCTTTTTTTTATTCCTTAATCTATTTTCTTCTTGAATTTTGTGGGTATATTCACTACAAACCCTCACGAGACACAACTAGCCCACTAGGGTAACATAGGGGTTTAAAGACTTGTTGTACGTGCTAAGTGCAATCGCGATTCCTGCGAAAGTGAGTTAGGATTTTTGTTTTTCTTTTTAGGTTTAGGTTTTGCTCGAGAACTAGCAAAAGATAGGTGTGGGGGTGTGATGAGTATCATGTATTGTATTTTTCCTTCCATACTTTATCTATTTTTGTATATAAATAAATGCTACTCGGGTATTTTTAGTATCTTTTGCAGGTAATCTGAATTATACAAGAAAATGGCATGAAATCAGAGTTGGACTAGGAAATCAAAAGTCGAAAAGTTTCTAAAGTGGGCGAGACTACAACCTCAAATTACTGCAGGAAGTGAAAGCTAAATACAGTCAAGCAAATAATGAGCACAAGACAAGATACTCCTGTAGAAAAAATGTTAGGCCAATTGGCCACTGTTTAGCCGCCAATTGGCGGTTTTTACCGCTACATAGCGGCCAAACAGTGGTCGTTCCACATAATGTTTCTTCGAGGGCTTAATTGTAAATTTGTAGTTTTTTGGGTTCTGCTAGAAATATGGTTTTGTTTCCGAGGCCTATATATTGGCCTATCCTTGTATTTTGACGGGATTCTGGAATTTTTATACTCGGTTTTCTGATTAATAAAGTTAGGGTTTTTGCTGAAGGTTGACGGCCACAACACCGTGACCAGAGGTAAACCATTGTTCTTGAGATTTTTACTTGCTTTCTAGATAAAGTTTATTGCTTTCTACCTTAGATTTTACTGCTTTCTAGATTAGGGTTTATCATTTCATGAATAAAAATTTGATCGTCCTTAGTAAAATTATGAGTAGCTAATTAGATTAGCTCTAGGATGTAGATGAAGCTAAGATCCACCATGTAATTACTTTCTAATATTTTTCTTCTTAAATAAAATTAATAAAAACATGACTTTTCAATAAAAAGATTAAAATACAAGGACTCGAAGATTAGGACTTTGATAGATTATATTTGAATTAAATTTCTTGATAATCTATGCTTAGTTAGGGTTTGGGGTCGCTGGTTTTATCTTTTTCTTTGAATTATCTAAAAGATTTAGTTTGTTTTTATAAGAAGTAGTATTTTTGATGAGTTATACTTGCACAACACTTGATAGCTCATGCTTAGGGCACTTTAAGTAAAAATTAAACTAAAAAGATTGAATTTTTATGATAGAAGAAAATAATAGAAGTAAGAACATGGTTGGAAATTAGTGGATTATAGATCCTAGGCTACTTAGATTAATCCGACTTCAACCTAAAACCTTTGGTTAGTCCGTTAGACTGTGGAGAAAGTAAGAATCGCAAAAGCACCTTAGATCCCTGTAGGACGACCTGTACAGCGCTACACCGACACTGTGCGTTTGCAGTAAATATAACACATCAAGGAGAAGAGGGAAAACCTTTACCTCCAATGTCGTCTCCGTAATTCCCGAAGATGACAGAGTCATTCATGCGTTGACCGATTCGGAAGAGGAAATCGAAAACTCTTTGGTGGCTGACGCGGATCCTTCTCCTGCGGGAACCCATTCAGGAAAAGATTACTTGAAGAACTACGGCCAGGCAACGGATTCCCAACCACCTCTAGAGAAAATCAAACAAAAAGAGCTTAAATTTGATAAAGTTCTGAAGAAGAAGAAGGGAAAATGCCAAATTATTATCAGAAAACCGGCAGGGGGTTGGGATACGTCACCACTCCCAAAAGTTCCTCAAGTGGGAAAACCGAAGAAAGACAATGCGATCATTCGTCAAAATCATCCTGCTGGGACTCAGATGTCAGTATTGGCATAATTTTTCGCGAAGTGTCCGCAAACATGGTTTCCGCGACCCAAGAAGACGAAGATTTAGAGGAAGCCTGACCGATAAAAGACGACCCCTGGGCCAAGCATCTTAATGTGAAATGGGATATTCAGTTTGAACAGTGCGAACCTCCAACTGAAGACAAAGTGATCCAAATTAATATAGGGGATGAAAAGAATCCCAAACCCATATTCATAAGTGAGAACCTATCCTCGAAAGAAAGGGAGGAGTTGATATCCCTCATTCGCGAATACATTGATATTTTCGCCAGGAGTTATGAGGAAATGCTAGGATTAGATCCAAGTGTGACGGTTCACAAATTAAACATCTGGCCATAGGCTAAACCAGTAAAACAACAGCAACGATGATTCCGCCCATAGATTATGGAAGCTATAGAAGCTGAAATCAAGAAGTTGATTGAATCAGGCTTTATTCGCGAAGAAGAGCACCCTTATTGGGTCGCGAATATAGTTCCCGTAACCAAGAAAAATGGAAAGATCCGAATATGCGTAGACTTTAGGGATCTGAATGAGGCCTGCCTTAAGGACGAATTCCCGCTACCCATCACAGATGTTATGATAGACAACACTTGCGGGTATGAGCGTATGATGTTCATGGATGGGTTCTCGGGGTATAATCAAATAAAGATGTACCCTGATGATGAAAAGCATACGTCCTTCAGGACGCCACTCGGGGTGTACCATGCCTTTTGGCCTAAAGAATGCAAGTGCCACGTATCAATGCGCTATGAACGTAATATTCCAAAAGCACCTCCAGAAGACAGTAGAATGTTACATGGATGACCTAGCGATTAAGAGCAGAAGCAAAGACGATCACTTGAAGGACTTGAAGGCAGTATTCGACCTCATGAGAAAACACCAGCTCAAGATGACTTCAACTATGTCTTTTTTGGGGGTTTCTAGTGGAAAATTCCTCGGTTTTGTCGTAACATCAAAAGGAATACATCTTGATCCAGATAAGGTCTAGGCTATCCAAGACATGCCACCTCCCTGTAACCTCAAAGAGTTAAAGGGATTGCAAGGTAGGCTGGCGTACATCCGGAGGTTTATATCAAATTTGTCTAGTAAATGTCAACCTTTCACCAGATTAATGAGGAAAGGAGCGTCATTTGTTTGGGATGACGCATGCAAAAGGGCTTTTGAAGAAATCAAACAATATCTCATGAAGCCACTAGTGCTTGTAGCTCCAGTCTCGGGAATACCCTTCCTGCTATACGTAAGGGCTATGGACCATTCCTTGAAAGCTTTGCTGGCACAAAAGAATGAGCCAGGTCATGAACAAGCTATTTACTACCTCAGCAGAATGATGATCATGGCAGAACACCGGTATAATCTTGTGGAAAAGGCATGTCTAGCTTTGGTATTCGCAATACAGAAAATGCGGCACTACTTAGTTGGACAAACCATCCACGTTGTATCGAGAGTTAACCCCCTGAGAATAATAATAACTAAACCCGGATCGTTAAATTCAAGACTATCCAATTGGGCTATTTTGCTATCATAGTATGATATGCGCTTTATCCCACAGAAGTCTGTTAAAGGACAGGTCGTGGCGGACTTCTTAGCCGAACATCCAATCCCGGCATACTCGAAGTTATACGAACAAATCCCGGGAGAGTTAGAAGAATGGGACTTGATTCCAGAAAAAGGTAACTCGCGAAAATCTTCCGAAGCAAATACAGTCTCAAAGGGTGTATGGCAGCTTTTCTTTGACGGTGCCTCCTGAATGGGATCCGAGGGAAGAATGACGCCCGCCTAATCGGCTTAAAAATAGCTAAGCAACTAAGGGTTAAATATTTGGAGGCATATGGGGACTCTCAACTCATTATAAATCAAGTAAAAGGAGAGTACGAGGTCAAACATGAAGACCTCTTGCCGTATTACCATGCGGTGATTAAGATCGACGATGGTTTCGATGGATTCTATATCAGCCACATAAAGCGCTACCGAAATAGTTATGCAGATTCACTAGCTTCCTTAACTGCTACATTAGCCTTACCCAAACATGATAGAAGGCAAATTACGGTAGGAAGCAAAGAATTATTTTGTCTAAAGGACGAGCTCAGAGAGGAAATGAAAGAACCACAGAAAGACGAAGCTGACGTTTTCGAATCAAGCCTAGAACCGAGGGATTGGCGTTTTCCTTACATAGACTATGTCCTTTACGATATATTATCCGAAGATCCAAAAGAAGCCAAAGCAATTCAGAGAAGGGTTGTCCGGTTCTACTACAATGCAGAGCTCCAGACATTGTATAGGAAATCTTATGATGGAATTTTACTTCGCTGTCTCTCCAACCGCGAAGCTCAAAAAGTACTCGAAGAAGCTCACGCTGGCATCTGTGGAGCGCACCAGCCAGGACCAAAACTCTGGGATAGAATCCAAAGGATGGGTTATTACTGGCCTAAGATGATGACAGAAGCGGTTAACTACGCCAAGAAGTGTAAGGCTTGCCAACTACATGCGGATTTTATACATCAAGCTTCAGAGTATCTCCACCCAACGGCTACGTCGTGGCCATTTGAGCAATTGGGCATGGACATTGTAGGGCCAATTTCTCCACCATCAACAAGGAGACACCGGTTCATTTTAGCTATGACGGATTACTTTTCGAAATGGACTGAGACCATTTCCCTAACCGAAGTAAAGTCGTCAGATGTTATCAAATTCATCAAGCACTATGTGCTTTATCGCTTCGGGGTGCCCAGAAGAATAATTCATGACAACGGACCCCAGTTTGTGAGCCAAGTGTATTCCAGATTCTGCAACAAGTACAGGATCGAGGTTGTAGCTTCATCATCATATTACCCTGCAGCTAATGGTCTAGCAGAAACTTTCAAAAAGACCATTATAAAACTTCTTAAAAAGTTTGTGTCATCCAATCAAAGGGACTGGGACGAAAAGCTCGGAGAGTGCCTATGGGCGTATCGCACCACAGTCCGAACTCCCACCAATGCCACGCCTTTCTCCTTAGTATACGGATCAGAAGCGGTCTTGCCTTTGGAAATCCAAATCTCATCGCTGTGGGTTGCGTTAACAATTAGAATGATGGAAGAAGAAAGGCATCAGTAAAGGCTCCAAGAATTAGAAGTCTTGGATGATAAGCGCTTGGAAGCTCAACAGAATATTGAACTATACTAAGTGCGGATCTCCAGAACCTTTAACAAAAAGGCTAAACGAAGAACTTTCAAGAAGGGTGATATGGTTCTATCAGTCAGAAGACCGATCATAACTAATAAAAAGCCTAGGGGAAAGTTCCAGCCGAAATGAGAGGGACCTTTTATCATTGATATTGTCTATTCCAACGGCACATATTGGTTGGCTAAACCGAATAGTAATAAGATCATGATGCCGATTAACGACAAATTCCTAAAAAAATATTATTCTTAGTGAAATTGCAGAACACCAGTTGTAATACGACCGGGCTAGTTCTATGCAAATTATGAACAAAAAGCTTCTCTGTAATCAGAAGTTCATTCTTGATTCCGGACTAAAAATGTTTAGGTCGCGAATCACATTTTTCCCTCTTTCTAAGTTGCCAAGTAAAAAAAATACCTCTGGCGAATCACATTTTTCCCTCTTTCTAAATTTCCAAGTTAAAAATATCTCTGGCGAATCAAATTTTCCCTCTTTCTAAATTGTCAAGTTAAAAATACCTCTGGCAAATCACATTTTTTTCCTTCTTTCTAAATTGCCAAGTTAAAAATATCTCTGGCGAATCAAATTTGTCAACAAGAAGTTCTTTCATTCGCAGTAATTTTGGGTACTTGGAAAATTTTGATTGATTTCAAGATTATCAAGTTAACAGTTACCTCTGGTAATCAATATTAGAATCATCCATCAGATACTCTTAGTTATGTAAAAAGAAAAGAGCTTCTTTATTCATCATCAGATCAAGATTATAGAGAATTCTCCAGTATTACGCAGTCAACAAAGGAGAAAACAAATCACTAAAAAAAAAGAAAAAGTTTGCTTTTGTAGCCTCCTCTCCCAAGGATGACTTAAAGGCAGTAGTCTGCTCTTACAGACTCTTCTGGAATGACAAACTTGTTCTGTAGCCGTCTCTTTAGCATGGCTCGGACCAAAAAGTTTGTCCCTGCAAAATCTTCTTCTGGAATGGCAAACTTGCTTTTGTAGCCTTATTTTTCAATATGGCTTGGATCAAAAAGTTTGCTCCTGAAACTCCCACTTCCAATTTGCTCTTGTAGCCTCCTCTTAAAGGACGGTTCAAGAGTATAATCTTGTTTCTTCTTTCCGACCACAATCAGGGACCTCCTGGTTGGTTCCCCCAGTGATGATGCCAGTGACTTGATTAGTTCAAAACTGGCATACCAAGTATACACCCCAGACGTACAACATGAGGGGTTGCACAAGTTCAAGGTCCTTGTCATTAGTGAAGAAAAACAATGCCATAGACCCAAAATCTTTTCTCTCATGAAAAATTCATGAGACCTTTCAAGACCCTCGAGGTATTGGAAGCAATTACAAGCCCATCGGGTCTGGGTCATTGTTAAGGAGAATGACTACGGTTATCTCCTGTAGCCAAGTTAAATCCCTGTTAAAAAAAAAGATAGTCGGGAAGAAATTTTCTCACGGCTGAGTGATCTTCCGTTGAAGAGTTCATGTGCCTTATATAGATAGTCTGGTGACCGTGATCTTCAGTTTAGAAAAGATAAAACTGAAATGTTCAGTCAATATTTTCAGTTCAGATCTCAACAGAATTTATTACTGTTGCATGGGACGTTTGGATATCGCAGCCCGGAGATTTAATGAAGACATATAACGCTTGGGATTCCACGCCCGACAACTTCATCTCATGGCTCGCAGAAGTCTCTTCAAATTCTGAAAGAGTCTACAGTCTATTCCGCAAACTTCCAGATGAAACATCGCGAACCAAAATTCCAGAATCAGGGTCGCGAATTAAGTATGGATTGTGTTAATCCGCAAACCTCTAAACTTCACATGACTTATGAAAGTCGCGTAACAGAACACAAATACTAGAATTTTACAGTGATTCGCAAACTTCTGACAAAAGATGGAAAGTTTGTTACAAATCTTTGAAGAACAACTGCAAAGCCATGCCTTGGAAGGCCAAAATCAGGTTCTCTATAAATGACAGGGGAACTATTACAAAAAAAAAGAGAGCAGAGAATCAAAACATATGTATACAAGCTTTTACAGTTCAATGATTCAAGAGGGCTTTCATTTTCTCCTCTGCATCATCAATATCTTGTTGGATGGTCTCATAAGCTTAGACAGTAGCTTGACAATGCAATTACTCATCATTAGCAACAACATTCTGCGCTGCAGCAGCCTCCAGCATATCCAATTCAGCTTGTATCGCTGGAGATCTCTGGTTATATTATCCCGCTGGCGCGATAAGTTGGCGAGATCCTCATTGACTCATCACGCTCCTTGGTGATTTTGGCCAAGAAAGCTTGAGCTTTGGCGATAGTCTCTTGAGTCCTAGTGATAGTCTCTTGAGTCCTAACGATAGCCTGGTCATGGTCCTTGACAATTGAAGCAGCGGCCTCCACTTGAAGAACTAGGGACTCGCGGTCTGATTGGCCCTTTTCTAAGGAGGCTTTGCAAGCATTTGCCTTCTCCTGGGTCTCCTTCTGGAACATAAGCTGTTCCTCTTTCAGCTTTTGGAAATTGATTTCCACTGTCTCAGATTTATCAGCACTTCTGGCTTTTAATAGGAATTCAGCATGCTTTTGAAGTTGAGTTATCATAAACCTAAAGGGAGCAGCTTTATTCTCTCCACCAATGCTGATGATACCAGCTAAATAAATGTTGAGAACATTGGCGAGTGAAGCAAAAGAAGCCCCCTTCAGTATTTTATCAATGCAGCGGTCAAGGAAGTGAAGGAAGGTCTCCACTGTATCCTTCAATAAATCAATCTCAAGCATATCAATCTCCGCATAAGAGGAGTATTACTGGTTGAGGCAGAGGCGGAGTGATCCGCACTCTATTGTATAGGGATAACCAGGCCAGTATCAGGAGGAATGGGACTTCTGGAGACCTCAGCAGAGCTACCAGCTACAACATCTTGAACCAAAACATCGGTCGAAGTAGCTGTGGCCAAAACCGTAGACACAGTAGTCTCTGGGATCATTGCTTCCGTGGTATCAATAGTAGAAGGGGTAACTTCGGTCGCCTCATCAATGTCAGCTCCCGCGATGGTGTCATCTGGCGAAGCTACCTTTACATCTGGAGTTGAAACTGGAGCTAGCAAAAGGAGAAAGTTAATAGTTAAAAATTACAGTATCATTTGATAATAACATAATTGCTAAAGGAAGAAGATACAGACCTAAAGGTTGGACACTGGATTCTCCAAGTTCGTACTCCTCAGGACCAAACACTTCATACCTATATACCTTGGTTCGAACGTCCTCGCTCAAATAGACATACTTACCATGATCTGATGGGGGGTTGAAGATCGAAAATCATCACTGTCGACATTATAGTCATCTTCACAATCATCCCGACTTCCTGAAGGAGGTGCTGCTTTTGGGGGATCTGATGTGCGAATCTCCCCAATGATTTGTACTTCGTCATCTGCAATGTCTTGAGCAACAGGAGCTGCAGAATCCTCTTGTATGGTCAGAGAAAACACCGACTTCAACAGTGGCCTGACAAATAAGGGGGGTAGAACCCTCTTGAGTAACGGGAGTAGGATCACTGCAGAGAACAAGTTCTTGACTCCGACGCCTCTTAAAAGAGCGTAGAGTTAAAGATGAGTCATCCTCATCCTCTTCGGGTTCCTCAATAAGGGACTCAGGAACTAGAGCGGGTGTTGCAGTGCCAGTTCCAGATGGGTTGCTCTACAAATCAATCCCCTGCGGAATGGTAGGCAAGTCACTTAGGTGCCTTAGTCTCTTCTGCTTATGTGAAGATTTCTTGGGAGAAGATTGCAGTTGAGGAGAAGTCTTCTTTGATGTCGGGAGAGGAGAAGCATCAGGAGAGGCAGTTTGAGCTGATGCATTATTGACCTCTTCCCTCTGTTGAGTTACCGGTTCTTATTCATTAGATGCACTATCTCCTCTGAAAACTTCCATCCCTGCCACTTTCGTACTGCCAGCCTTCCTTTTCGGGGCATACCAAGCTCTGATCTTCCTCAGACTGGTATAATTTATATTGAAATTCTGGGGAGCGGAATTAGCATCCGCGAACCACTTACAGAAACAGAAACTCATACTCGAATTTGGGGTCTTGAGTGGAAGATCAAATCTGGCCTAAGTTCCACCTGCGACATAGTGAAACCAAGCTCGAGCTCCCTCAAGAGCATTCCCAATAAAACTTATCTCTCTATTGGGATTACCAACATAAAGCTGATCATACCCAAACTGTCGAGCGAAACGACTTGGGTAGTAAGGCTCTATATAGCAATGGTTCTCCAAACGAAGAACCAGATGTCCTGAGCGGATGTTTATCAACCACCAGAAGCACCCCGAGGACAGAGTAGTGAATTTATCGGCACCGGTAGTATCCACGAATTCCTCCCCATACCCAGCATTTGGGAAGTACGAAAAAATCTGAATATCTCAAAAGTCGAGAAATGACAGAGGGTCTTGCGGATCGCGGCCATGTAGCCCCCTCTCCATTGCAACCTCTCGTAGTGCTGCACTTTGGGAGCACTTAAGTCGATCTGCGAGTCGGCATGACTCATCAAAGTGGGGCAATGTAGAATCAACCAAGCCATCAAATAAGTATAAGGGAGTTCTACACGAGAATTAGGAGTCTTAATGACCGGATCCCCTTTCTTCCTCTGCTCCTTCTTCACGTTATATAATTTATTGGATAATCTCCTCAGTCCGCTTTGGATGCTGCACACTATCGTGGGTAACAGACTGAGTCGCCTACCTAATACTAGTAGGACGGCTGGGTATACAGCCCTAACGGGTATATTTTCCTGCGAAGGAATAACACACTTTTTTAATCATACCATCAAATAACCCGCCAAGAAGGCAGGATCAGATAAAAGTTGAAGAGGCTGATAATGAATGCTTTTAAAGGACGTCCCAGGTTCGAAAACGTCCTCATCAGATTCGGCGACATAAGCATCTGTCCCAAAACTTGCGATTCTTCTCTCAATCTCCTTTTCAGAAACAGGAGAAAGACGAGTAAAATTAGGATTACCCTTGGAAAAATTGAGTAAAAAAATATTACAACCACTTCTTTGGCTTCAAACTGCGGGTGTGGGTGCAAATATGGTAGTGACAGAGTAATTTCCAGTAAGTATCATAGGTCAAAGGGTCCCAGGCCTTCAGTAGATGGAGTTCTTCCCCAGTAGGGACATACTCTTCATACGGGATGTCTCCAATGGGTAAACCCGAAATTTCATACATTTCATGAATGGCAAAACCCAATTCGCTTTGAGGGCAGAAAATGGTGCAAGTATCAGGATTGTATAGTTCTAGTAGAGTAAAAAAATAGAATCTGCTAGCAGGAATACCGTGCTGAACAGCTCTGATTGCACGATGTAGCCCTGCATAATGAAGTTGATCTCTGAAAGTCTTCAAGAAAAAGTCAGTCAAGACTGTCCACTCTCCTTTTTAAGAGCAGTGAACCCATCCATGGGGACGAAAATCCTAAACAGGAAACTCCCCTTATGCATTGGTGAATCGGTGCAGGAAAGTCTGTGCAAAATTGGGAACCTCGCCTCTGGGGAGATCATGTTTAAGCAGTTCCGGAAGCAATCCAAAAAAATGTTTTCCAGTACTACGAGGAAAAGCACCTTGAGTATTAAAACCCCCAATAAGATGTTGTCTTGCGGCCTGTTTATGTGCCAGTCCATTTGTCTGGGCACTTAAAGGTATTAAAAAATAAGAACGGATAAGACCTCTCCATAATGGGAAGAAACAAGTAGCGACCTTCAACTTGACGAAGCCACTTGTAATCTTCATCTTCCAAACAGCTATCGAGCACCGAAACATGGTCCCCAAACAGAAAAGCGGGTTTGCGTAGTGGAGACCAATCATCTCCTTCGAAAGGTGCATTAGTTATCAGTTCTCGTAATGTTGACCGAGAAGGATGGAGAATTTTATCTTCTCTCTCTTGGCTGTCTGATGTTGTACAGTATGGAAGGACATGACTAAATCTGAACTCTTTCTTTCCATCATAGCCATCTGAGTATCCGAAATAATAATCCTTTGGCCAAGGATTCAAGGCATAATCGACTGCAAAAGACATTCAGATTCACGATAAGAAAATTTCTGAGAAAGGGACTGCCTTTCGAAAGTTTTTTTTATTACCTCCAATCAAGGGTTCTTGCCGAACCACTATTAAACTAGAGGTTGCTTGAGGATCTTGACGACTACTGGCAGCCGCATCGGAGAAAGAAGCTTTCTTCGGCATCTTTTGTAGATTGAGAAAATCCTTCGCACAGAGAATCGAAAGCTATAGGAGGTTGAAGACAAGAAGTCTAAGGAACTCTAACGAAGAACTTGGATTTCAAATTTCTTGAGATAAGAGTAGCCTCTCTCATAAAGTGGAGGTTATATAGCAGATGATTTGATGGCCGAGATCTCTGGATAGACATGATATCTGGCCCGAATCTCATCAGTACCTTTGCATTTAATGCGACTCAGAGAACGTCTCAATTCTTACGCCGTAAAAAGCAACCGTCTTCCGGCCTTTCCGCAACCAAAAAAGTAAAAGCTCGAGTCCCTAATACAGAGTCGCGATCCATCAGAAGTTTTAGTTTGCGACCCTAACACAGAGTCGCTTTCTTCTCCAAAGTGAAAGCTCGCGTCTCTAATACAAAGTCGCGATCCTTCAGAAATTTTAGTTTGCGACCCTAACACAGAGTCGTTGTCTTCTCCAAAGTGAAAGCTCGCGTCCCTAATATAGAGTCGCGATCTTTCGAAAAGACAGTTTGCAACTGTTAGCAGTGAAAATTTCTAAGTAAATAGAGTTTTCCACAACAGAACGTGGAGCTAACTCAGTAGCTCCGCATTTGGCTATATTAACCTCGCGTTTGAACAAAACGCGGAGCTATTCAATAACTCCGCGTTAGTTCCGTGCTCTGGTTATTTAGCTCCGCGTTTAGATGCAATTAGCTCTGCGTGAGTAGATAACCAAAATCTCAAATTGATTGCGATTATGATTTGGGCTTATCCAAATATCCAAATTAAGTCCGATCAGAACTCTAAATCAAGTGATTTAAATCAAAACTAAGATATTTGATTGGAATCCTTGATGAGAACAAATTATATTTAGATAGAAACTCTCATATAATTCGAAGGCTATAAATACCCTCTTGGGGAAGCCCTAGGGGTCTTTCTTTCCGGTCTTCTTTTCTTCTTTTCGGCATCATGGAGAAATCAAGTTACGCATAGAGCCTTGAGTTCGTGAAAGACCAGAGAAGATCGTCTACAGTCGGCCGTCATCTTTAAGAGAGAAGATCTCGACGTCAGATCGTTCAAAGAAGCTGCTTGACAGATCCCATCGCCATAGATCCCACAATTCATTGTAAAAGAGAGCGATTGAGATATAAAATCCTCTCATTTGTTCCTTCTTTCTCTTGTTCTCTTCCGTTGTAATTCGAGTTTATTCAATGGAAGGAAAGCGAAGAAATTCCGCTGCGAACAAACTGGCGACCACAGTGGGAGTCGTCTCTTTCACTAAAGAAGAGATTGTGGCGCAATCGGACGTCGATATGATCGGATCCGACGTAGACATGCTGGTCATTGAAATCGACCAGCAGAAGTACGAGGAGTACCTCTCCTCTAAATCATCAGGTAACCTGAACGAGACACGTCACTATCGTCGCGTGTGCTCCAATACCCGAGCAACGGGTAAAAAGGTATCCACCGAGAAACGAGGATCCTTGGAGACCGCGGCCATAGAGCCAGTGTTCGGATAGGAAATCCTAGCAGAGGATGGTCCCTTTACTGCCGAAGAAGACCTGGGAACTGGATTGACCAGAACCCAACTCCGAAATAGAAATCGAAGAGCAAGGTGAAAAGCCCTCAAAACCCGCCTTGGACGCGGAGCTAACATCATAGAACGCGAGGCTATGGTCCCTCGCAAATTGGCTCGTGCTAATCGCGAGACCAGTCATTATCGCGTTAAACGCGAAGTTACAACTTGCATTGATCGCAAGAAAAAGCTAGCGTGTGATATTCCGCGTGAGGTTATTACTGAGCTTAGCGAGAAACGCGAAGCCAGTAAGAGTTGCATTAGTCACAAAATTTCTGACACTGCGAGAAATGCGAGTATAAAATCTCCTTAAAGCCAGCATGTGATTTTTCATGCGAGACTACTACTGGGCTTAGCGATAAACGCAAAGCCAGTAGCACTTGCGAGAAACGCAAGACTTTTGACACTCGCGATAAACGTGAGGATAAGGATTCATTAAAGCCAGCGTGTGAATCTTCACGCGAGGCTATTACTGGACTTAGCGATAAATGCAAAGCCAGTACAACTTGCGAGAAATGCAAGATTTTTGACACTCGCGAGAAACGCGAGGATAAAATTTCCTCACAGCCAGCGTGTGATTCTCCACGCGAGGCTAATACTGAGCTTAGCGAGAAACGCGAAGCCAATAGTACTTGTGAGAAACGCAAGATGCCTCAGCTCCACGTAAATCGCGAAGACGATTGGCAAATTGTCGTTAATCGTAAAAATCGCGCTAGACGCGAAATCTTAACTTGTGTTAATCGCAAGAGTAAGCCAGCGTGGAGAAATTTTCCTCCACGCGAGGCTAAGATTCCAGAAGAGAAACTTCTAAAGAAATGCCACGCCAACATAAAACGCGAGGCTAGTGTAGTAAAACGCGGAGCTACTTTTCAGGCCCGCGACACAAAACGCGAAGCTAACTTTCAGCTCCGCGCTCCAGAACGCGAAGCTGTCTCTCAGTTCCGCGTACATCAACCTGAATATCAAATCAGGACTGATCGTTACGCCAGTGGATCGGAACTCGACTCCAGTAATCTCAAGAAGCTTCAGTGTGCCTCTCGACCCTCTCAGCAAATGAGTGGACCCCATGGCTTCATGACTAAGGTCATCGACCTCAGGGAGTACTTAACCAAGAAGAGAAGCATAGAACAAGTTCAAACCGAATCTTCTTGTCATTACCAACAACTTATGACAGCGGTATCCGCTGTAGTAGATAATTGTTGCTGCAATAAGAACAGGGTATCGGTGTTCGATCGATTAACCGAGTCGGATAAAAATCCTACTAAGAAAACGAAGGCTACTCCTCGAAAAGAATGGAGAGTTGTAATCTCCAATATGGTCGGAAAGGGGAAGAAGGTTGTAGAGATGTATAGTGATTCGGAATCAAGTGGTGAAGAACCCCATCACAACACCCGACTTAAGTCAGGAGCTGTCCCACCTCGAAACTATAAGAAACTTGCAAAAGGTTCTTATGACGACGACAGTGATAATTCGGCTATAGCTTCACCTCATTCCTCTGCTTCATCTCGACTACAGAAGTCAGCATCACACATGATGCATAAATCAGATGACATCGATCAAAGATTTGAAGCCCAGAAAAAGATGATTCGGGAGCAACAAAAGACAATTGAAGATCTTGGAATGATGCTCTCGAAAGTAGTCGAGAATACCCAGAAGATTGTTGAGGATAACGCTAAGAAAGAAAAAGAAACCTTGCTCAACAAACTGAACGAGGAAGATAAAGAAGTAAAAGCTCACTCAACACATGAGGACGAGGACAAATACTCTCTTCATGATCCACATGAGGAGAAAATTGAGAAATTGCAAAGTCAACTCGAAGCGCTAATGCACAAAAAGGAGTTGAAAGAATTGGAGGTCTCAAGACCATATCCACCTGAATGGGATATGATACCATACCCTCAGAAATATAAACCGCTCAAACTAGAGCCATATGACGGGTCTCTCAGTCAACATATTTATTATTTCTTGTCCCAATCAGGATATTTGATGGGCAATGACCCAATAATGACCAAGATATTCGCAAGTACCTTGCGAGGGCCTGCCTTTACTTGGTTTATGCAGCTGCCCCCAGGTACTATTAATACCTGGTTTGATGTTGAGAAACCATTTCTCTCACGTTTCTTTGAGGATGATACCGAAATTATGGTACATTCCCTCCTTGCAACTAAACAAGGGGAATAAGAAACAGTAAAAGACTTCATAGAAAGGTTCCGGAAGAAGTCCGTGCATTGTAAACACGGAATGGTCCAGGAAACTCTAGTCGAGACATGTCAACATAATCTTAAGACTAACGTGCTCCTAAAAATGGGGGCCGTAGAATCTAAGACGTGGAGGTATTTGCTCAAGTAAGGAGAGCAAGCCGAAGACTTGATTCGTCGAGTTGAAGAGTCTCGTGGATCAAGAAGTACTGGAAGTAGTAAGTCATACGCCAAAAATAACAATAAAAATAAAGGTAAAGCAGCAATGGCATCAGAGGCAGCTCCACAAAAGACAAATCCTCCAAGCTCGAAGCCCCAAAATCAGAAGGACACGATACAAAATTGGCCTCAGCAGGAGAGGACCTATACTTTCAAGGCAGAACAGACGCCTACCCTCTTTCACTTCCTCCTTAGGAAGGGGATGTTGAAACTTCTGAAGAATAGAAAGCCGAAGGACGCTGATAAAACCAACGACCCCAATTATTGCCTCTACCACCGGAATGTTGGACACCTACTAGGGATTGTTACCCTCTAAAGAACATAATCCAAGCACTGATAGAGGCTGGAGTTCTGACGCTTAAAGAGGAACAAAAGAAGGTCACTGCCAATATGGCAACCATAGTGGTTGGAACCCATGAGTTCCCCGCAGGGGTGACCACAATACCAAAGGGAAAGCTGGTTATGAAAAACCATGACCCGCACAATAAGGCTCAAGAAGGACTTGTTCCCGTAACAACCCAAAAGGGGAAAGTTATGTGGGTCCATCCTGATTTACTACAGGATGAACAGTGGACGGCCGCAGAGGGTCGAAGGAAAAAACGGACGGTTAATGCTATTTCCGCAGGAATAAAGGAAGAATATATAGTTTCGGGAGTCTTCACAGATTCTGAAGAAGATCCCGAAATAATGGCCACTCATCAAGATGGGGCAGGCCTTTCCAGTACTCGATCTGGAAAATCATATCTCAATGACTACACCAGAGTAGATCCGAAAGACATATATGCGAAACTCACGAAGCGCACAAAACAAAAGGGACTTTGTTTCCAGAAGAATCCTGTTAGAAATGAAGAGGTCAAGGAGACCACCTTCAAATTTGACATAATAGCTCAGCTGGCTAATATTCCAGCACGAGTAACGCTTTATGAATTGTTGAGATTATCAAAATCAACACGTGAAGTATTAAGAGAGGCCCTGGCAGACTCTCAGTCATTCATAGCTCAGATCGTCGAGCCAGCCGATAAGAAACAGGACTCTTGCCCCAGCTGTCATCAAGTAAGGAGGCAGGTCCCACAAATTACCTTCTCTCCAGAGGATATGCACGTAAGGAATATAAAGTATAATAGGCCTTTATATTTCACCGGATATGTCGGATCTACTAAGGTGGAACGCATTCAAATCGATCCGGGGTCTGCACTAAGCGTTATTCCCAGAAAGCTAATGCAACTATTGGGAATATCTCCTCATCGTTTGACGCCTACTAATACTACTATATATGGATTCAATGCTAACAACAGTTGTCCTCTTGGAAAAATCCGATTGCGGTGCCAAATTGGAGATTTAAAAACGGAGGTTACGTGCTACGTTATAGACACAGATACGTCTTATAACATCCTGCTGGGGCGACCTTGGATACATGCATATATGATAGTCCCGTCGACTCTCCACCAATGTATAAAGTACTGTGATGAACAGGGAGAATCCGGACACTAGTTGCAGATAAGCAACCATTCAAGGGACTAGAGAACTACTTCACGGACGCCATGCTTTATAAACCAGTCCATGAGGTCTCGTGTGACAATCGCAGCAAACTTCAAAAGCATGATGACAGCGGCAATGAAGCCGACACAGAGTACGAATCTCCCAAAGATAACGATGGAGGTGATTATGAAATCAATCTTCACATAGATTTTAATTTGAATTTTGATAATAATGTAGCTAATGTAGTAGAGAGTGAGTGGGTTATCAATGAAAATATAAAGTTAGTTTACGAGCCTGCTGTAGCTACTGAATCCGAACCGTCTTGCACTTCCACCGAAGTGGATGGCCTGTCCGAACTTGAGGTTCTGACGACATACCATTTGCCACTCAGGTCATCCCTCCTCTCTCAATCAAAAATAATTAAGGGAAAAGGTCACTTCTTCGAAGTGCCTCCTCGACAAGGGTCCCAAAAGCCGATCATGTTCAGTAAAATAATTACGTCACCTTGACAAAGACAAAGTAGTGAAAGTGATGAACAAACATCACCTCAATTTCACTTATATGAACAGAAATCCGGGCAAATGATGGAGAAAATTGGTTATAATTTTACCCAGAAATCGGGATTGAACTTTGGAAAAGAGCGACGGAATCTCATACCCTCATTTAGACCGAGAGGAAAGAGCCCAAATTATTATCAAAAGACTCGTACGGGGTTGGGCTATTTATCTACTCCTCCCCCATCACCATCCGGATAAGAAGAAAGTTCTTCGGCCGATGATGAATCACCTCCACTTGATCATGACTCGGATCTAAGTACCGGTGCTTGGTTTCAATTTTTGACAGCCAATATGGTTTCAGCCGCACTAGAAAGCGACGAGGAACCAATTGATGTTCAAGATGATTCCTGGGCTAAGCATATGGACACTCTCTGGGATGTCCGCTTTGAACAGCGGGACCCGCCCACAGAAGATAAGCTAGTACAGGTCAACATGGGAACGGACGAAAATCCGAAGCCCATCTTCGTAAGCGACACGCTAACTCCCTTGGAAAAGGAGGAACTTATATCTCTTACAAAGAGTATATAGACGTGTTCGCATGGAGTTATGAAGACATGCCCGGGCTTGACCCTCAAATTGCCACGCACAGGTTAAATATTAAAGAGGACGCCAAGCCAGTTAAACAACAGCAAAGGCGTTTTCGACCGGAATTGATGGAGGCAATAGTTGCTGAGGTCAACAAACTTATAAAATCCAGATTCATCCGTGAAGAGCAACATCCGGATTGGGTGGCTAACATAGTGCTGGTTAGTAAGAAGAACGGCAAAATCCGGATATGCATCGATTTTCGAGATCTGAACGCTGCATGTCCTAAGGATGAATTTCCACTCCCCATCACCGATGTGATGATTGATAATACTTGCGATTATGAGAGGATGTCCTTTATGGATGGCTTCTCAGGATATAACCAGATTAAAATGCACCTAGATGATGAAAAGCACACGGCTTTCAGAACGCCATTGGGGGTATACTGTTATATGGTGATACCTTTCGGATTGAAGAACGCCGGCGCCACCTACCAACGTGCAATGAGTGTCATATTCAAGGAACACTTGCGCAAAATGGTAGAGTGTTATGTGGATGACTTAGCGGTCAAAAGCAGGAATAAAGAAGATCATCTGCATGACCTAAGGACAGTCTTCGATCTTATGCGAAAACACCATCTGAAGATGAATCCCGCTAAGTCTTTTATGGGGGTGTCCAGCGAAAAATTTCTTGGATTCATAATAACCTCCAAAGGAATTTTCCTTGACCCCGAAAAGGTGAAAGCAATTAATGAAATGTCACCGCCCCGTAATCTTAAGGAATTAAGGGGGTTACAAGGAAAGTTAGCCTATATCCGGTGCTTCATCTCTAATTTATTAGGGCGATGCCAGCCGTTCTCTAGACTCATGAAGAAGGGGGTTTCTTTCGTATGGGATGAGGCATGTCAACATGCGTTTGACGATCTCAAAGAATACCTTACCAAACCTCCTGTTCTTATGGCACCAATCCCAGGGCAGCCATTTCTTATATATGTAAGGGCCATGGATGATGCGTTAGGAGCATTACTTGCTCAGTATAATAAGCACGACCATGATCACACCCTTTATTACTTAAGCAGGACAATGATCGGAGCCGAGCGTCGGTATACCTCGATTGAAAAAGAATGTTTAGCCCTAGTGTTCATTGTTCAGAAAATGCGACACTATCTTTCAGGGCAAACGATACATGCCATATCACGGGTTAACTCCTTGAAAATCTTGATGACAAAATCAGGATCCTTAAACGGCCGATTGGCGAAATGGGCATTATTGCTATCGCCATATGATATACACTTCGTCCCTCAAAAAGCCATGAAGGGACAGGCGATCGCCGATTTCCTAGCAGATCATCTAATATGGTCCAGTTCCAAACAGACGTTAGAGGTTAGCACAATTAGCAAGGAACAACCATGGCAGATATTTTTTTATGGTTCTGCTAGACGATCTGCTGCTGGAGTGGTGGTTGTGCTAATATCCCTACATAAACATATATTGCCTAACGGTTACTCATTAATAGAACCGTGCACGAATAATGTAGCGGAATACAATGCACTCATTATCGGCTTAAAAATGGCTCTGCAACTGAGGGTGAACTATTTAGAGGCATATGGAGACTCTAAACTCATCGTCAACCGGATGACGGGTGAGTATGAAGTCAGACATGAATCCCTCATCCCCTATCATCAGCTAGCCATTGAGCCAGCAGGATATTTTGAACAATTTTATATATATCATATATCTCGGAATGAGAACGTCTATGCGGATGCCCTTGCTGCGTTAGCTGCAACATTGGCGATCCCGCCAGGTAAAACTAAAAGCATCACTATTGGTAGCAGAGAACTCCTCCACCCAGATACGGTATTCCAAGCCAAAGAGGTGTGCCAGACAGGCTTAATTCTGGAACCCTGAGATTGGCGATTTCCATTTATAGATTACGCCCTATATGGGATACTCCCAGAGGATCCAAAGGAAGCCGCCTCGATAAAGAGGAAGGCCCCGAGATTCTACTTTGATCGTACACTTCAAACTTTATATAGAAAGTCAAGTGATGGTCTGCTGCTACGCTGCATATCAAAAGCAGAAGCAGATGAAGTGCTGAAGGAAACACATGATGGAGTGTGTGGAGCTCATCAGCCCGGTCCAAAACTCGGAGACCGCATAAGAAGGCTAGGATACTACTGGCCAAAGATGATTACAGAAGTAATGGCATACGCTAAATGGTGCCATGCATGCCAAGTACATGCCAAATTCATTCATCAACCCCCAGAATACTTGCACAATACCATTGCTAGTTGGCCATTTGAGGCATGGGGAATGGACATTGTGGGGCCAATAACTCCCCCCTCGTCCAGAGGACATCGGTTTATTCTTGCAATAACCGATTATTTTTCAAGATGGGCCGAAGCCGTGCCCATGAGAGAGATAAAAACGACAGATGTGATTAAGTTCATCAAACATCATGTCATTTACCGTTTTGGCGTCCCCCGAAGGATCATTCATGATAATGGTTCATCAGCCAGGGATTCTCGAGATTCTGTGATAAGTTCAGAATCAAAGATATTGCTTTGACGTCATATAACCCCGCGGCAAATGGGTTAGCCGAAGCTTTCAATAAGATAATCATTAAACTCCTTCGAAAGTTTGTCTCCTCTAATAAAAGGGACTGGGATGAAAAACTGAGAGAGTGTTTGTGGGCTTATCGCACCACCGTTCGCACCCCGACAAAAGCTACCTCGTTCTCCTTGGTTTAGAGAAGTGAGGCTGTCTTGCCTCTTGAGATCCAGATACCATCATTGAGAGTGGCCTTAGCCACAAAGATGACGACAGAAGAGCTCCATCAACAAAGATTGCAAGAACTAGAGGCGTTAGATGAAAAACGTCTTAGGGTCAACAACAAATTGAGTTGTATCAAGCCCGAATCTCGCAAACGTTCAATAAGAACGTTAAACCAAGGACCTTTAAACAAAGAGACTTGGTTCTGGCTATTAAAAGGCCAATGATTCTAACCCACAAGAATAAGGGTAAATTTGAACCCAAGAGGGAAGGACCGTTCGTTGTGGAAATGATATACTCTAGTGGAGTCTATCGCTTAATGAATTAGAATTGCGATAGGATGATGATGCCGATTAACGGCAAATTTATGAAGAAATACTATGCTTAAACTAAACCAGAATGATGACAGAGTAACTGTCACATCTGGTTCAGATCCCAAAGAGTATAACCATCCACTTGTTCGAGTTACGCAGATGAGCACTTAAACTTCTTACTTAGGCATGCGCAATTGGCGCCTCTGCCAAAATCTGATGATCCTGACCCGATCATCTTGGTAGTTCAAGTTACGCATGAGAGCCTTGAACCGCCTCCACTTGTTCAAGTTACGCAGATGAGCACTTGAACTTCTTACTTAGGCATGCGCAATTGCCGCCTCTGCCGAAATCTGATGATCCTGACCCAATCATCCTTGGTATGTACAGTTCAAGTTACGCATGAGAGCCTTGAACCGCCTCCACTAGTTCAAGTTACGCATGAGAGCCTTGAACCACCTCCACTTTTTTGAGTTACGCAGATGAGCACTTGAACTTCTTACTTAGGCATGCGCAATTGGCGCCTCTGCCGAAATCTGATGATCCTTACCTTGATCATCTTAGTGTGTGCAGCTCAACTTACGCATGAGAGCCTTGAACCGCCTCCACTTGCTCAAGTTACGCAGATGAGCACTTGAACTTCTTGCTTAAAACTAGGCATGCGCAATTTGGCGCCTCTGCCGAAATCTGATGATCCTGACCCGGTCATCTTGGTATGTGCAGTTCAAGTTATGCATGAGAGCCTTGAACCGCCTCCACTTGTTCAAGTTACGCAGATAAGCACTTGAACTTCTTGCTTAAAAAAAAAAACTAGGCATGCGCAATTTGGCGCCTCTGTCGAAATCTGATGATCCTAACCCGATCATCTTGGTGTGTGTAGTTCAAGTTACGCATGAGAGCCTTGAACCACCTCCACTAGTTTAAGTTACACATGAGAGTCTTGAACCGCCTCCACTTGTTCGAGTTAAGCAGATGAGCACTTGAACTTCTTGCTTAAAACTAGGGATGCGCAATTTGGCGCCTCTGCTGAAATCTTATGATCCTGACCCAGTCATCTTGGTGTGTGCAGTTCAAGTTACGCATGAGAGTTTTGAACCGCCTCCACTTGTTTAAGTTACGCAGATGAGCACTTGAACTTCTTGCTTAAAAAAAAACTAGGCATGCGCAATTTGGCGCCTCTGCCGAAATCTGATGATGCTAACCCGATCATCTTGGTGTGTGCAGTTCAAGTTACGCATGAGAGCCTTGAACCGCCTCCACTAGTTCAAGTTATGCATGAGAGCCTTGACCGCCTCCACTTGTTCAAGTTACACAGATGAGCACTTGAACTTCTTGCTTAAAACTAGGCATGCGCAATTTGGCGCCTCTGCCAAAATCTTGGCGCCTCTGCCGAAATCTGATAATCCTGACCCGATCATCTTGGTATGTGCAGTTCAAGTTACGCATGAGAGTCTTGAACTGCCTCCAATCAAACTCTAGGTATGCGCAATTAGGCGCCTCTGCCGAAATTTGGTGATCCTGACCCGATCACCTCGGTATTAGCAGTCTAAGTTACACAGATGAGCCTTAGACTATTTTACCTAAAACAACTAAATTATTTTGATGACAAGTTATCTGTTGTGCAAACAAATTTGGTAGCCAACAGGTAAAAGAATCAAAAGATTACCTTTATTCATCAATGAAGAATGAAGTTACAAAAAGTTCTCTCTTTTATTACAAGTTCTTATTACAAAAAGAATGAAGAATAAAAGAATACAAGAAAGTTATGGATCTCCTAGAAGCCTCAACTTATTCGTCGCCTCGTCAATTACTCGACGACGAGTCTCCTCCACGGAGTGTTAAGCCTGCCGGCGTAAATCATCGTCGTTTATTGTCAGTTGCTGGACCAACCGCTGACGAGATTCTTCAATAGTGCGGCTTCTTATTGCGCCTTCTTGTTCGAGTTGTCCTTATTGGAGGATCAACTCTTCCCGTTTCTTAACAGATTCTCCTAGCCGAGATTCGCTGGCATCCAGAATAGCTCGGGCCTTAGCCATAATATCTCTGGCTCTGAGGATAACGGCCTGACTCCCCTCAATCTCGAAGTCCACTACCTCTAACCCCCTGAGGATTGATTCCTGGCTAGCTCGTAGTTCTGCCAACTCCCGAGATCAGACTTCCTCTTGGCGTCTCAATTCCTCTTGACGAGCCACCAACTCTACCCGAAGACGCGCCAACTCGATCTTAGTGATTGCTTCCACATCCGCTTGGCGAACTGTGTTGAGTGTATTCACCTGATCTTCTAAAGCTTCGAGGCGGGCCCGGTAGGGAGCTGCTCGGTTTTGTCCCCCAATCCTTTCAATATTATCCAGATAGCTAGACAATATTGGACGTCCAAGATTAAAGAAATCTCTTCCGTCAAGAATCATCCCGATACACCTCCTTAGTAGCCGCATAAAGTCATTTACACTATGGTTGAAGAATTCTTCAAGAGGGTCCACAGTGTCTGTGTTTAGAGCAGGCAGTGCTAAGGAAGATGTCACTAGGGAAGGAATAGTATCCGTTGGGGTCGAGGAAGAAGAAGTCTGTCCCTGTACCAGATTCATAACATGTGGGGCCAGTAAAGCCAGTATGGACTTGGCGAAACTGGGAACCCGAGAAGAAGCATCATTAGTACAGATCACTCGGGCAGCACCACCAGCAGGGGTTGACGATGTTGTCTTCACCCGAAGCTCCTCCCATGGCAGAAGTGGCTTCGAATGAGAACTTTAGATTCTCTTCATCTCCCATTGCCAGATGACTTGGAGCTAGAGGAGTCATAGATGTCTCAACAGCCATTATTGTCGATAATGTTAAAATCGTTGGCTGAGGAGTAGAGGGCACACCAACTACTACTGGAAAATTTTCTTCAAAGCAGACCCTAGGTGTTGGAGATGGTAGACTCGGGGAGGGCGTAGCTTCTCTCGCTGCAGCCTCGACAACCACCTCTATCCTATCATCGCTCCCGAGTTCATCGATAGGGGGAACTGAAGAAGGAACAGAGGGAGGAGTTGTCGTGAAGTAGTCTGTGTCAAACTCATTTGCAGAACTACCTAATCCACCCGCTGAGCCAGTGGTGCCCGAATAATCCACCCTCTCCTCAGACTCTCCCCTGGTAGTCGAATGCATCGGCGAGTGGGGCTGACCACCTGTAAAAGGCAAACAAATAGTGTTACATATAACAAGGAAATATGAACAGAAGATAGAATATAAGAGCCATACCAGGAGAAACAAGCCCAGTGGTCGGACTTGAATGGGGAGTCATCGCTGTTTCTAGAAGCGCACCCGTTTCGCTACCCAGGGGTTGCGTCGCGGAATGATCAACAGATTCTGCTGTTGGGGGAGTCAGGACCTCAGTAGCTCTTGGAGCTTCAGCAGGTCTACTCTCCTCTGTTGGCGCTGGAGGCAGAGTTGAAGCCAACAAATCTGAAGCAAACTTGGCGCCGCCTCTCGAGGGACTAAGAGGGTCCCCAGGGCTATTTCTGCTTCTTTTTCGCTGGTTCGCCTTTTATAGGTCCACAGCATTTTACGGTCGGACTCCGAGGAAGGGGAACCAAGTCTCGAGGAGCACCACCAGCATCAGCGTCATCCTCATCACCATCATTGTCATCATCATCAGAGTCGTCAACATCTGATGGATCGACCGCTGCGCCAAGAAATTCGTCCATTCCTCTTACCCTTATTCTTTTAGCCCCCTTGCGGCTGAAATAAAAGGCCTCTATTTTCTTACAACAACTCCGGTTGATGGAAAAAATTAGGCACATCAGCATTTGCGATACTATACCACGTGCAGAAGCTAAGAGTCATGGCTAACTCTGGCGACTTCTGAGGCAGGAGGAATTCAGCTCCGGTTCCACCAGCTACAAAGTGGAACCAGCCGCGGGCGCCCTCGTACAAGTTCCCTTCGTAAGCTAGATCTTTGTTCGGGTTACCCACATAAAGTTGGAAATATCCAAATTGGCGAGCGAAGCGGCTCGGGGTGTATGGTTCAACATAACACTTGGTGTCTTGACGATACACCAAGTGTCCGGGTCGGATATTAAGGAGCCACCAGAACACTTCTGAAGATAAGACGGTAAAATTGTCCGTCCCAAATTATCCTTGAACTTCGACCCGTATTCCCCACCAGGAAAATCTGGGAAAAATCGGAAGATCTCGTAATTTTGATGATGGCGGAGTGTCTTCCGGATTTGCGACATATAATGACTTTTCCATAGAGCGTTCATAAAGCACCACAAAGAAAAGCTTGTCAGCGGAGTGGTGTTCGGCCGCACTCATTAAAGAGGGACAGTGCATAATCAGCCACGCCATCAGGTAAGTGTAAGGCATCTCCATCCTAGGGTTTGGAGCCTTCGCCTTGGCAGTCTCCTTTGACTTGCCATTTCCTTGCCCCTTTCTCTTGTCGGCAGAAATAAAACCATTACAGAGCTCTCGTAGTCCCCTCTGTAGGTTGCACACCATCGCGGGAAGAATTCCGAAGGGTCGGCCATATGCAAGAAGAACTGCGGGATATATCACGTTCATTGCAATCGCCTCCTTCGGCAAAGATGGCACGACGCATCTCTTTAGCCACAGCATCAAGAACCCAGCAATGAGACCTCTATTGGATATGGGGAACTGAGCTTGGTAGTGGTAGCTCTTGAAGACTGTGCCAGGGTTGAATCCGCCTTCATTGGATTCAGCCATATAAAATATAACACGAGTCTTAGCAATACGGCGATCGATCTCTCTGACATCAATAGGGGCATAGCCATGAACTATTGCCGAACTATCTTTGGAGTTCAAGTTGGCAAAAAGGTAATCAGCCCATTTCTTGTGACCAATACCCTGATTACGCACACCTGCCATGTCGGCACAGATGCGGTAATGACACATCATCTGCCAGTAAGTGGTGTAGATGCACTCGTCCGTCACCTTCAGCATATTCAGCATCATCTCTCACTGTTGAATCCGCCTTCATTGGATTCAGCCGTATAAAATATAACACGAGTCTTAGCGATACGGCGATCGATCTCTCTGACATCAATAGGGGCATAGCCATGAACTATTGCCGAACTATCTTTGGAGTTCAAGTTGGCAAAAAGGTAATCAGCCCATTTCTTGTGACCAATACCCTAATTACGCACACCTGCCATGTCGGCACAGATGCGGCAATGACACATCATCTCCCAGTAAGTGGCATAGATGCGCTCATCTATCACCTTCAGCATATTCAGTTCTTCGGTGGTGGGGGTATACTCTTCATACGGGACTTCGCCCATTGATAACCCGGACACTTCAAACATCTCGTGGAGAACAAGTTCCAGCTCACCCACTGGTGTAAAGAAAGTGCTAGTCTCAGGGTTGTACATCTCCAAGAGACCAAAAAAGTAATAGGCACTCTGAGAAATCCCAAATTGAACATTTCTGATAGTTTTGTATAAGCCAATTTCTCTCAGAACTGGTTCATGGGAATCTAGCATGTATTGGACAAGGCGGGCCCACCACATATTGCCAGAAGAGTAGACCTAGCCAGGCATCCTAAAATCATTAACTGGGTATTGACCTCCTTGCACCATGAACTCGCTTAGAAAAGTTCGTGCGCGAATTGAGACCTCTCCTACTGGGTGTTCCTTAGTGATTCTCGCAGAAAGCAACCCAATGATACATCTCGTGGGACCATCTTGATAAGCCCCGTATGTACCCAATTTGCCCGTAGTGACACAATCGTATTCCTGGCTCAGCCCCCACTCCAATTCACGGTGTATGGATAGTCTTTGAAGATAGACTAGAGGGTAGCTACGCTCCATGCTGGGAGAAACATTAGCAAATCGCCAGATTGGTAAAGCCACATACACTCTTCTTCAAAAAGGATCTGGTCTGATTGCCCCATTGCGTCTCCAAAAAGTAATGCTGGTTTCTCCAACACTTCCCGATTCATAGCTTCAAAGGGAGCATCCGCTATGATTTCCCGTGCGGTAGCAGGGCTGTACCTATTCAGCTTTTTCCTGCGCTCTCTCAAACCAGGCTTGTAGGCAGCAAGAACAGTGGTGAAGCGAAACTGGGTGACTGAGTCTGCACCCCCGCCATAGCCAAAGTGATGCCCTTGGAAGATGGGATCCACTGAGTAGCCAACTGCAAGAAGAGAATCAAATAATCAGGAAAAAATTCTTACAAATCAGAAATTTTTCTAAGTATGGAAATGCGGAGTTAGGGATAACTCCGCATGAAGTTAAGAAGATAGCCTCGCGTTTTGGCAAAGCGCGAGGATGATAACATAACTTCGCGTTTACAAACGCGAAGCTAAAATTCTAACCTCGCGTCCGAACACGATAGATAGCAAAAATAACTTCGCGTTTAAAACGCGGAGATAACGCGATAGCTTCCCGTGGAGGAAGACCAAAGATCTTTTCCTTCTTCTCCAAGCCAGTTGGCCGGAGTACGGCGATCTCGTCGATAAAAGAGATGATTGGCCGGTTAAAACCGAGCCAAATCACTCTAAAAATGTTCTATAAAGCCCCAAAAGTGAGGTTCTTACCTCCGATAGGCGAGGCGTGAACTGGCTCGCCGCTGCCACGGCTGCAGCCACCGCTGCTTGCGCCGGCCGCCGACGGCGAGGGTGCGCGAGAGGAAGCGCGAGTCTTGGGTGCCATTGGTTTTGAAATTTCAGAGAAATCGATGAAAAACTTGGAGAAATCGATCGGGTCGCCTGGTCGCCTGAATCGCCTGAGCTCTAGTCGCCTGAGTTCTTGAAATCTCTTCGAATGGAGTAAGGAAGAAAGAGTTTAAAATTCCATTTAAATGAAGAAAACCGCCTCTTGGTATTCGGCACGAAAATCGAAGCGACTGATTGATCAGTTACTCCCTAAAAACGCGAAGCTATTTAGTTTCGCGTGGTCATCTAAAACGCGAAGCTATTAGCTCCGTGTAACTATGCAAAACGTGAAGCTAACTTGGTATTTTAGCTACGCGTTTCTATGAAGCCTGGACTTGGCAAGCATTATTTGGCACTTCTGCCAAAATCTGATAATCATCACTCGATTATCTTGGTATGTGCAATTCAAGTTACGCATCAAAGCCTTGAATTGCCTCCATTAAAATTAAGGCATGTGCAATTAAGCGTCTCTATCTAAGTTAAATGATCCTTATATGATCATTTCAGGTACTAACAAATCTAAATTACGTAGATGAGCTTTAGATTGCTTTACTAAAACTATGAATCATCTATTTGTTGAGCAAGCAAAATTCTTGAAGCCAACAGATAAAAGAGTCAAAGGAGTTATCTTTATTCATGAAGCAAAAGGTTACAGATGAAGAGGGAATTATAACTCTCCCAAGAAGCTTCAACCTATTTATCGACTCATCAATAACCTGACAACAAGTCTCTTCCATGGGGGTGTTGAAATTTCCTGGTTCACATGCAAAAAATCTCCTCTGCAAATGTCAATTATGATCTGTCTAAAGTTTTTAGTGGATCATCTGAAGATACTGCTACAAGAATCCTAATGAAGATGAACAAATTGGATTCGACATGCTACGAGCCTTTAGATGATCATCTCTATCGCTTTGGAAAGCGACAGAGATTATCATCTAACAGAAATGATCCTCAAGAAAACTTAATAAGCTGCCGCAAAGTTCTTGTAACTCCTTCAAAAGTTTATCTTTTGGAGCCAGAGCTTGAAACCTGCAACTATGTTGTAAAGCATATACTTCTGGCTTCCTTAGAGTTACTTTTGCTGACGAAGACTGGTAGAGCCACATTTACTCTTCTTCAAAAAGAATCTGGTCCGAATACTCCACTGCAAAAGAAAAATAAAGAGTTAGAGAAACCTCGAAAAATCTTCTAAGTATAAAAACGCGGAATTAAAAAAATAATAACTTCGCGCGCAGCTGAGAAAATAGTCTCGCGATTGAAACGCGACTGCTAGTCAAAATAGCCTCGCGATTGAAATGCGACTACCAGTCAAAAAAGCCTCGCGATTGAAATGCGACTGCCAGTCAAAATAGCCTCGCAATTAAAACGCGACTTCGAGTCAAAATAGCCTCGCGATTGAAATGCAACTGCTAGTCAAAATCGCGATTGAAACGCGACTGCTAGTCAAAATAGTCTCGCGATTGAAACGCGACTGCTAGTCAAAATAGCCTCGTGATTAAAATGCGACTGCTAGTCAAAATAGCCTCGCGTTGAAACGCGACTGCTAATTAAAATAGCCCCGTGTTTCAAATGCGAGGATGACGCGATAACTTCGCGTAAGAAAAAGACCAGAGTTCTTCTCTGTCTTCTCCTTTCGCAAGCGTTATGGCCGAAGAACGGCGATCTAGCCAGTTCAAAATTGGTTGGTCGGTTAAAACCGAGCCAAAACACTCCAAAGTTGATCAAAGGAGTTTGAAAATTAAGAATTTCTACCTCCAATTGGTGTAGTATGAATCGGCTCGCTGTTGTGGCCATTGCCTCGGCCGCCACCGCTGCTAGTGTCGGTCGCTGAAAGTGAGAAGGCGCGCGATGCCGTACTCTTCTTAGATGACATCCTAGTGATGGAAAATCTTTGGAAAGTCGAAGGAAGATCGGTTGAAGATCATTCCTTCAAACTGACTCGCCTGAGTTGCCTGAGCTCTGAGCTCTTGAAATCCTTCGGATGAAATGAAGAAGAAGAAGAGCTAGAGGCTCTATTTAAATGATCCGCCTCTTAGTATTCGGCGCGAAAGTCAGAGCAGGAGTAATTACTGTGTAATCAATGAGCAGTTACTTACCAAAAAAGCGAAGCTATTTAGCTCCGCGCAAGTGAACAAAATGCGAGATAAACTTGGTATTTTAACTTTGCATTTAAAGATCCAAAGTATTTCAAAATTTGCTAAGTTCTAAGCCATTTTGAAAACTTTGGAGGGGGTTCTGTTAGCAGTGAAAATTTCTAAGTAAATAAAGTTTTCCACAACAGAACGCAGAGCTAACTCAGTAGCTCTGCGTTTGGCTATATTAGCCTCGCTTTTGAACAAAACGCAGAGCTATTCAATAGCTCCGCGTTAGTTCCGCGCTCTGGTCATTTAGCTCCGCATTTAGATGCGATTAGCTCCGCGTGAGCAGATAACCAGAATCTCAAATTGATTGAGATTATGATTTGGGCTTATCCAAATACCCAAATTAAGTCCGATCAGAACTCTAAATCAAGTGATTTAAATCAAAACTAAGATATTTGATTGGAATCCTTGATGAGAGCAAATTCTATTTAGATAGAAACTCTCATATAATCCGAAGGCTATAAATACGATCTTGGGGAAGCCCTAGGGGTCTTTCTTTTTGGTCTTCTTTTCTTCTTTTCGGCATCTTGGAGAATTCAAGTTACGCATAGAGCCTTGAGTTCGTGAAAGACCAGAGAAGATCATCTACAGTCGGCCGTCATCTTCAAAAGAGAAGATCTCAACGTCAGATCATCCGAAAGAGTTGTTTGACAGATCCCATCGCCACAGATCCCACAATTCATTGTAAAAGAGAGCGATTGAGATATAAAATCCTCTCATTTGTTTCTTCTTTCTCTTGTTCTCTTCCGTTGTAATTCGAATTTATTCAATGGAAGGAAAGCAAAGAAATTCCGCTGCGAACAGCTACCCTAACACAGAGTCATTTTCTTCTCCAAAATGAAAGTTCGTGATTCTAATACAGAGTCGTGTTCCTTCCAAAGCAAAAATTTGCGACTCTAACACAGAGTCGTCTTTTTCTCCAAAATGTGAACATGCGACCCTAACATAGAGTCGTATATTTCAAGAATTGAAGATTGTGGCGCTAATACAGTGTCACGTTTTCTTTCAAAAGCAGCAAATTCACGGTGCTAATACAGAGTCATGTTCCTTTCAAAGATGAGAGTTCGAGATATGAAGACAGAGTCATGCTGTCGGCAATCGAAGAAGAATTCTAATACAGAATTGTATTCCCAGAGAGATGAAAAATGAAGATTCTAATACAGAATAATATATCCAAAGTATTTCAAAACTTCTCAGAAATCACAAGAGTTTTGAAAACTTTGGAGGGGGTTTTGTCGGAAATCTACAACTCGACGGATCCGCGAACCTAAGAGACTGAGGTTCGTGACCCAGATGACAGAACAGGTTCGCGAATCTAAAATTGAGATTCGCGATACTGCTCATAGCATCCGGGTAGGGGTTTAATACAAAACCATCTAACCCAAACAAGAGAGTTGCCACCTCGGATCGTGGAGCTAACTGCTAAACGAATGTAGCGGCACTACTTCGATCGGGGGAGTAATCACCTAACGAATATGACGGTACTTCTCGAGTAGTGGGAGCCAACGGTTGAGCAAATGAGATGGGACGTTACTCTAGAATCCCTATAAAAGACGGAGGAGCGAAAGAGACAGACACAGACACAGACACAGATAGACATCTTCTCCTAAAAGTTACCCCTTGTGATCAAGAGTCAAGAGTCTTTCTTTTTCTTTTAACCAACTGAGAGAAATTAAACGGAGTATCAACGGAGAGCAGGATCATTCTCCATAGCTACATAAGAACCCAGTTTTAAACAAAGAGGAAATCCATCTTCCTAATTTTTTGTAAATGGGAAACCGTTTGATTGTAATATTTTATTGAAAAGACTTCAATATAAAAGCTTGCAATTTTCATGGCGAACAACGGTGAGTCGAAAGGTCCATAAATATCAGTATGGACAATCTCTAAAAGTTTTCCACTTCTTGTGGCGCCTTTCTTTGTATATTTGGTTTGCTTTTCTTTAATACAATCCACACATACATCAAAATCAGTAAAATCAAAATTCGAAAGAATCCCATCTTTTACTAGCCTTTCCATTCTTTCTTTGCACATTTGACCCAGTCTTTTATACCACAAGAAAGAAGAATTTTTATTAACTCTGCTACGTTTAGTTCCAACATCATGATGCAAGGTGAGGAGTGTTTCAGTAAAATTTTTGTTAAGATTAAATCTATATAACCCTTCAGATAAACACCAGAACTAACAAATAAGTCATTTCTCAACAAACGAAAACACTTATGTTCAAAATATAATGCATAATCATTATAATCAAGTCTTGACATGGAAATTAAATTTCTAGAAATAGTAGGAATATAAAGAGTATTAAATAGGTCCAAACAATGGCCTGACTCTAAAAGCAAACGTAAAGTTCCAGCACCAACAACTGGTACTTGAGTTCCATTTTCCAAGACTACAAATGATCATTTTCCTTTATGTTCTGGATCAAAAAGTATCCGTGTATCAAATTTGAAATATGAACACTAGAATCAGAGTCAATCCACCATGTATTAGAAGGAACTTGTGTCATATTTGATTCGAAACATACATAAGCCAATAGCTTACCCTTCTTCTCGAACCAAGCTCTTCGTTTCGGGCAATTTTTCTGTAAATACCCAGAGTGATGACAGAAATAGTATTTCGGTCCATTATGTTCCTTCTTGCGAGCTCTACTGTCATGAGAGGATCCCGCAATCTTTAATGGATTTTTCTTGAAACTCTTTTTTGGTTTCTTTCATTTACTTCCAACTCCATGACTCATAACATTAATTGAATATTGTCCTTATTGCTTAAACCTTACCTCTTCTTGAATTAACATACTCGCCAATTCATTCACATTCCACTTGTTCTTAATAGTATTATAGTGAATCTGAAATGACCCATACTGAGTAGGCAAGGAATTCAGAATAAACTGAACAAGAAAATTTTCATCAATATTCATACATAGAGATTTTAGTCTGGCAACTAGATTGGTCACTTCAAGAACATGCTCATTCATTCCACGGCTACCATTAAATTTCATGGTAGTAAGTTCAGCCATTAATCTCCCTCCAAGGGATTTGTCTGCTGAGCGAAATCGATCTTCCACAGTCTTGAAATATTTCTTTGCATTTTCAACTTGAGGAAGCGTTGACTTAATATTATTCGCAATAAACATTTGCATAAACATGATGCTTAATCTGTTTGATCTTTCCCACTTAAATAAAGCTCGCTACTCCGAACTGCTTGTATCAGTAATAGCAGTTGGTTTGTCAATTCGCAGTGCTAAGTCAAGATCCAGAATACCAAGATAAAACTGGATCTGTTCTTTCCAGTCAAAGAAATTACATCCCCTAAAGATTGGAACAAAAAAAGCTAGCGAATGAAGCGAAACAGGAACTGACACTGCAATAAAATCATCACAACATTAATGCTTTGAGAAAGTCATTTTCATTAGTAATACTGCATTCAATTTTTGGATTAACTAATGCAATATACTAATAATTTAATGATTACTTGAAAGTTGGTGCACCTTTGGGTCAAGCCATAATAATCAAATAATCATTCCATAATAATTTTGCAAAGTCATAATTCAATTCAATATTTATAACTTTTCTCAGCAATATATCTTTGGTGACAGCATGCTAACCATAATACAAATATTGATTAATAAATAACAAAGCAAAAAATCGGTCTACAATTCAAAACAAATAAATAATATCCTAGAATAATAATTAAAAAGACTGGAATATCTTAGTTGGTTAGAGAGTAGTGGGGTGAGAGTAGTGGAGTAAAAAATAATTAGAGAGTAGTGGGGTGAGAGAGGCTCAAACTCTTGACCTCAATATAACTCAATAGCTATGAGACCTACGTGCTAGCCAACTGCGCCACCAGCTTCGATTGATCAATTTTACTGGTCCGTTTCAATTTAATTCAAAAAGATTCAATTTTGTTAGAGCTAAGATTTGGCCGATAAGGGTTTCAGATTTTTTTTAAATCGAAAATTAAGAAGTAACCTCGATTATCAAACAGGGACTCCGGTTACGACATAATTTCATCAAGATTTCATTAAATCCGGAAAACATCATAGGAAATTGATCTCTATATTAAAAGGAAATTCATGATAGTTTCAACCATGTTCTGATACCACATGTAAAAATATTCTTTTGTTGAAATAGGATCTTCAACTATATGAAAAAAATCGCATGCTTATGTTTTATACAGAAAAATAAAAGATTTAATAAAAAAATATACCGGAATTAGCCATTATGAAAACTCTTTCTTGAAGAAAAGCCTGCAGAAATTATTTCTCTCACTTAGCCCATTTTCTTTACTTCACTAGACTCAATGGGATAATCTGATCAAATTGAAAAGCGTGGGTAGAGAGAAGACAATTACTACGTTTAATATATAATACTTATCCTACTTCCCATAATAGTAGGTAGATATGAATACAACTTTTTCTATTATCTCTCAATCGTGCATATCTTTTCAAATTCAATAACCACTTTATCTTGTTAAATCCAAATAATATCCATATTCCCCTTTTTCATGTGGTACATATATTAACATAGGCATCATAGAGGACAAGTACACATCCATTAAATTTCTAATTTCGGCAAGAAGTATCAAAAGAAACTATCCATAGAGCACATGGAACCTTATTTCATTGGCCAGCTCCAGATTTTTGTAGATACCTTGATGATATTATTGAAGTATCTGAAACAAGGATGGTGGCTCTGAGAATGCCAAGTATTGCCCCCAACTCACAACCCCAAAAATCATAAGCCAATGAAATGGAATCTAGAGATTTCCCTTGATAAGATGACTGCCTTCTCATTTTGTTCTCTATCCTCATCAATTTGCTATTTATACCCCCCCTCTTCAAACAACAGCCTTCACAAATCAATTCATTTCACCTCTCTTCTAAAGAAACACAACCTCTTCTACAATGGCTTCTTCAATGGCCCTCTCTTCCCCTTCTCTCGCTGGAAAGGCGGTGAAGCTCTCTCCTTCACCAGCCTCTGAGCTCATGGGCAATGGCAGGATCTCTATGAGGAAGTCAGTTGCCAAGTCTGTTTCGTCGGGCAGCCCATGGTACGGCCCTGACCGCGTCAAGTACCTCGGCCCATTCTCTGGTGAGCCCCCATCCTACCTCACTGGTGAATTCCCCGGTGACTACGGCTGGGATACTGCTGGTCTATCTGCCGACCCAGAGACCTTCGCCAAGAACCGTGAGCTCGAAGTCATCCACTGCAGGTGGGCAATGCTTGGTGCTCTTGGTTGCGTATTCCCCGAGCTTCTTGCTCGTAATGGTGTGAAATTCGGTGAGGCTGTCTGGTTCAAGGCTGGAGCACAAATTTTCAGCGAGGGCGGCTTGGACTACTTGGGCAACCCTAGCCTTGTGCATGCTCAGAGCATTCTGGCAATCTGGGCTACTCAGGTTGTCCTGATGGGAGCTGTTGAGGGATACAGAATTGCTGGCGGGCCGCTTGGTGAGGTGACCGACCCACTGTACCCCGGCGGCAGCTTCGATCCATTGGGCCTTGCAGACGACCCTGAGGCATTCGCTGAGCTCAAGGTTAAGGAGATCAAGAATGGTAGGCTCGCCATGTTCTCCATGTTCGGATTCTTTGTTCAGGCAATTGTGACCGGCAAGGGACCTTTGGAGAACTTGGCTGACCACCTTGCTGATCCTGTCAACAACAATGCCTGGGCTTATGCCACCAACTTCGTTCCTGGCAAGTGAGGGGGTCTTGTTTCTTTGCTCTGCAATAACAATTAGTCAAGCTCTCTTTCCATCACTAGGATTGGATTTTGGCTGGTGAGTTTTCTGTTGTTATATATTAATCTTGTACAACAGAAATCTTGTGTTTGACTGCAAAGTGTAATCTATTTAATCCTTTTCTTCAGAATGATGTTTGAAATATCTTCTGTCTATTTATCCTAAAATCAGAAAAGATTTTAAGAACTTTCTCGAATGTCCTTACAGATCAGATAACTTCGAAATCAGATTTTAGTTCATAGTCCATAGCTATGGACTTAGAAACCTGAAGACAGACAAGAAACTGATATGAGATTTCTAATCCTCTCAAAATTGAACAAAAGAATATGTCGCTGAACGTTAATGAAAAATTACCGCATCTTCTATCCCAGAAACCGAGTATTAACCTACATATGAATAACTAAACAAGTCTTCCAAGAATCTAAATTAACATGTTCTCTGCAATTTCATTCACTCGAATGTGCTATTTTTTTTCTTGGATAATATGAGAGCACAATAATTGGAAACATAGAATCAGTTGTTTAGCACAAACTTAAGCTGACGTTCCACTCTACATATTTTGAATTTGACAGCATCAGAGGACTAACATAAGATGGCTTTTCGTCATGCGTGGCCTCTCCTCCTTTCCTGGTCACGACTATCCCATAATATTTTAGCTTTAAATAGAGAGAGATAGGTGCTTGAGATTTCAAATGTAGAAGATGAAGGAGAGTGGGCGAGTGCTTTGTGCTAGCCAGATCAGACTGGATCTAGTCCAAAGACGATGCCTTGAGGACTGCCCTCCCAGACCCGATTGATAAAGAGGAGTCATATGGAGGTTAGGCCCACAATGTGTTCGAGCAGATCTGATCTGGCCAAGAGGACTCAAGCCAGGGGTAAAAGTGGCTGGATATGGCCATAAGGGGTCGGACCATCAATCGATGCCAGTACATTGGCCACAAGGTTCAAGCCAGTGATAATAATGGGGAAATCTGGCAATTAAGGAAGGAATTGACCTCCCTTGCTGGGCCTTCAACGAGCAAATCTGGCCATGGAGGCTGGACAGGCAAAGCTATGGACCAGAGCGAGGAGACTCTTCGAGTTCGTTGGACATAGAGCAGGTGGTTGAGCTCTCCACTCTCCTACTTCTTTTGGTATTTTCTAGTCTTCAATATCGGGAGGATTTTCTGAAATTGATCCATGAGTATTAGTGCGCTTCTAACTCATTCCGGTGCAAGGTTGCTCAAATTGGATGGTAGAAATGTTATGGTTAGGGACATTGGTGATGGTATAGTTCCACATTAAGCAAACCATAAGAGGTTTATGGATTTACATAGAAAATTTGTCCTCCACTTATTAGCTTATGTTTTTTAGTCGAATATGTCTTAGCCAATGCTGAGTTCACATCATTAGTCTCTTCTTAAAACCAATTTCATCCTACAAATTATATCTGGACCCGGTGGGACTCAAGCTAGAGTTCTGGTGCCGTATTTTTTTAGTAATTTTGTCCTGGTTAGCCATCACAGTTAATCTAAGTAGTCTACATATTATTATACTCTTGCCATTTCTGTTGCCCTTAAGGCATTTTGTTGTTGTCCCTCATTTGACGGTTCTTTCAGTACATAGACCCATAATCCATGAAGGAGGAGATTTACTAGAGTTACGGTAGTGCCTTGTTTTTTAGGTGCTTTAAAAAAATGGAGTGTACTACCGACATGCGCGCTCTTAAAAAAATAGTAATGACATCTGTGAAACCAAATTTCAAACACAATTTCTACTTGACCCATGGTTGACAACAATAAACCATAGAAATAACTGTTACACATATAAATACATGAAAGCACTACATTATCTACCAACAGGAAGTTTATACATGAAAGATGAAAGGGTAACATGCTACTAACAAATAAAATGTAGCCTGATGGATGAAGTACATATCTATATAAACTAATATAGGGAAACGTAATAAGCAAGAGAAAGTCGTGAATATGAACTTCTGCTAATGTGATCCTAGTCCGGGCCTGATAATGGCGTAACCTCTTAGTCCGTTGAGATCCAATGTCTATGACAAAGGTAGAATAAAACTTGCATTCCTACTATAAATTACGTCCATTAGCTTTTATATGTCATATTGTTTGGTCCAATCTGACTTTGCTCCTTCTAATCTATCTGGCTGGACAACTATACAGACTCATATTGATCGAATACACTCCTTCTAATCTACTACCAGATTTTGTGTTAACTATTGGAGACTCCATCTTGTGCCTACAACTTAGAATTTGGAATTTTAAGGATTAAACCCAACAAGTAGCACATATAAGGAAGGATATACTTTCACAGTACAAACATAGGTATTTGTGAATATAAAATGTCGGTGTTAGTCATTAACATAAACAAGATAGGCAATGCAAGCACAAGTAGTACTGTGTAACATGTAAGAGTCGTACAGGCAATCAAATAGTAACCATGACTATACATGTTTGGCCTTCGTCGATCTTTTTATTCAGCATTGAACCAGTCTTTCAAGCAACTACACATCTCTAATGTATTTCGTGTCATTGAACTCCTCCACTCCGTTAGCACTTTACCACCTGCATTCAAAGAAGACTCTGACTGTGAATACCAGAGGGGTTAGTAGATCACGGGCCATGTTGGAAAGTACAAGATATGTTTTCTCTTGTGATTTTTACTAGCCAAACTATCAAAATATTCATAATGGTCAGGTGACAAATTATCTGTATTGACCCTTTCTAAATAATAGTGAAATTCATTGAAAGAAGTATTAGATTATCTAGGTTTTTTACGGTGAAATACGGATGACATTATTAGTTTTTTTACTATCTTTAATAGTGGGTTGCTTTGTATTTTGTGATTTATCACCATACATATTTTCATATATATGACACATAATATCTAAACATATTTTAATATCATTAACTAAATCTTGAACATTATTTGTACAACACATATTTGTATGAAATAAGTCTATTAAAATTTCCATTCCATCAAATTTACAACGTGGATTTATAACAGTTGTAAAATATTGTTATGAAAAATTTCTAAAATATTTACCAAATTTAATTTCCATGGGCTTTACAATATCTTCAAGAATTGGGTTTTTCATATTTTCATTAAAAACCAAACTAATTTTGCTTAAATAATAAAGTGCAATGTATGTAGTTGGGTAGTAAGTGCCGAAAGTATTCTAGTTGTATCTTCAAATTTACTTAAAAAATTACAAATGCAATTCAAATGATTCCATTCATTAAAATCCAAACTATAAGATGATAATTTCATTTCATTAAATATATTTACTATATCTTTATATTTAATTATCTTATCTAACATTTTAAATATAGAATTCCATCTTCTTCTTATATTTTGGGGTAAAATTTTTGTGAGATTTTAAAATTATTATATTTTTGTTTAAATATTTGTCTTTTTGGTCTACTACATTTTACAAATGCTATTGTATTTCTAAATTTAGTTATTGAATCATTTATTACTCTTAATCTATCTACATATAAAAATAAATTATGTGGCAATGACACTGAATATGAATTAATTTGCCATTTAAAATCAGTTTAGTAATGTTTAATAAAATTTCTATTGCGACCATATTTTTGGAAGTATTATCGAGAGAAATGGAAAAAAAATTCCATTTCGCTGAAAAAACACTTAATAAGGATTGTGATAGATTATGTACATTGTGTGGAATTCAAATCTTCTAAACCCTATTATTTTTTTTGTATTATCAATCTTAATCTATGTAGTGGGCCGTTATACATAAATAATGGCACCATTTAAGGCCGCCAAACAATCAGAGATTATTGCAACTCTATAAATGATCGAAGTTAAAATGATAATTAAAATTTATCTCTTATCTTTATATATTTTTACAATATCAGATTTACATATTGAATGTGGGACTTTTTTAAATTCGGGATTATGTGTTGTTCATATAAATTTTTTAAATTTTGGGTCTTGGATAATGAGGAAAGGTTGTTCGGCGTGCACTATATATGTTGCTAATTGTTCTCTAACGGATATAGGATTATATTTAAACATTCCTAAAATTTCTCTATATATATTTAATTGTATTTGTTGTGCTTCATTTGGTGGGCATGCTTTTTTTAAATGTCTTTTAAGGTGACCCGTTCCATTTCCTTTAGGCAAAAAGTAAGGTCTTTGGCAATGCTTGTATCTAACTTTTCTAATACTATTTTCCATAAATTTTTTAAAGTGATTATATATATCCGATTTTGAAGTCCTACCAGAGATGGTTGTTTGTGTTTCGGGTATTATTATTCGGATGGGCACTTCTTCAGACATATTAAAGGACTCTATATTTTCGTATAACTGTGATGCAAATAGTACTTGTTGAGCATGTTCTAATGGTTCACAAAGACTTCGGTATTCTTCATTTGATAAAAAAAACGACCTGTGGTTTGAGAGGAAGAATCGTAGGACGAGTATAGATCCATTTTTGAAAAACTACAAAAAATCGAATAAAAATAAAATCAAAATATAAATAGCTCAACGCCGCAAGCCGAAGGGAGAGTTTGAGAGTAGAAAGTTGAAACCAAAAATTGCTTTTTGATACTTAAGAGTTGAGAATTGAGTGTTGAAACCAAAAATTGATTGCTTGGGAGATCTCTTCTTGATGCTTACTCTTGAGTCTTGAATCCTAATGGAATATGAATGAAGTTTTATAAGAAAATTTTGTATTTGGAAAGATTAAAGAGAGTTAAAAATTGAAGAGAATTTGAGAATTGTGAGGAAGAATGAAATTGGAGGAAGGAGGGTATTTTTGTTGGAGAAAGAAGTTTTTTTGCAAAACAAATTGCAAACAAACCCCCAACGGCCATTTTGGCCATTGAGGGGCAAAATTTGCAATTTGTTATTGCAAAAAACCCCCAACAGCTACTTTCATGGTTGTTGGGGGCTCTATGCAAAAAATTTGCAAAACCCCCAACAGCTATAAACAGTTATTTTTTTTTTAAAAAAAAATATACGTGTCGTCCCGTGCCCATCATGCACCGTGCACGGTACGACACGAGCATGCCAAAACGGGCAGGCGGCCTGATTACCTCAGCTCAGGCACGGCCCTATCTGGGATTCAGTCATAATCCATGATACTGAACCATAATGCACCACTAGATGCTGCTACACGAACCCTATATTGTAAAATAGTTAATGGACGTAACTCATTATAGAAACTTAAATTTCGAACTATGACTTAATATCATCATATAATGCTGCTGTAATATAAATACTCAGCATCTAATTACAAATGACCAACTAGTTTCTTATACGATTCGTTTCATATTCAACATGTAGTTTTTCCCATGATAGAGATGAACCAACAGTAACATCTTGGCTAGGCCCACCGTTTTACTTCAAAAAAAAAGAATCACAGTTTATTAAAACTCAAAATAATCTATATCCCATAAATTGATCCAACATTTAAGGGGAGTCTAGTGCACAATTATCTACGTAAATACTGTACAGTGGATCCAAACTCCCATTTCAACACTATTAATTAACCAGAAATACTAAACCAAGACGTCTTATATTTCTACTGCACAATAATTACTCCTTATGGAAATACCATTTGATCAGTTTTTAGTTTGAATCGTAATTTGAGTCAAGATGTAGAGAGTTTCCAAATTGGGCTAACTAAGGCCCCTACCCTATTTGGAGTCTGGGATGTGGAGAGTTTCCTAATAGGGTTAATTAGGATCCTATAAACTAAATTGCAAGTTTATTAGTTACCTCCATTCCATTCCAATGTGATCCCAGATTATGCAATATTCTCTGCTGCTCATTCCCTTGCTAGCTCCATTCCACTCTCATCCATCTCCATCCTATGTTGCTACTCTCCGTCCCCCTCTCACAGTATTCGCCCCATCCATCATTCTCTTCCACCATCTCAAATGGCCGAGGCCGCTGAAAAATATGTTGTACCCCAGAGAAGGCAGAAGAGAAGCCAAAATGTACAACCTTTCGCATCTTATGTGATCCCACATAAGAGGAGAAACCAAAATGTACAGCCTTCAGTACCTTATGTGATCCCACAAAAGAAGAAAAACGAAAATGTACAGCCTTCGTTAACAGCGTATGTGATCCCATAGAAGAGGAAAAAAGACGACGACATCCTCGAGCAGTGGCCAAAATAGAGGCAAACTGAGCAGCTATAGCTTCGAGAAGTATTATGCCGGCCCTTCCTTTTAGTATGCCTCCCCACCTCCGGAGGCAGCTCCAACTCCAAAGAGACTGTTGATGGCCAAGAAACACTACTGTCAAGAGAAGAAGCTGCCTAATGCACCATCTCCCACTTCGGTTCCCCTCCCAACGAAATTGATCAACAGAGGAAATGAGAGGATCAAGGTTGTTCCAGCTTGTACATCAGTAGCAGCAGTTCATGGCAACGCCAGTACTCTCAGCCCAACTAATCAAAAGCTTCTGTTGAAAGGATCAGTCGTAGTAATCCAAGCAACAATGCTTAGTATCGGTGGTTTTGTCGAGGGAAGTTTGTTTATTTTTTGTTCATCACCATGTCTGCTGATGTCTGCTTTCCTTTCTTTTTCTCTGTGGTCGAGCTGCTGCTATGTAATTATCAATTGATTTTTAAGAGCTATTGACTACTAACTGATTTTGAATCACAAGAAAATGTTTATTTTTTATGAACTCTGCATTCGTTGCTTAATTTTGGAATGTCAAATAGATTTCGTAAATTTCCCCTCGTATCCTTTTAGCTAACATGAAATGAAATATGTCTTCGATATCTTGAACTTGAGATATAGGCCATGTATTGTTCTGAAAAAAAAAAATGGAAGAAAGGAAAAGAAATGGAAAATGAAAGAGAAAAAAGGAAAGGAAAGAAAAATGATATATGATTCTCTTTATTGATTGGTAGGGAAAGAAACTAAAAAGAAACTTCAAAAAATAAATAAAAAATTAAGAAAAACTTGTTCCAAAACTTCATCAACTCTCCTTCCATGAGATTGGAATCGAGTGACATTTAGGAAAGAGAAAAAAGATTGAGAAAATTTTATATCTTATTTTCTCCTACTTTTTTCCAACTCTCTTCCTTTAAATTTTATTCTGAACCAAATATCGAATCTAAGTTACTTTTGAATTTTCCTTTTTTTCCCCTTATAGTTTCCTTCAAACCAAAATTCTTTGCCATCAGAATTCAATGTCAAGAAAAATTCTATCACCCTCTAGTTTTATAATTATTTTCGTATCAAATGGGTAGATACGAAATGCATGGCACCGAGAGTGGATAAGATTTTGGAAGGACAAATGGGTTGGACTATGAACAGATAAAATACATGGCACCCAGTGTTATGTGCATGCACTCATGAGAAAGACATAGCAGTCAAAAAAAACTTCAAGAGGGGATAATATAGATTACCTCCAACAAACAGTGGAGATTATCGGATGCAGGAAGAGAAGACCAAATTGCTCAAAAGAATAGAACAAGTAATTTCTTAACAAAACCAGAGGGACACACTACAGTGAATGGAACAAATGGGGGATATACATAGTAGCATCATGTTATAGCATTACATCTTATAGGGGTTGAGATCGACAGTGGAGAATATAATATGGAAAATAAAAGTCCCAATTAAGCTTCAAGCTTTCCTATGGTTGCTGGAGAGAAATAAAATCCTCACATGGGATGATCTACAAAAAAAAAGTTCTCAGTCTTCTAGGTTTCTACTTCCTAGTTTGATTAATGTTCTGAAATTCTCAGTTTTCTAAGTTCTCCTGATATATCTTATCTTCAATCTTCCTCGGATTGTTCCTTATCTCATGGTTAATTTGTATAGTTAATCTCACTAACTATGCTAACTTTACCATGTCCTCCAATATCGATCTTTGCAATTTATCTATACCTGGTCTGTCCTAGTCCTTTTTTCGTTAAAACTACATACTCAAAATTATATCCACTGTACTTGATCTCTTCAATTCCATTTCTCAATAAGATTCAGAAGTGACATTCATTTCTCTTTTCCTCCAAAAACTTAAGGATCGGATCTAAGCATAAAAATCAATTGGAAGGGATTAGAAAGATATCAAAAGATAGAATAAAGTAGATGTGGAAACAAAATCAAAAGATAAATTTGATAATGAATATACATGTGTAGAAAAAAAAATATATTGCCAACAGTTTCTAAGGCCAAATTACCTAAACCACTTAGACTAATTCGATGAATCTAGGCTCTGATATTACCCTTTAGCATCCCATTTTTCAGCAGTTTTTAAAAACATATTACATTACCGTCAAGCATGTTCTTAAGATAGTGATGGCTTGCATGAGAACGAATTTCAAACACAATTTCTATTTGAAATATGAATAGAGCTGGCAATATTAAACCATAAAATAACCACTATATATATAAGAACATGAAAGTACTACATTATTCACTAAACAAGAAATTTATACATAAAAGTGGAAAGCGTACTAGGTCCACTATCAAACAAAATATAGCCTGACGGGTAAAATACAAATATATATAAACTAACATAGGGAAGCGTAACAATAAAAAAAAAAAGATCTGAATCTAGTGACAGAACTACTAGCACTGCTTGTGGTCATCCCTGGCTTTCTGAATTTATGTTGATGTGATCCTGATCTAGACCTGGTAATGATATAACATCTTAGTCCATAGAGGTCCAATGTCCATGGCAAAGGTGGGATGAGATAGATTGGGTGCCTACTGTGAATTGCCTCTACTAGCTTCCAGATGTCATGGTCTATCTGATATGACTTTACTCCTTCTGATCTATCTAGTTAGACAATTATATAGATCTCACCCTAATCTAGTGCATGTCCATCTAACACATCCAGGAGACCATATCATACTTGACACTACTATCGGGCTTTGTACTAGGTCCTGGAGACTTCATCTCATACCTACAACGTCGGGTTTGAAATCTAGGGAACTTAACCCAATAAATAGCACGTATAGGAAAGTAGGATGTACTTTCATAGTACAAGTATAAAATGTTCGTGAATATAAAATTATCAGTGTCAGTCATGAACATAAATAAGTCATCAACTTATATGGGCACGAGTAAAAATGTGTAATATACAAAGGTCAGGCAAGCAATCAAATAGCAACCTTGAATATACATGTCTGATCTTTATCCAAATTAACTATTAAAACTATAATGAGGGATAAAATACACATTGTTACATGTAATGTGCAAGTGGCCATATATACTTAAGATCCAGTCAAAACCAATAGAACTAAGCCACGATGCACTACTAAACGCTACTAGATGCACCTTGTACTATAAAATAGTAAGGATGTAACCCATTATGGGGCCTTAAAGTATCCAACTTTTGCTTAGTATCACACAATGCTACAGTATAAGTTCTCAGCACCTAACTGAAAATGACCAAGTAGATTCTCATACAGTATGGTTCTTATTATTGTGTAATTTTTTCCAATCCTTGTATCAATGATATATGGTACACATCAACCAGGTATATGTCCGTTACTAGTAATTGGAATTCAAGAATCTATTTAAATTTATGATCATGTACAGACATATTATGAGGATGTTATACTTCCATGTAATCAAGCTATATGAATATTGTCATCATTTTTCCATGAATGATCATGCTAATTGTGTATTAGATATTCAATAGTTGTTCAGTCATATCAAATTCGGGTTCAATTATCATGTACTATGTTCCATACATCAGGTATAATATATCATCACATACTATATTAAGTATCAGTCAGCACCATTTTATGTGTTGTATTTCATGTCCAAATTGAGTATCAAGATTTTGTTAACTTTTGTGTGCAAGTGGTGTCGATCAGAATTAAATATTTCATATTAGGCTATAGTTCCATATTATATCAATATATTTCTTGTCATATCCCCGAACTCTCCTTAGTTAGCTAGCTAGATTACTCAGTCACGAAAGTAATTTATAGAAATTTAACCTTTCTAAAAACAGAGAATTGATAACCTTTAAAAATTTTAGGTCTTAGATTCATCATAGCCAAGACACCTACTTGCTGGTGGCGAAACATAAACATTTGGCTTGTTGTCAAACTTCCAAACTTCCTACATTTCTCATTCCAAGTGAAATCTGAATTAGAATATCTTCAATTCTAATATTTCATAACATTATTAATAGTAATATAGAGGAAGATTTCTAGGTAGAAACACAACACATACAATTAAAAGATAACTATGGATAATGCATAATAGTAAATAATAAGTAAAATATGGTAATATACAAACAAAAGGTGAATGCTTATACAGTCATAATGCATATAGTTTATATATATTAGAATTGATATATTAGCAAATTCATATATGTGGACTGATATGCTTTTACTTTGACATTGTCTATGGTATTAGCAAATCAAGTTTTCTATACAGAAGTAACAAATTTTGATGCTAAATATATACATTCATGAGATTTGAATCTAAAGTCACTATTTTTTCTCCCAAAATAAAAAAATATTCTGAAGTCAGTACTGAGCTTTTCCACCCTTATTCTAGGATATTAGATATAATTTATATAATTTAATTACATCTTAATCTTGTTAGTTTGGAGAACTTGGAAAATTAATACAACAAAAAGAAAAAGAAAGAAAGTGGTACTCGCCGCTAAATACTTCTGATGTGTTACTAAATATCTAAACTCTCACCTTGTTACTTGATGGCCTTGCTTTAAGGAGAAGTAGAAAAATGGTGGTGTGTGTGAGAAGGGATTGAATGGAGAGAAAATAAAGGTTTTGTATGTATGCATTTATGTGTATGTGTGTGTGTGTGTGTGTGTGTATTAACCTATTAATAATCCCATTAATCCTACAAATGACACCTATATAATCAAAATGGCACACTCCCTATAGTGGGGACATATCAGTGTACCCACACCATCATCAAGAAAATGTGGAACTGAAAGTGTTTAAAATGATTACCTTTTAATAAATTAATTATTTAAGTTAAATAATAATTATCATTCACGACTCTTCAATGATCTCCAAAATTTACTAAATTAATATATGATGTAGATATCAATTATATAAGCCTTATAAAATTGTCCATGTATTTTTATGTTATTTTGATTAAGAGATAAAAATTTCTGAAGTAATTAGCGAAATAATTTTATTTAGATAATTAACCAATTTTGGGTATTTTCCATAGAATATCAAAATTTTCAAAAATCAAGAATTCTAGAAAAACAATAATAACCACAAAGGAAGAAAGTTATTTTATGTTATGAATTTAAAATTACGCCCATAAAAAATTATTTTAATGTTCAATCTAATCCTTAATAGCTCTAATTTGACATGATTGATTTATGGCATAGATTCAGAGATATAAGATTTACATCTCGTATTAGTCTATTATTAATACCTCGAGACCCTATGGGTTGATATAATTAATACGGAGTATACTAACTCGGGGGTGTTACAATTATATGTTATTATAATAGTCCTACATTTGATAAATTAGATGAAATGATGGAGTTACAAAATTTGGTTTTTACTTATTAGTTTAAACTTTTGATTCATAATATATCATAAACATTATTGAATCCTCACATTCAGTCCCTTGTAGATTTTTAGGCTCATGAATGTTGGTAATAATACTACATAGTGTAATTCAGAAAAAAAAAATTAGCCAAAAAAATAGAAAATTAGATATTTATCTATTAATTTAAGATTTTTAGTCATAACAGATTTCAACTGTTTTGAATCCTCACTTTTGATCTCCTTATAATGTGTAGTTGTGTTGTTACGGTTACTTCCATTATGTTCTGTTACAAATCTCAAATGAGCATAGTATAATGAATTTTTTTGAGAATTGAATGAAACTCACTTGGTGATAGACAAGAATTCATGTTATGCTTAGAGGAGAAGATTGAGGATAATAAATATGTCGATATAGTGATTAAATATCTTAAGAGCGACCTACCATATGCTAAATCTTTATCATAATTTACTGACAAGGACATACAAGTCACCAAGTTGTATGTCACAGTTTACCACATTTTCAATTAAACTGAAAAGGGTTCGAACATGAGATCAAGTTAGACCGGTAAACTGTTAAGATTTTTTGGTCATAACAATGAGGTTCTAACTACTGAGATTTATAATCATAAGATATGGTGTAGTTGTACCAATTATAGGTTGAATTTTAAGAAAAATAAATTGTCAGTTATTTTAAGTCTATATAGTTAAACTAAAGAAGATGGGAAGATGTGATTATCTTGTAGGATTTCCAATGAGCTGATAAGAATAACCATTTACATCGATTCCACTAAGTTACTAAAATACAAGTTAAACAAATTTCGCTTATGAATCACACTCATAATTATTAACTAGCCCCTAAAAGAATAAGTTATACCAACATGCGTAATAACTTATCACTATAATAATATATTATTAAGAGCAAGAATAAAGTGCATTTCGATTATTAGATCTAAAATCACAAGCTCATATTTCTAGTCCTAAGCATAGAATATTGTTATACATATATAATCTATCAAATTTTCTAGTATTTTATGATTTGTTAATTGCATATCTAGTTTTATTTAAATTATGAATGATTAAATTTTATAAAAAGAGATCTCAATAATTAAACATGGTAATGACCAAGCTTTATCTATCCTAGGCACTTCTTTGGATTAGTTATCCATAAGATAAGATTAAAAAAATCACATAATAAGAAGAGAAGAATATCAACATACTTGAATAAAGAAAATAGTTTGAATTTAATTAACAAGAAATCCCTCACGTAGCTTGAATCAAACAATATAGCAGAACCATCAAATAAACAAACGAACATTTGAAAACTCTTGAAAAATAATTTAAACTGGTTTCTTTATACTCTAAATCTCCCTCTTTTTTATATAGCTAAAGGAGGGGTACAATTTCTAAATACAATATCAAAATACTGAAGGAGAGGTTCAGAGTTTGACCCCGTTAAGGACTCAAATTAGATAATATTGCAAAAAAATGAGTGCGTGCGAGTTTGACTAATTACAATATTAAAATTCTTGGGCTAAAAAAGCAAATCTCTGAAAAGATCTTATGACAGTCTCGCAAAGTCTAGTCATTAATTATCTCTAGTAGGTAATTACCCAATTTTCGACATTGATATAGAAATTTGACTAGAACATAGCTGGAGTTGATCTAAGTTAGTTGGGCCACTGGATAGCAGTACTTGGCAGTCTGACTTGCTCCTCAAGGCTCCAGTTTCGATGGCTATAGTTCCTTGATATTTTTTTTTTACTCCTTTTATCCATTTCAACAAGTATTTATCATCTTATATTTTTTGTGGGCTTCAATACTTCCTTCTTAGGCTTTTTGGCTGCTGAAAACGTATCTTTATGTCATTCTTTTTAATTCATTGTTAAAATCTAATTTGTCACAAAGTCATTAAATAAATATTAAGTAACATTTATTTATGAACAAAAAAAGAATAAGAGTAATGTTAATCAGTTGGTATCTCAATTTAGATCAGTGAATAATTGTAAATTGATTGTTAATCAGTTACTGGAGGAGTTGATGTTAGATATTTGTTTGAACCCTTTTATCCAATTTTTCATTAACCTTCTATGCATAATGATTAAAATGATGTTTAACCACAAGAAAATTGGCAGATAAAAAAATTGACTATGACAATTACTAAGGTCGGGATTTGTTTCAAAATTGTACACATGTTGGTACTACCTATGGACCTATGGTCCTATATATGGATTATCAAATGTAGTGCATTAGGGTTTATCACTTTTTTTTGGGGAGGGATCAGACTACCTATGAGTTTTTTTTTATGTTTACATTTGTCTATGTTGGGATTTTTTTTGTTAATATCTTTTAATGGAGCATTTGGGGCTCATACTTCACACATTATATTTGAAGAAACCCACCCTTCGACTATAATCGATCAAATATTGCGAGTGAAAAATAAGTCAGAGGCCATGGAGGTATCATTGTGGCAAAGATATAAATTCGAATATTAGGAGGTAAATCAACATCTTGCACATCTTTACTTACACCCACCCTCAAACTATGATGGATCAAATAAGGCGAAAAATATTGAGATGTTACTAAAGACTAGATTATAAAGGCTGATTAAAAAAGAACAATATTGAGTGTTCCTAATTGAGCTTGATGATGGACCCAAATGGAACTTTTCAATGGATAATCAAAAACATGTGAAGCACTCATACTAAAGAATGATAATGGACCTGTGTATAGCTTTTCCATAGGTTGATAACTGACTCACAAATTCTTTTGTTAAAGACTGAAGAAAAGGTCTTGGGTAGGATTAAACTTCAAATTGAACAATATACTTGAAGGAAGGTGCAAGGTGTTGGGTGGGATTTGTTTGGGGCTTTGGAGGGTATTCAGTATTTTTCATTTATTACCGGAATGCGGATCTATATATATTCTCATCCTTATAGTTGTAAATCTAGTTCTTAAATAGTCTAAATAGATAGCGGTCATTGATGTAGTCAAATTTAAGATGAACCTCGTAAACTCTTTGTGTTCATGTGCGATTTTTTTTTTTCTTCTGTGATTGCAATCGAGATTAGTAAAATTCTCAACAATTGGTGTCACAGAGCTAGTCCGAATAGGAGTAATTGCCTCAAAAGATAGAAAGATTAAAATCGAGAAGTTTGTTGGGTTAGACTGTGAACTTTGAAAGATATAAACTGAAGATTATATATGCAATAAAAATCTATACCAAACCCCTCAATAAAGAGAAGCCAGAGGATATGTCTGATGCAAATTTAAAGATGTAGACAGAAAAGTCATATGTGTGGTGTTAGGGAAATGGAGAGCAGGCAACGGAGCTGAATCGATGATCAAATAGAGGAACTTGAGAAATCGAGAAGATAAAAATATACAAACAAGAAAAAAATATATAATATGGTTATACTAGCCAAACTAACTGATGTATGTCCACAGTCGAAGGAGGAGAAATTCACTAAATCTTAAAGAAGCAAAAAATCTGAAAATTCTAACCAAAAAACCCCAACAAAATTACATGCTTAACACTTAAGAGAAAAATAGAGACGCAATCTTTATATGTGTGTACACGACACTTCTCTCTACATGATTGCCTTATAATTTCATTTTAAGTATGAGGAATATATAGTGCTTCCAATCCAAATCTTAGTAGGTATCATTTTATATTGGTGACCTAAACCAAATAAGATACTAGCTCATATAGTCCAAATCACATTAGAATTTCTTGATTTGATATGAATTCTGAAACAACATGAATTGGATTATTCAATTCAAATTCAACAATTTTCACATTTACTTAAATATAATTAAGTCCTAAAAAAATCACATACAATAGAACAACTACTACCTTCAACTCGAATTATAAGTTCACTCCATCTTCTTCATGTAACCTTAAAAGGTTTTTAACTACAATGTAGATCAAACAAGTTAAGTAACCATTTAAATTTGAACAACTAACGATTCTCTTAATCCAAATGGCATGAATTGAAATATAAATACACATTAGAATACAATACTGGACTTACTTGTATGCTCGTACTGCTTAACCAAGATAAACTGAATGACAAATCAGAGGATATCTCAACATTTGAACTAGACTCCTTAGTGCATGTCTTTGACTCCTAATATGTATTGAACTCTGAACTGGATAATAAAGAATATGAAATTCAATCTGTAATATTTGAACTCTATAATATGTATTAATTACCCTTCTTAGCTTTGAACGTAATATGAGAACCTTTGGAAACTTCTAAACAGACGTATTTCTACCTTGAAAGTAAACCCTTCTGAATTTAGGATTTCTATAGAGTTGAGGTTAAACCTCGATTTTAGAACATGGTGAATGCCTAAAAGAATAGTTATGCTTCTAGTATGCAAAAGAATCTAAATTTTTCCTTGACCAATTGTCTCGTACGGAGCAAAATTTCCATGAAAATAATTCTATCTTGGACTAAAATGCTTGTGGAAACTAGTTTCCATATGGAATGATGTGAGATTAACACCCAAAGCTAAAATATGTCTATTATTGACACTGATCGAGTCATCATAAAATGATAAACCTAATTTGCGTCATTGTAAATTACATGGTTGAAAAAACAATAAATCATCCTCAATCATCTAAATTCTATTTACTCGTAAAATGATCTTGCATGATATGACCTTTTATAGTTGCAATTAAATTTGACAAGACAAACTTATTATCTTAATGTCAGCGTGCTTAAGAAAACACTCTTATTTTTATTGGCTTAACTGATTGTTTGGTCTCACAAGTAATGACTTTTATAAAATTCTTAAAAGAAGAAGATAACGATCAAAATACTTGATTTTTCTTCATCAAACTTAAAATTGATCTTAATGATGAAGGAAACATGGCATATAAGTGGTGCACTTTGAATGTGATAAAGAGCTGATATTATTTCAAATACAAAAATAAAGCATCTTCCATGATGAAATAACCATCTTCAATGAAAATTTGTCCAAATTTTCATCCATTTGAGTTATGGTTAGGACTTCTAAAACTTCCAAATATCTTCATACTAATTATTCGATTTCTCCATCTCTGAAAGTGTTTTCTTCAAATCCTTATACAAAAGAATTGATGAAACTCTTAAATCTCTGAAAGCAAACTTGATCACTGATATCTGAACGCCTCAAATTTCATGGACAAATCTCAAACTAAAACTTTGAGATATAAAAGAAGCTAAACTCTGATATCAATTGTTAGGAAATGGAGCACAAGCAATGAAGCTAAATCAATGATCAAGTACAAGAACTATAGGTATCAAAAAGATAAAATATGCAAGTAAGAAAACTAAATATATAATATGGTTCCATCAACTAAACTGACAAATGTACATCCACGGATGAAAGAGAAGGTATTCAGTAAATCTTGAAGGAGTGCAAAATTGAAAATCTTACAGAAATTCAAACCCCAAATTATACCTTAACACTCAAGAGAAAAATAGAGTAAGTAAACCCTAGATGGGTGTACATAAAACTTTTCTCTAAAATCTCTACATGATTACTATAAATTTTTATCCCACGTGTGAGGGATATATATAGTGCTTAAAATCCGAGTCTTAGTAGGCACTATCATATATTGTGACCCAAATTAAATGTGAGATTAACTCATCTAGTTCAAATCCAATTACAGTTTCTTGATGTAAATTGAATTTTGAAACAATTTGAATTCAAGTGTTCGAGTGAAACTCAGTACATGGTGCTTCAAAAGGTGTCATGCAATGTATGCTCAACATTGTAAAGGAAAAGAACATGACATCCATGATGGAGGCATTGTCTAGCATGTATGAAAAGCCATCTGTGACAAATTCTATATGCTGTTTTTTTCAATTTGAGAATGAGAAAATGTGCTTCTATAATAGAGCATCTCAATAAGTTTAATTGTAATCCTTTCAAAAAATTATACTAGATAATGCAATGTAATATGATATAATAAGGTAGATCCTTCCTACTTATATACTCTCATTAGTTCTTTATTATGAAAGATTTTGTGTACCCAATTTTGAAAGTTTGTTAGTAGTGTTTTACTCAGAAATATATTATATTACCAAAACTTTCATGATATAACTTAGCGCATTATATCTTGGTAGTAAAAATATGTTATATAAGTTTCATTAGGTAACCAATGTGTAGTATGTAAAATTATGGAAGATTGACTGCATGTTCTGTTGCATCACCAAAATATGAAGTAAAATTGATAGTAAATAAGTGATATATGTTTATTTATTCTGCTTTAGAAAATAATACAACAATTATTGACTTGTTCAAGACTCAACGAAGTGATGTGGATTTTATTTTTTATGATTCAGAAAATAATTGAATATTTTTTTGACATATTTAGGATTCAATGATCATTGAGCTCTTATAAACTTATCATTGAACATGATAGAATTAAATGAATGAGAAGTTTCAATTATAATCTCAAATTATGATGTGTGTATCTTAAAAATACAAATGTCCATTTTATCTTGATAACTTTTTGTATATCTTAGACAAACACCTTGAAATTCAATTATATGTGAATAGGCACTGAAGTTAAATGTGGTACCATCGCATTGCCCATATAAATTTCTCAGATTCTTTCTACGTAACTCATATAAATTGATGCAAAAAGGAATCAATATGCATGAATTTTCTTCTATAGCACAAGATAGTCTTTATTTTTCTACATAACTTATATAAATTGATGTGTGAAGAAAAGATTGCCTCAAGAAGGAATCAATATCACTAAATTTTCTTCTATAGTATAACTCAGTCTTTAAGAGTTGGCACCAAGAGTTGAAACTCTATTATATTCAATTTGCTCTAATTTCTCAGTATTCTTGACAAATTCTTTATACATGAAAGGAAGAATGAAATAAGCATATGACGAAGTGGTTTTCTTCCCCAAATAATTGGATTGTGAGTACTAAAACTATATTAAACTTTATAATGAAAATAGGCTTTAACTCGTACATACTGCATGATAACAATCATGTAAAAGATAAGCCACATATATGATGTGATTTAATAAAAAGTCTATTTAGTATGAAATTCAAGTCCCACAAACAAATACATAGTGCACTAAATCTAAAGAATAAATATGCAATTTTCTCTAAGTCAAAATTTCCCTTAGTCTTTGATACCAATACTGGAATTTCCTCAATAACCAAAATTATTCTACAATCATGTACATTAGGTAGCAAATTTTCAATATTTTAATAATAAAAAAATAAAAATCCCCATGCATTTGGTAACAGAGATTACATTAATAATTGGTAATTGGTATTGTTACCTTCAGCATCTTGATAATAGAACCGATTGTTCTGTTTGTACCAAAAGAACGGATAGGTCCACTCTTTGAATCAATAAAACTTAGTCCCTTCTGATTAATAATAATATAAAATAACAATAAATAGTACATAAAGGAAAAGAAAAAGTAAAAAAGATAAATAGTTGAAAATAAAAGTCATAATCGACAGTACAAATTAGCCTATAAAAGAAACTTGATAATTACATTCGACAAAGTTTAACAACCCTCGAACTTGACATTAGGCTATATTTGGTTTGGTAGAAGCTGAAAGAAAGAAAAATAAAGAGAAAAGAAAAGAAAAGAAAAAATGAAATAAGATTCTCCTTAGTTTTTGGTTCAAAGAGAAATTGAGGGGAAAATATATAAAAATAATAAAAGTAAAAATAAAATTATAAAAGAAACTTTGTTTCCAACTCCCTTCACTCTCCTATCCTAATCCCATTTGATACTAACACTATATATACTTTTTTTCTCATTTTCACTAGGACAAAAGAAAGAAGAAGGAAGAAATTTTTTAGTCATATGTTTTGAAGGCTCTGTTTGATTTGAGGGAAAATGAAGGAAAAGTAAAGAACATAAGAAAGAAAATGTGTTCTACTGTTTGGTTTGAGGAAAAAAAAATTAAAAGAAAAGAAAGTGGTAGGAAGGTATGAAAAAAATATTACATTATTTTTTCTCTCTTTCTAGAGAAAATATTAAAAAAGAAATATTATTTGGTGCTATTAATACATGGAATTATTGTTAAGAGTGGAGGGAGTTTGGAATAGATTCTTTTTCTTAATTTTTAATTTTTATTTTTAATCTATTATTTTTTTCTTTTATATTTTTTTTTAGTTTCTTTTCGAACCAAACAAAAAAGAAAATCCTCTTTCCTTCTCTATTTCTTTTCTTTTCTCTTTCTTTTCCATTTATTTTTCTTTTTTTTTTCATTTTCTATCAAACCAAATGTAGCCTTACTTTACTCTCACTTTTCTTTTCTTTTAATTTTTCTCTCAAACCAGATAATGAAAACTATTTTCATTCATATTTTCTTTTCTTTTATTCATTTTCCTCAAACCAAATGGAGCCTAACTATTGCCAAACTCCTGACCAAGAAAATTATAATAGGAAAAGGCTTGGTGTAATCCCAACAAACTCTTGCAAAATGGTAAGAGTTAATTAAACATCCATCAATAAAAATATTTTAAGCCATATAAGAGAAATTCCAACAAATATATAATAGACATAGCACTGCATTTAAAAGATGTGTGCTTGTGAGGTAGAACAATCAAAGATATCATATAGTATATAGCATGGTGTAATCCAAAGTGCCAGTTTTGATCCATCATATTAAAAATTTCAAATCAAAAAATTAAAAAAATTATTTTTATTTTAAAATTTTGAATGTGACAAGCTAAGAACTATCCCTTGAACCTGCTCTAGTGCCAAGCAAGTGGAATACAAATATGAAATCATTAGGAGAAAATCTAGCTATCTCACACTATGAAGTTCTGAGGGATATAAGCAAACATAGCTATCAAAGTCTCGTCAAAGAACTCATTCATGATACTAATAATAAAAAAAACCTTCACCTACACAATGCACTAAATTAGTAGCTCAATGTCATTAAAAAATAAGATAAAAATCTGATGATGCATTAGCTTGAAAAAATATTGAGCTCCAAAGACGAACCAAGTATGAAGAAGCCTAAACATTAGAACCAAATACTTATAATGGGAGAGATAGATATGGATGATTGTAGGCTAGAATCTCCCTTACATACATTAGGAGCTCCGAGTATAGCAGAGAAAATTGCTCTTCTCCATATACCGTAGCATAATGTTAACCTCTTTGGATGTCCTGAATCGAGATTTTGTCTTCAAGAAATAGAATAGAAAAATATACTCTCCTACTGAAGAGGATGGGGTGCAGTAATCTCCACCTAGTTTTCACATAACAGCAAGCTAGATTTTGGATTGGTGTTGATTTTATTAGCCAAAAGATTATACTTGTCATGTAGTCAACAAGATCTATAACCCATATAACGCTCCAAACTATACTCCAAAAATTTCAACAATATATTTCATTTATGAGTGAGCCATTACAAATGGGTACAAAATATATGAGATCTTTTATAACAAAAACCCATACAATTAGAGTATGCAAGCAGCAAGAATCTACTTTACTACAATCTATATATAAATATTACATTGTATTATCCAATACAATTCTTGAAAGAATTACAATGTTGATGATTACAAGAGTATGTTGCTTAGAATAGTGTATGATATAGCAAAAGAAGGAAAACTTACTAAATAATATGATTACAAGTTAGGGGTATTTACTGGTTTGTCCCTCAAATCTTTATATATTATGATTTTGCCCCCCAAATCTTCATATTTAGGATTTTGCCCCCCAAATCTCATAAGTTACAACAATTTAGTCCCCCTCTCTAACGCAGTTAAATATTTGACCATTTTACCCCTCTTTTCCTCTTCTATTTTCCTCCTCTCTTCTTCTTCTCTCTTCCTCCTCTCTTCTCCTTTTCTTCATTATTTCTCCTCTCTTCTTTCTCCTCTCTTCCTCCTCTCTTCTCCTCTCTTCCCTAACACAGTTAAATACTGAAAGAAGAGAGGAGAAAGAAGATAGGAGAAATAATGAAGAAAAGGAGAAGAGAAGAGGAAGAGAGAAGAAGAAGAGAGGAGGAAAATAGAAGAGGAAAAGAGGGGTAAAATGGTTAAATATTTAACTATGTTAGAGAGGGGGACTAAATTGTTGTAACTTATGAGATTTGGGGGGCAAAATACTAAATATGAAGATTTGGGGGGCAAAATCATAATATATAAAGATTTGAGGGACAAACCAGTAAATACCCCTACAAGTTAAGGCAAGATGCAATGCTTACAATGCAAGAGATGATTAAACTAAAAAACAATTAATCTTCAATGGTCAGTCCTCTAGGGATCTACTTGCTCCTTCAAATATAAAACCCAATCCGACAGATCCTTATCGAAGCCTTCAACTGCAGTGTTCTCTATATCTCAGAATGTAGATATAATCTAGGAGTTAGATCCAGTAAGAAATAATTTGAACACATACTATCAAAATTGCACAAAAGTAGAATTGAGAAATAAGGAATATGAAGAAAGATACATGAAATTACACTGATCTGAAAACAACAATTCTCATATACATATCTTGCAATTAGACTGATATAAATATAATTTGATATGTTATGTTGAATTACAATGGCTAATTAACTAATAAATATTTAGGAGTTAAACCCTAAAAGAATTATAAATGGTGCTCATGCTCGGGGAGAAATACATTTGTGCAGTGGGCAACATCATAATCATGATTAATGTATAACATAGAAAATAGACAAGTAATATCCATAAAATATAGATAATAATGGCATATATAATGAAACAATTAATCATGTAAATTAAGTCAATACGAGTACGGTTAACTCCAACGGTGTCCACATATATCCTAAATACTCATGTAAAACCAAAGGAAATTCTTGTTATGTATAACATGACAATATCAACCTCTCTAAATATTGAACTCTCACGCAGTTGTAAGTTAACACTTGATTAGAATTGATTGGTGCATAGGTTCACTTATTATGGAAGTATCCCATAAATTGGGACTATGATGTTGTCATGGCAAAGGTTGAAAATAAGTTATCGACTAATATCAGTATTCAAGTTATTGACAAAAGTCGTATATCAAGTCATTGCATCAGTCAAAATATCAAGTCATGCCTACAGTCTATACTAACAGTAAGAGTTATATCCATTGAATAACCTTTTCAGTATCTTCCAAAAGGCATTGATGAATCTACCTACCAGTTTTTCCTAGAAACTTTGGTTATTTTTTAAAATTCAATGATATTAACTTATGAATCGTTTGATGTTGAAGATTAATATCATGATAACATAGAATATGAGTCAAGAAACATCCATAAATGGAGTATTATAAGCAAATGAAAATTCAAGTGTATGTTCATGCTAGACAAGGAGCATACCCTGATACAACATATATGTATAACACCATTAGAATGGTATTTAGTAGGCAAGTAAGCCATTATGATATTATTATAATCGACATAATAAATTGTGCAATAGTTCGCCAAGACAAATTAAGTTAAATAGGAAGATCCAACAGTAACATAGGCTAAGTAAGTTAACTTCTGGCATGAATGAAAGTTAGTTATTATAAGTTCTAATGATTAAAAAAGAGCTAAATAATTAAAATAATATTAAAATCATTTGAATGATATCAAGACAGAATTTATAGGATAAGTAACACTATAAGGCATAATTCACAAGCCTAGTATTAGTGAAAGATTATGAAATGAAGTTTTATATCATTGAATTGTCATATCAACGAGCCTAATATAGCTCAATTGGAGTTTAGGATCAAAAGCCATAAATAGCTTCTTTGAACCGGTGTGGGAGCCTTGCTGCTACAGTAACATTAACTTCAAGATCAATTTTGACAAAGATAATGTGTAAATTACAGAAATATTATAAGAAAAATTGTTGAAATTGCATTATCAAACTATCAAGCCAAGATTAGCTCAATAGGAATTGAGGATCGAAAGTTATGGAGATTTTATCGAAACTGTGATGAGCCAAACATTTACGAGTCTCATGATTGACGATGCTAAGCTAGCAGGGCTAGCTTTGGTGAGGCTAGGTGTCAACGAAGTTAGCCCCTAGTGATATAAGAGCCTCTATCACACTATAGTGACAGTAGAGCTAGCTGTTGTTGGTGGAGCTAATTGCAGCAAGGATAGCTTTGGCGAGGCTAGGTCTTGCATAGCACAACCAACTTCGAGCCCTATTTTACTGGGATTAGAGATGGAATTACAAAAAGTATAAAATAACAAAGTTGTAGAAAATTGAATTATCTTTCTAATAAGACCAAAATATGCTCGATTCAATTTGTAGATTGAAAGATATAACCAAAATATTAATAGGGTTTATGTGTGACAGTGCATTGGCAGTTGTGCAACTAGTAAATTCTACTTGACTTTTGACAAGGTTAAAATAAAAATTAACAAAAATAAAATAGATTAAAGTTTTAGGGATTTAAATTATCTTTCAAATATAATAAGAATGAACTCATTTGATATTATTAGTGAAAAGTTATGACTGCTCTATCGAGATTTTCTATGTTGAACAGCAAAATCTCACTCGTGGATCACGAGTGTTTTGACTAGAAGCAAAGATTTATGGAGTGTTTTCTTGCTAGAGAACTTAAGAGAAGTTGCTTCTTGCTAAGGATTAGATAATTACATGATTAATGAGTGATTCTTGGCTTGTCCTATTCACAAAAAGAAGTTTTCAGCTCCAAGGGATCAATGGAGGATTGCTTCATAGAGCTCTCTAGAACTAACATTAGAGCTTGAAGAGGAAGAAAAAGAGAAGATGAAGAAAAATGAGAAAAATAAGAAGAATAAGAAAGAAGACTAAGTTTATATAGACTCTATAAAAGAGCGGAGAGGAAAGGTGGAGTCATGAAGGGGGTATGGAAAAGATGTACGCTTCCAACCATTCCCTCTTTTGTAATTGCATGATTGCATTATCTAATTATTGACTAAATTAATACCTCATATCATGAGACTAAATCAATGGATTGGAGAAATATTTAGGGTAAGGATGAATTAAAAATATTAAATAATAGTGTCATCGGTTAAAAAATTGACCAAGTCAACTAATATTCAGATTGGTATCAGTATTTGGGTATAGATCGATATGATTGATATAAAATAAACTGACAAAGAAAATGTAACGATTAAAATTGTTACAATTGGTGAATTTTATTGATTGTAGAGGCCTGCTCTTGGGTATGGCATCTCGGGTCCATCTCCAGACCAAGCGATCAATTTCAGATGCCTGAAAATTTCTCAATGATAAAGTAGTTTTGAGGAAAAAGATAACCAGCTTAAATAAAGTGCGTAAGAGTAATAAAAATCTAGACAAATAGTATAAGCATTTTTCTTATTTATTATTTTTTTTAGTTGTTATGGTAGGGCATCCTACCATTTCCATTAAAAGAATTTGAAGTACAAGCCTTTCACCTTAACAAAACAAAACTACTAGTGGGTGACACGCTTTGCTTCTGATGAGGGTTTGATTCTCGTCGATAACGATTACAGTAAATATAAGATAAACAAGTATAATGATCCTGTCATTTTGAAACTCACCATTGTATTTTCCTTAAATTTGAAAACTTTTCCTATAAAAAAGATTTATATCCCTCTATTTTCAATCTTTTTCTTGGCCTCACATCAAAACAATTTGACTTAAGTCAAATGAAGCAAATGACATTTTTGCAAATTCGTAAGAGAGATGCTTGAGTGCATCCATTATCCATCTTCCATAACACCACCACTGCCTCCCAACATCCACTTGCTTGAGCACATATAGAACTCAACCCTCACCCTCCTTTATCTTTTCCTCTTTCTTCTTCATCTCATCCTCTCTCCATTCTTAGCTTCAAGTTTTAGCTCTAAGAGGGAGCTCCTTCAATCCAAAATCTTTTTCGAGTCTTCCAACAAAGCTTCATTTCAAGATCTTGTGTTTTTAAACAGTTATCCATCTCATTAGAGTTTTTCTTTTTACTCGGAATAGTTTTGCACTCTCTAGCTCATCTGAGCTCCAAGAATGCAAGACGAGGTAATATACTTGTATTATAACCACCTTTCTAATTAGTATCATACATATAAATGTCGTACCATCAGTGTGCCTCTTGTTTTGCCTAGACCATGACTTGCTTTAACATTTTGTCTTTAAACATGAATCAACTTGAGTGCTATACTACCATGATACTGGCTATGCATGACACCGCCTACAATTTGATGTAATTTGATTATTGAATATGTGTGAATAATAAAATAACTAAGTATTTGGGAACTAAATGATGTAATGAAATAAGTATTATGGGAATCAGGTTGCACAACTGCATCAATCTCGTATTATAAATGTCTATTATTATTACTAAGTTGGGGGTGTATTGACACTTTGCGATACAGTTGGTCTAAGAGAGACAATATTAGTGGTCGTGATTTTGTGTATGAATGGGATAAAGGACACTATACTGTGTAGTGGTCCAAGCGAGATTTAGTGGCCGTAATCATAGATATGCATGGGACAAAATGGTACCTTGCGGCGTGGCTAGTTCAAGGATGACCAGTGCTAGTGGCCTTAGTGCCTATTATATACGATATATTTGTAGAACACATGTTTCACATCCATAAGCCAGTTCCACTTCAAGAAATGTAATTTTAAAAGATACGCATAACAACTGTTAACCTATAACTCATATTATTTGGGTATTAACTTACTTGTTTCTTACTTAGTATTATAAGTCTTAACATCATAATAATTATGTTCTTGAGTAAAACTTATTATGGTAATTGGTACATAATTTCTACTTTTATTCCTAAGTTTTGTTGAGTATGCTTAACATATTTGGTTCCTGTATTTTCTTTAATACATGGATTCCTAGTTTTTCCATATATATTATATTATTTAATATTTTTTGCATTATTGTTTATTTCTCAAGTCAGCTCTGACCCTTGGGTTACCTCCATACCCCTAGGTATTAGAGACTTTGAAGAGGACATGTTAGCTAAAAATTCATACTTCCAGAGGAAACTAATTCCCCAATAGGCCATCAAAGATTTCTTTTGTCATAATCATCTCTTGCATTGCAATCATGGCATCCGATCCTAACTTGTTTATCATATTGGATTATACTTCTTTTGTTGTATCATAACTTGTTTGGGCAACATACTCTTATAATAATCTGTGTTTTAAATCCATTCAAGAATTGTACAGGATAATGTAATGTAATATTTAAGAATTGTAGCAAATAAAAATCCATCCCATTAATGCACTCTCATTGCACGGTTCTTCATTATAGGAAGCCTCGTATACCCACTTTTAGGTTATCTGTTATTACTGTCTTATCCAGAAATGGAATACATTGCTAATACTTTTGGATCATCGTTGTATTAGCATGGCCATGAAAAACTTATTCAAAGTAATCCAGTTTAGAACCAACCTAAAGCAATAGTATGAGTTTATATAAGTGATTATCAAGATATCTATTTGAATTCTACTAGAACTATTTTTTTAATCGTGAATTATCAAGACTTTCTTTTCATGATATACAAAGAAGTTGAAGAATTCTAATTACACCATGATGATGACTTTTGACCGAGCCAAAGATCTATAAGCTTGGAAAAGGGTCGAAGATCCTTTTTTAGAGCTTGTAACTAGAGAGATATTTTTTAGAACTGTTGCATTCTTCATAAATATAAAAATCCTACCAATTCATTGACTTTCCTTCAAAGACGTAAGCTTGGAAATCCTCTTTGTATCTGTGTGCATCTTTCTCTCTACTTTCCTGATTTCTTCTAATAGCACTACAGTAGTATACATATTTCTATCTTTATAAAGATTCGAGCCTTGTTCAAAGTCTAAATCCTTGTACTGACCGGGTTAACTTAGACATAGTTTTTTAAATTAAAATGGCCAATTACATGAGAAAGTGGTATCTTTAGCCATTTCAAATTTTTTTGGTCAAAATTTTGTGTGTCAAATGAAGAAGTTGTAATCCGTTTATCCACAAATATTGATCTGTAATTAGTACCTTCAACCTCAGAAGGCATAAAAGATCCGGATATATTAAATGGATCAGGATACTTTATATTCTATACAACCCGACTCATTTACAAGCCTAATCGCCTGACACCTTTACATTCAAAATCTATGGAGATCACTGACCACAAGTTTCCTGCAGTAAAAGCATCAATTAAAAACAAGAATCTCTATTGCACAGGATTAATTTACATCACTCACAACCTCAACATTCAACATACAATTTTGTTGCAGACAATTGGTCTACTCTCACTTGCCGGGAACAAAGTTTGTAGCATAGGCCCAGGCATTGTTGTTGACAGGATCAGCCAGGTGGTCTGCCAGACTCTCCAGAGGCCCCTTGCCGGTCACGATCGCCTGAACAAAGAATCCGAACATCGAGAACATGGCGAGCCTACCATTCTTGATCTCCTTCACCTTCAGCTCGGCGAATGCCTCTGGATCGTCTGCAAGGCCCAGTGGGTCGAAGCTGCCTCCAGGGTACAGTGGATCGGTCACCTCCCCGAGCGGCCCACCAGCAATTCTGTATCCCTCAACAGCTCCCATCAGGACAACCTGAGTAGCCCAGATTGCCAGAATGCTCTGAGCATGGACAAGGCTGGGGTTGCCCAAGTAGTCCAGACCGCCCTCGCTGAAAATTTGCGCGCCAGCCTTGAACCAGACGGCCTCACCGAATTTCACACCGTTACGAGCAAGAAGCTCGGGAAATACGCAACCAAGAGCACCGAGCATTGCCCACCTGCAGTGGATAACTTCGAGCTCACGGTTCTTGGCGAAGGTCTCTGGGTCTGCAGAGAGCCCGGCGGTGTCCCAGCCATAATCACCAGGGAATTCGCCCGTGAGGTAGGATGGGGGCTCACCAGAGAATGGGCCAAGGTACTTGACACGGTCAGGGCCGTACCACAGGCTTCCCGACGAGACGGGCTTGGCGACGACCTTTCGCATACTGACCCTGCCGTTGCCCATGAGCTCGGAGGCCGGTGAAGGAGCGAGCTTCACCGCCTTTCCCAGGAGAGAGGGGGAGGAGAGTGCCATTGTTGAAGCCATTGGAAGGAGCTAATCAGTAAAAGAGATGTGAGCTTTTTGTGAAGAGAAGTAACTTGAGATGTTGAGGTTGTGTTTGCAAAGGGTATAAATAGCAGAGAGCCCTCGACTGAAGGACAAATGAAGAGGGTAGGATCCTTATCAAGTAAAATCCCTATCTTTGATTTCATTGGCTTATAAGATATGAAGCTGGGAGTTGTCGCAAGAGTGGGCAATCTCTAGGCCTCTGGTCCTGTAAAGTACAGTTCCTGCTGAATTTAGTGGTGCAAGTTCATTTTCAGGCAAAGAATCTAAACTCGGCCATCGAGAGCATAGCCATGTGTGCCCTATGCATTGTATATATCCTTCATGCTTTGTTTGATTTTTGTTAAAATAAAAAAAAAAAAAAAAAAAAATAAAGGAACTCTTGTGAATCTATGATGAATGAAGATAATTTGTCAATGGGTTATGGCATTGAAACATGCAACATAGAAAATAGCTGCAATTTGTTGGTATCATATGTTAACTCAAAATTTGATAAAGTATTTGTAATGCATATTGATATCCATAGATATTTACAATCATAGTTTTAGGAAACAAGCCTGCAAAAAATGATCTAGGCTAAAAACTAGCATCATCTGTTATGTAACACAGTCTTTGTACCAATCTGACAACTATTTCAATTCCATCTCAAAATAAATTGATGATTGTTTCAAATTTGGATTAAAAGAGCATGATGACGACAGGTCAGCTAATGCAATTCGCTCCTCCTACCTCGTTCTCCTTCCGTAGTGCAGATTAGTTCTTTCAAATTGTTCTATGGATTCACTCTTTTTCTGACAAGCAATTCTGGCTATAGCATTAGCATAAGTTCTCGATTGCAAAAGTTATCAACATATATAAGGAGGTATATTAACTCCATGGTAGTTTGAATGAATTTTGAACATATAAAGAAACATATTGAATTGATAATAAGAGTATAACATCATGAACATATAGCCAATTTTATACTTCTCAGCAGTAAATAAACTCTGGGATAGGAAATCAAAATTGAAATCATAATAAATGAATCTAATGAATAAATTTTGAGTTAAAACCTCTCAGCTTCTATAGCCATAAATTTCATGGTATCGGAGCCTCGCGGTTATGATTCTGCAGGTTGAACACAATGTTTAAAATAGCGATAACGATAACGTAACGTTTTGTCTCTATTAGGTTATGTCGCATATAGCGTAACGCATAACGTAGGTTATGCAATTTCCTATTTATTTAATTAAAAATAAATATAAAACTATATAAAATAATTTTTATAAATTCAAAAATAAATTTAAAATACCTTAAAAAAGAATATAAAACTATTTTGTAATACATAATTTATTCTAGTTTTATATTAAGTTTTACAATAATTTTCATTTATCATTATAAATTATATTAAGTCTTCAAGCGTAATTCAAATTATTATTTAAACAAGAAAATAAGATTTCAATTTTTTATTTTAATTCCAGTTATTGTTATTATTGTAATTTATATTTTGTAATGTTCAATTTATTTTATTTGTAAATATTGATTTCAGTTCAGTTAAAAATTTAATAAAATCAACAAATAAGATATTTCAGCAACCGGAGAAAAATTACTAAAAGTGAATAAGGAAACAATCACAGATTAACAAGTTAACAATTCCACAAGTAATCAAACAAGCCAACAACTAATAAAAAAAATTACATCAATTTGCTAATAAACAAAATAATAATCAACAACAATATAGAAATTATTAAAAAAATAATTGTAAATAATGTAACATAACGTAACTTAATGTAACGTTACGTAATATAACGTAAAATAATATAAAAAAACATACTGTTATGGTGCATTGAGTTATTTTCAATTGTTACGTAGCACTGTAATTCCGTTAGGTTACGTAACGCAATATAACGAATTTTATAACGTATTATTTTCAACAATGGTTGAACATAAGTAGGGATGAGAACGGGTAGGGCCGGATCGGGCCGGGCTGAATTCATTCAGTGTCCAAACTAAAATTTTGGACTTTGGACTGATCCAAAACCCAAATGGATCATTCTTAAAAAAAATCCAACTCGTCCCAATGGACTTTGGACAGCCCATGGGCATTTAGATCTGCTCATATCAAAATTCAAAATAAAAAAAAATGATGTTATGACATAAAAGAAACCATGTTCAAAGTTCTCCAACAAAACAGAAAATTTGCATAAGATACATGAAAAAATATTTGATCAATACATACTTAAAGAAAGTTAAAAATAATTTTGCATGTCACATCGTTCAGTTACCAGCTTATTGGGGTTTTATTGCCACCTTTACTCAATGCATTTAACTTGATGAACCATCGAAGCACAGTACAACAAGCCGATCCCCAGCACTTACCAACAGAGGGTATTACATACAAAGATGCTAAAATATTTAGAAGCAGGAGAAGCTAATGGCTTCTTCTCCTCAACTGCCGTTGGCACCGCAACTGGGGTCTCCATTTCTTCAACTAAACCATTGACACATAACATCAAACACCTTTCAGGCGAGGATCTATGAACAAAAGATCGAAATAGGATTCACTAAAAAGAATTACCTTGTCTCTCGGCTTGATCTCCACAACCCTATCGAAGTCGAGGTCGTAGACATGATCGCTGCAGCAAAAGCCGTAAAGTTCGGATCTTTCCACGTCGAGATCGATCTTGTGGCTTTGATTGGAATAGGTGTGGGCTAAAAAGTGATCCGAGCAGCCGATTTCACTGCAGTTCAAGCAGAGATACAGCGGATCTGGGCTTTTGGAAGAGATCTAGGGTTTTGAGTTACGCATTGTTCGATTGAGGGAGGGAGGGAGGGAGGGAGGGACTCGGAGGGAGAGAGGCGGGCTTGGAAGTTGGAAGAGATCTAGGGTTTCGAGTTATGCAGCGGTCGATTGAGGGAGGGAGGGACTCCGAGGGAGAAAGCGGCTGGGTCTTGGACTCTCGGGAGAAGTGAGTTGGGCTTCGCTTCGGACGGAAAGTTTGAGAGACTGGTTTGGGCGGGTTTGGGCGGGTTTGGGCAGATTTGGACATGTCCAAATCCAATCCTATCAGAGAAAAATTTAAATGGGTTTAACTCAATATGATCCAAAACTAAAATGGACAGTCCAAAGTCCAGCCTTTTCGAGCCGGCCCGATTAGGCCTTGGACTAGCCCGAATCCATTCTCATTCCTAAACATAAGATAGTATAGTAACACGTGCAAACTTGACAATAGGCAACAGATGTACTACACTCTCTGATTACGATTAGATTTCAAATCTTATTCTCGCCATTATACAATATATGATCAGGCATTTTCATAAGAAAAATTTTGAAAAATTTTGAAATATATATATATATATATATATATATATATATATATATATATATAATCAGAACCATGATAAAACCACCTGGCATGTGCTAATTGGTACACTTGACTCATCAGCTAAATCGTGTCAGGCTCTTGATAGATAGATTAAAATTATTGGCTCAGGTTAAGTGATGATGAGGCTATTGACATCCAAAATGCGCATAAACCAATAAGAACATAGATAGAGATATCAATGAGATGAGGACCTAAATCTCTTTTCCCCGGTATACATCAAGTTCACGTCTAACCCTCAACTTCAAATTTCACCAAGCAACACGTCGAACAGTAAGCTCCTTCCAACGGCGTCAACAATGGCACTCTCCTTCCCATCTCTAGTTGGAAAGGCGGTGAAGCTCGCTCCTTCACCGGCCTCCGAGCACATGGGCAATGGCAGGGTCAGTATGGGAAAGGCCGTTGCCAAGCCCGTCTCATCGGGCAGCCCGTGGTACGGCCCTGACCGTGTCAAATATCTTAGCCCATTCTCTGGTGAACCCCCATCCTACCTCACCGGTGAATTCCCTGGTGATTACGGCTGGGACACTGCAGGGCTCTCTGCTGACCCAGAGACCTTCGCCAAGAATCGTGAGCTCGAAGTCATCCACTGCAGGTGGGCAATGCTCGGTGCTCTCGGCTGTCTTCCCTGAGCTCCTAGCTCGCAAAGGCGTGAAGTTTGGCGAGGCCGTCTGGTTCAAGGCCGGCGCACAAATTTGATATGAGCGCGGTCTGGACTACTTGGGCAACCCTAGCCTTGTCCATGCTCAGAGCATTCTAGCAATCTGGGCTACTCAGATTGTTCTGATGGGAGCTGTCGAGGGATAAAGAATTGCTGGTGGGCCGCTCGGCGTGGTGACCGACCCACTGTACCCCGGCGGCAGCTTCGATCCACTGGGCCTTGCGGACGATCCAGAGGCATTCGCCGAGCTGAAGGTGAAGGAGATCAAGACCGGTAGGCTCGCCATGTTCTCAATGTTCGGATTCTTTGTTCAGGCGATTGTGACCGGCAAGGGGCCTCTGGAGAATCTGGCAGATCACCTGGCTGATCCTGTCAACAACAATGCCTGGGCCTATGCTACAAACTTTCTTCCTGGCAAGTGAGTTTTATGAGTTCTGATTGGATTTGAGTTGGATATTCAAGTTGTGTGATAAATTGTCTCGAAATAGAGGCACATTATGAAATATTTGTATCTCTGTACAATTCTTTCAAAGAGAGTTCTGTCCTGTTCCTCAATTATCAGCATTTCCTTCTCAGTGTTTCTACTCCTAACAAGGAACTGATTTATTTGTCAAGTTCAAATCATAATCTAACTCTGCCAAAGACTGTTTTGCAATAGAATTGCTCCGATAAAGAGATTGATTTGTTATTATAAATGTAAATGAATAGATAATGTGATTGAAAAGTTAGCTAGATATCGAGATTTCGATTGTCAGCTAATATAGATATGTATCACAGACATCTTATAAGAAAATCAGGAAATCAGTTAAGTGATATGATGTAGACCCCATAAAATCAGAATATGACTCGGATATTGCTGATTCCTATAATCTTTAAACCTTGCCTCGTACTGTCTTAGTAAGATAGGAAGATTTTGTACTGAAACCTCACAAATTATCAATTTTTTAAAAATCACAATGGCAAGCTAATGCCCTCCATTTTCCATTAATAAGTCATAAAAAAACATGACATGGGTGTTGTAGTTTATGAAAGAACCACTAACACATCCAAGTTATATACATATATATATAAAAAAATCAAAATAAACATTGACAGTAGACTAAATGGAGAGTAATAAATTGTCTCTCTCCTGCCGCTCCGCTCCGCCTCCATCAGCAATCTCAGCCATGAATTGCCGCTCCGCTCAGTCTCCATCAGCAATCTCAGTCTTGAATTGCCGCTTCGCTCAGTCTCCATCAGCAATCTCAGCCTTGAATTCCTTTGGTGCCTCCTCCTCTGAAGAATCCAAATAGTTGGTGATGTTTTCCCTCAAATACCAAATTTGTCAAGAAGATCGTGTCATGAATATAAACCTCGCACAAATATCAAACGAGTGTGATGTGCCCTCGACTCCAAATATGCCAACACAATATTGCAGTCATGATGGAGGACAAGTCAAATGGTTTGCCTTTGAACCTAGTCCTTCAACAAATGTCATTCGTAACTGATGTGTCTATATTCAATCTGAATAGGATAGCGCATTTAAGCCATAAGTATGCTGCAAAGTGACAAGTTAAAATAAGATATTGTACCGATTTGCTGTGGAACTTACACATAACGAAAATGTTAGGTCCTATCCATGCCCTCCATTACAACTTGGGTCAAACAAGTAACGTTTCTTGCCAATGAGCTACATGAATATTTTCTGATCTTCATCAAATATTTCATCTTCCAAATTATGTCATAATTTTGTAGTCTATGTTTGCCATCTATGAAGTATTTATACATGAACTTCATACAAAAGCTGCCTTACTTTTTCGATCTCCTTTTTGAAACACCCTCTCTTAGTACTGATGGGGATAACTCTTTAGAATTCTGTTGAGAATGTTCAATTATCTCCTTGCCTCTATGGACATACAATCTCTTACCAGCATATTCCAGCTGAACATATACCAATAATCTCTAACAATCATAATTTTTTCTAGGGCACGGTCTAATACCACAGGAAAGAGCAACAAAATGCACATGAGAACATTATCTGTCCTTCCATAAATGATATGCCATTACCCTGATTTAACTTGAATAATACACCGCGCCAAAAAACCCTTGACTACCGTCACTCCCTTCCCTAATCCTGAAATTTAAGTGGACTTTCTTAGAGTTGTATGTCAAGTCCCGCTCTGAGGACCATATTTGGAGATTATTAATCTCCGAAGGGACACTTCTAGACAGTTAAGAATATGTCACCACCACATGATCATTAAGAATAAGTTGAATACGTAAGTCTATCACCCCTACCCCCCCCCCCCCCCCCCCCCCCTTCTATCTCAAGCTTGAAAACCTATACCCATACTATCAGGTGATCCATACAAATAAAAATCTATTTTACCCACCGAGATAGAGCAAAGAAGAACATAACGTATAGAAAGGATGCAAAGAGGATTGCATTGAGAAGAATAATCCTCCTACCCAGAGAAATCATCTTTTCTCTCCAGTCCTCAAGTTTTCTCTACAAAAAATTAGTGAGTGGTGTTTAATCCTACTTATTTAGCCTCTAGGTTTAATCGAAATTCCTATGCATTTGACCAGAAATGTATTTTCTGCATCCGAGGATGTAAGTATGAAATTGTTGAGATGTTGTTCCGTCCCAGGAAGATCAAGGAACTTTTATGGAAGTTGATTTTTAAACCCTACCAAACTTCAAAACAGTATAAAAGCAATTTTATAACAATGACTTACTTAAATTCTTCGTGGCCAAAAATCAGTGTGTCGTCCATATATTACAGAATGATGAAAGCCACAAAGGATGAGCCAGCAAGCCCTAAGATCAGACCAGCCCCTTCAGCCTCTTTGATCAGTCTATTTAGTCCATCAACCACTAAAACAAAGAGGAGAGAAGATAACGGATCTCATTGTCTCAATCTGCTCTTACAAACAATCTCATATCTTGCTTCTCCATTAATCGGTGCTTGAAGCTTTGCATATTTAACCAGCTTTTCAATCTAGGAGATCTATCTATCTCCAAATTCCCTAAGCATCAAGACTTTTAATAAGCACTCCTAATTTGCAATATCGTGGATTATTGTAAGACTTCCTATTTTGATGTATTACTTCTTGCACTACTATGACCCTCTCAAGTATATTTTTCCCAATTATAAAGCCCATTTGATATTCTCCTATCAAGTCTTGAAAGATTAGAATTAGTTAAAATTTTTGACGTAATTTTACTAGTTTTATTTAATAGTGCAGTAGGTTTGAAGTCCTCCACTTTCTGGGTACTCTCTTGGAGATGAGAATAATGAGTGAGTAACTAATTTTATCCAACCATATCGTACTACTTATTGTTTTGCGTAACAACTTTCTTAGATCATGCCTACTCTCTTCATGAAAGTTCTGGAAGAAGAACAATGGGAATATATCAGGACTGAGAGATTTATCCAATCCTAAGCTCCAAATTGCTTTTTTAATCTATTCTTCAGTAAACACTACCTCAAAGTCTTGTAATCCCTCTACTTATTTCCAAGTCCAGTCCTAAAAATGCAAATAGGTATGGTTGCAACAGATGAAGAGAGATCTGAAATGATCTAGAATATGCTTGCACAAATTCCTATCCCCTTCAATTATTCTTTTCACAGAGGTAAGTGAATGAATTCCATAATTCTATTAGATCTCTTCTCATACATGCTATTATATGAAAGAAGGTTGTATAGGTGTCTGTTTCTTTTAGTCATTTACATTTTGCCCCTTATCACCACAAGATATTTTTCCACATAAATCTCCATGATTTTTGTTAAATTACTCCCTATCACAACCTTCTCAACGCTTATCAATAAATCTGACCATGTTTAGATCACCACTAATGATCCAAGTAGTGTCCTCTCGAAATCTCAGCTCTCGAATTTCTCTCCAAAATGTAGATTTAAGCCATAAACCATGATGGCCAGTTAAACCCATTCGTCCCTCCTCCCTTTGAGACAAATGGATAACTAAATTACCCCACAGCGATATCCATCACATCAAACTCGGTATTATTAAAACCGATTAGGATACCACCTAATGCTCCCATAGAATTTTTACATTTAAATGAGAAGCTATTGTTAGGTGCTAAAACCCTAAGCAACCTTGGTGGTGGGTCAATGAGTTTAGTCTCTTCTAAACAAGCAATGTCAAACACACTGTTATGTAAGACCTAAACTACCATCCTATATTTCTCTAGATTTTCCAACTTGCATATATTCCAAAATATTTATTTCATGATAAAATCATAGAATAACTTCTAAGCTAATGAAGGGTATAAGTAAAACCTCTCCTCGACCAAAGGATCTATGTTCAACCTAATCGAATTTAAGCATTCTAAGGCCTGGAGGTGAGCCAAATTGCAAGTCTATCCTCCTTGTTCCTATCCGTGTCTATATATCAAATGTGTGCAAATGATAACAAAACATCTTCTGGAAATAAACTAATTATGTCTCGAACGACGTACTTATTGTCGAAATTCGCATGCAAGGCCTTGAATTTGGAGGCTAGCACTGCCTTCTCCCCTATTTGATAATGTAGGCTACCTTGCTTTTCCACCAACCATATGCTCCTTCTGTTAGGAGTGATAACTGGCAAAGTGATAGAGCAGTCTTGTAGCTCTATTTGCCTCTCCGGTACTAGTGACCAAGTTCCTTCATTGGTGACCGTTGGAGACTTTTGAGTTTCAACTACTGCAGAGTCTTATGTATTCAGCTGTCTCCTTACGTTTCTTGAATCAATCACGAGTTCTTATATGGACGCAAAGTTCTTTGCCTACACCGAAGTCTCCCCTTGAGAGAAAGCTAAGTAATCTTGTGCCCTTCTTTTATTTCGAACCTTCATAGAGAGACATGAAGGTTGTCTACACATATGGGTCCTCTTGGAGTTATCTCCCTTCACTATATTTTCCAGAAGCTTTGCTATTGTTTCTTTTGTAAAGTTCTTGTCGAAATTTTGCAAAGCTGCAAATAATTCTACATGACCTGTTGGTGTAATTTTTTCTCATTGTTATATGTACTTTTGCCTTCATTATAATATGAATTCACACTCAACAAATCCTATCTAACCTTATCTAGCTTTGAGTCAATAAGCTGAGCATTTAATTTGAGGCCCAAAGCATACGGATCCAAGTTTAAGTTCCCCAACCCATCATATAGTTTAAGATTACTGTTCCTCTGGAAAAAACATGGGTCTTCCGGATGTGTGTTGACCATCTCCTCTCTACTACAATTTGCCTTTTTCTTCCTCCCCTTTTGCCCTGACCCACATAGTTTTCCAAATTTTCTTTTTCCTTCTGGTCTCACTCGATCCAGATTGTTTAATTACCTCAATCAATCCTCTTCGGCAGCTCCCTCAGGGTTGGTGACTCTCTTTTTTAGGCACGTGTGTACCCTCTCTCTCCCCCTTTTGATCTAGGGCTTCAAGATCTAACTTCCTCCCTTTGTCAGAGTCTTGTGGTGATTGCTTATATGCCTGAATCATGCTCCTATCGCTTTTCCCTTGGCCCTTGGGGGTTGAGACTAACTCTTACTGGCTCATGTGGAGTTCCCTTCTAATACTCGATTTGTATGCCCCCATTATCTAGACCTTGTACCCTTTTCCATGTCATGTTTTTGCGAACTCCGATGCCTGGTAGAGGTGGTGATTGATACGGTCAATTGGATTTCACCTTCTTATTGGCATTCCCTTTCCCCACTTGCTACCTATGAACTTGTCAGCTGGTAAGTAAGTGCAATGAGTATCTCTACCCTCTTCTCTACTGACTTGGTCGTTTATTCAATTATTTTTATTTTTTTTAGTCTTCAGTTGACCAATGGGGTTGCAACCCCTCGGAGTTTTGATTTTTGTTGTGTGAGATGTTACACATTTGACGCCCTGGAACAATGTTGAAGTCCCTTGGGATGGAATTGAGATTATCACATCCCACTTAAACAAGCAAAATCAAATTCTAATTAGACTATTGTTTCTTCTCCCATCACAATTACATGGTGAAATTTGACAACAATTTGAGTGTTTAATGATAGTTGCTAACCAAGCGGTGACTGGAATTAGATAGATTTTATTTGTATCATCTTCTTGTAACAATCTTGTTATCCAGAAATTCACTATCTATATTTCTCTCTTTATCTCCATTTTTCCTCTAAGTTTAAATTTTTCCTAAGGATAAAATCTTTTGACTTAAGTCAAAAATATGGTAATTGCATACTCGTAATTTTACAAGAGGGGTGGTTGAATGAGTACTTTCTTTCATACCCTTTTCATGCGCAACATTCCCCTCTCCCCTCCTCCTTATTTGACTATATAAAAATCCTCTCCTTCTCATTCTCATTCATCCTCCTCTATCTTCTTCCTATCTTATCCCAAGTTATAAATTTTAGCTTTAAGAGAAATCTTCTCTAAGACAAAAATATTCCTCAAGACTTTCATTAAAGTCTCTTTCTTCAAGATTTTGTATTTTTAAACAGTTCTCCATCTCATTAGAGTTCAACTCTTTACCCATAAGGGTTTTGCCCTCTCTACCTCATCGAGCTCAAAAAACTCATTTTTAAGTGGAACAAGGCAAAAAATCACATATCTAATTTTTCTTTTGTAAGAAATCACATTCTCATTCTCTGTTTAGCAAGATGTTATACTCTTGCATTATTTTAACAAGTAACTATCTTGGTATTAAGCATGCTAACAGTCACTAAAATGGTTATATCTTTCAAACCATAAGCCAACTAAGTTGAAACATTCTTTATTTAAAAGATATTTCAATTTTCTATAATTTCATATATTATTTGTTCCCTAACTCTACCTCTAAACCTTAGAAAATTGGGCCTATAAGTTGAGGCTTGTCCAAACGTAGATCTATAATCATTTTGATATACCTTCGAATTTTCTATCATAATTTTTTATATATAGAACTCCAAATGAGTTTATTTTGGTCTCATTGGAAAGATAATTCAATTCTCTATAATTTTATATATTACATGTCTCCTAACTCTGTCAATAACGCTTCAAAATCGAGTCCAAAATCGATGTTTGTACAAACGCGGTCTGCCGTTATCTAAACTCAACTTTAGTTTTTCAACCATAACTTCCAATATAGAAACTCCAAATGAGATGTTTTTAGTCTCATTGAAAAGATAATTCAATTTGTTATAACTTTCATATATAAATTTTCTCTTAATCTATAACTCCTTCAAAATTGGGTTCAAAGTTGAATCTTGTTGCAAAAAGTGAATCGACTGCCCTTGATCCGCATTTGGAACTGACTAGTTTGGGCACCAAATGCAGATCCACGTTTGGTCTACAATGCATTTGGGTGCCAAATGCGGACTAGCTAACCTGCATTTGGGTCTATCCAAACATGATCACTGATCCGTGTTTGGATCCAATCTGCATTGGTCCAAGAACCGTTGAGTGCCAAACGTGGGTCAACTTAATCCGTGTTTGGGTAGGCCCAACCACGGATCAATTGATCTACGTTTGGATCCAACTCGCGTTGGACCTGATCCAAAACAGACCCGATCAGCGTTTCTGTTCTAACTACACACTAGTTACTAAAATTATTATAACTTTTGATCCAGACTTCGATTGAGCTGATCCTAGATTTGTTAGAAAGAGAATTCAATGATCTATAATTCTATAACTTATTTTCCTTCTAATTCCAACTAATTCCTAGTCAAATCTTAACTTAAATTCAGAGACGCTGCACAATAGAAAAGTTTTCGTGCCATATTTGGAAAATCCATGATCTCTTGATCCCGAATACCAATTAAGCTCATCCTAAACTTGTTTGAAAGAAAACTCAGTCCCTTATAACTTCTAGCTATATTTTTTACTTCCAAATCTAATTTCATTAAAAGATAAAAATCATTTTAAGTTTTAGCATTTGCAAGAAGATTAGCAATAATAAAGTTGCTAAAACTACTCGAGATTTGCCCTTCTCCCACGAGTTTCTCCAAACCATGGGGTATTTATGAACCCTACATATCTTAGGTTTGTATATTTTTATATTATTTTGATTCATGTCTAATTAATCAAACTCCGCCAGCCAACCTGTCTTGACTACCCGCCAACACTAATCATCTCTACCAACACTACTTATCTTTGCAAATTTCATTAAGACTACTCAACTCCACCAATATCACTAATCTCCATCAACTCTGAAAACTTGGCTTATCCTTACTAAGCTGACTCACATCCATCAACAATCCTACCTCGTCATTCCTCTTCCTTGCAAATCCACTCTCCTTGCCAACTATTCCATGAAATTTAGCTCCACTTCATTAATTGTCTTTGTTAAAAATTAGTTTGGTCAATTTTATTATATCATTGCATATTTTGTTATTTCGCTATTTTAGCTTCCCTAATTGATGATTTATTTGTTAATTATTAATCTCTCAAAATTGATGAGAACGGTTATACTTGACTTAAATAACCATTGCACAATATACTAATTCGTTCAAATTGTATTATAACACATTACTTGCTTGATAGTCATCTTATTCGTATAAGGTATATATGTCGTATCGCTTGTATATCTCTCACTTTGCCTGGACATGTACTTAGATGAATTGTTTGGAGCATTCTGTCTTTGGACGTGACTCAACTTGTGTTTCGCTCGGATATGTACTTGGATCTTAACTTGGAATATTCCGTCTTCGGATGCAACTCGACTTGTGTGACATGCTACTGTGATACTTACTTGCATGATATCGGCTATTACTTGACGTGACTTGATTCATGAACAAATACATTAATAAAACAATGGGTATAGGAGAACTAAATGGTGGAGTGAAACACGTATTGTTGAAATTAGGTTGCTCAACTGAATCGGCCTCGTGTTGTCGATATCGATTTGCTAATAAAAGTAGCACTTAACGGTGCAGCTGTTTCAAGGATGATCAACATTTGCGTTCGTGATCTCAGATATGTACAGGATGATTAGCACTTAGCAGTGTGGCTAATTTAAGCAAGACCAGTGTCTGTAGCTGTAGAACCGGGTATGCTTGGTACATTTCTAAAACATATGTGATCTATCCACAAATAAGTTTCATTAAGTGTTAACTTAGTACCACATGGGGATTGATTATTCCATGATAATGATATTGCCTTATTATACTTAACGGAGACTTCCTCTGCTTGCTTAAGTATTCAAGAAATATGTGAACCACCCTAGGATTTAGCATTATAAGCATTAATTTGATTACATGCTATTTTAAATCTCATTTTGCATGGATATTACGATTTTTTTTATTATGACATATCTTTAAGACCATCCTATCATACTTTGCATAAAAGTACTTTTAATTTACACATATATTATATTTTCTTATCATATAATTCATGTTAATAATAATTTCGGTCACGTGCATGATTCTATTTCTTGTCGGGTTTGACCTCTGAGTTACCTCCATACGTCCAGGTGTTAGAAAATTTAAAAGAGCCAGCCAACTAAAATTTCACACTCCTAGGATGAACACAGATCTCTGGTCAATTGTTGAAGACTTTCTTTTCGATGTAATCGTCTAAGATTTTGTAACAGACTTAATTGGTTTTATCTTGTATTCATTGTGAACGATTTTCCCTTCTTTTTGTTGTAATAAAAATCTATTATGGGCAACATTCTTGTAATCATCCATATGTAATCCTCTTCAGAATCGTTTTGGATAATACAACGTAATATTTTAGATTATAGCAATATAATTCGTTCCAGTTATACACTCTAATTACATAATTCTTTGTTATTAAAGGCCTCGTATATCCGTTAATGGGGTACCCGCTGGTAATGTGTTACCCATAAATAGGATACATTGCCAAAAACTTTTGAGGTGCAGTTTGAGCCATTACAAAGTGGTATCAGAGTCCAAGCTTCGTAAATTAGTCTAAGTGATTTAGATTAATTTGTGTCTTTGATGGTTTAAAATCTAAGGGAGATTGCTACATCCATATTGCATTATTCAATTGATAAATCCTTACCTTCATATCATACTCCTTGAATTTGTATCTAATCCTTTGATTTCAAATTTGATTCTTATCTCCATACTTTAGTAGATGATTGGGAAAAGCCATATTTTAGTTACTTTAAAAAAAAAATGAGGACAGTAGCAATGTTAGGATTAAAGAACATGTTCTCAATAAAAATGAGCGGGATATCAACATTCAGTCATATGTCTTTATAATTAAGAATTCGAGATATCAAATATTAAGACTTTTCGAAAGAAATACTGGAAGACTGTCCAAAGACCTCAACCAGTGTGTAACTTCTGCCAGATATTGAGGCATATCCATGGTACTTGTCGAAGAGCTTTGGAATTGTACTTGACTTTTAGAACAATACATTATCAGTTAGAAGACTGTGTAACAAAAGAACCCAAGGACGGCCAGTCAGTACAGTGTCAGCACAATCACCTCATCACAAGTACTAGTAACAACAAAGACCCATTAAACCAATTCAACCATAGCAATATTGAGGACTTGGTAGATCAGAACACCAAGAAGAGTATGGCAAGTTAGTATAGCAATCCTATCACATGACATAATCTATAGTTTCTATCACATACTAGGACACGTCCAAAGTAGGAAGGCCTTGAGGTATGTTTGGGATGTGGGACAACAATAGTATGACAACACCGGATATCTATTGATAGTCGGACAACCAAAACAATAAAACCAACAAAACAAAAAAGCAATACATGACCGTAGTGATTTTAAAAATAAAATTAGAATACTTGTGGGAAACATGGCATGGCGACTAGGTCTTCAAAAGAAAAAAGTCCAGGACTAGTAAGTGCTACATTATTTAGATGACAGGAGTGGTAGGTAATGGGATATCTCTAGAAAAGTGTAAGATAGTTACTCCTAAATCACTACCTCTATTGGTTTATAATTACTGCTACAAGAGTGGACATGCTTTAGAAGAGTGTAGGAGGGCACATAACATTGTTTGATCTGTGAGGCAACAGACCATTTGAAGTCAAAGTGGTTGCAGAAAAAATCAGTAGGGAACAACATTAGGAGAAACACTTGGTCACTTTCGAGAAATAGCATATCAGTATAATGACAAGCACAACAACTACAATCATAAAGAAATATGCCAAACCACATGTTAGTCAATATTAGGTTTATGAAGAAGCCTGTGCCTACAATATTTTAGTAAGTTCACCAGTTAATGTTGATCGTTCAAATATAGTATACATAGTGACTCATGCCTGAACTATCTATTTACAGCTATCATACTATACTTTGCACCCTCTTAATCTATCATCTACATTTATTAACTATGATAAGCTCATCTTGAATCACTTCTTTTGTTCATGCCCTCAACCAAATCTCTTGTGAAACTTGAATGTTTCCAACCCTTAATACCTATCAATTATCCTTCACTAGTTTCAGTTTTGACTCGTAGCGTGGCAATAGTGAGACGTAATCAATACTGGTGACTATTGCAGCTTCGTATTAAAACCTCTGAGTGAATCCTGTTAGATATTTTTTAAGTGTCCCGGATAATGGGTAGCGCGGAAACTGATAGGTTGTAGCCATTACTAATCTAGATCAATTTTTTAATCATTATCTTCCCCTTCTTCTTCAAATTAAATCTTGAGGACAAAGAAAAAATTCAAAGTGGGTAGGATGCTCTGATCTACATTGTTACGTCTCTTTTGTCAGTTTACTTTATATCAATTGTATTGATCCAGGATCCAAACCATGATACAAGTTTGATATCTAGTGAATTGGACTTATGTTTTAGTTGATAACATATCTTTAGACTCGAATGAAAAGACGTATAAAATATAATTTGACTTATACCACCGTGTCACATCACTCTTGCTCACTAACATCATCATCCTTTTGTTAGCAAAAATAGTATACCAATGCAACAACCAGTGGAATATAGTAGTTAACCGAAGAGAAAAATAGCAGAGACAATGAACATGCAGATTTAACGTGGTTCGGCAATGTGCCTATATCTACGGGGACACGATCAAAAGCTTCCTCTATATATCAAAAGAGGATTACAACTTTTTAGTTCTCAACCACATGAGAATTTGCAATGAAATCACACAAAATACAAGATCAAATTCTCATCTCACTAAAAAAATACGATGATCTTACTTGTGCTTTTGTTTCCGCCGCCGAAAAAAAAAGCCCAAAGGAAGCACTATGGCTTTTCTTTCCTGCGGCAAAAAAAAAAAAACTTCAGCCACAAAAACCAGCAGCCATCCACACACAGCAAATTTTTTCTCTCTGGCCAAAAATTCCAGCCCACCCTTTTATTTTCTCCTTTTGTGGCCAAAAATCAGCAGTCGCCACCTTGTTCTTTGCTTTCGTTCGGCCAAAACACAACAGCAGCCGCCTCCTTCAAAGAAAGACAAATCTCAGCCAATTCCAAGCCCTAGCCACACAAACCCATATATAGATATGTGTGTGTGTGTGTGTATCATAACGGGTTTGGGCTGATTTTAGACCCGTTTGGACGGACTGAATCCGTTGCAGCAATAGGGCTCCATTAGCTACACCTTCCAACTTATTTCTATCTAGGATTTAGACATACTCACATGGATGACTCACATGTCCATGATTATTGTATCCTTAACCAATCATATATCCTTCTTTTAATTTTGAGGATGAAATTCTTTTTGGAGGTGGGTAGAATGCAATGATCTTGTCATTTTGAAATTCACAACCTATATTTCTCTCTAATCTTTATTTTTCCTCTAAGTTTAAATTTCTCCTTAGGATAAAATTCTTTGACTTGAGTCAAAAATATGACAATGACACATATGCAATTTTGTAAGAGGGATGGTTGGAAGAGTACTTGCTCCCATACTCCTTTCATGTACACCATTCCCCTCTCCACTTCTTCTTACTTGACTATATAAAAAATCCTCTCCTTCTCATTTTCATTCATCCTCTTCATCCTCCTCGACCTTCTTCATATCTTCTTCTTCCAAGCTACAATCTTTATCTCCAAGAGAAACAAATTTTCCAAGGCAAAAAACTTTTTCAAGACTTTCATTAAAGTCTCTTTCTTCAAGACTGTGTCCTTAGACTGTTCTCCATCTCATTAGAGTTTTGCTCTTTACCCGGGAGAGTTTTAACATCTCTAGATCACCAAGCTCCAAGAACACATCATTGGAGGAATAAGGTAAGGAATCACATATCTTATTTTTTTTCTGTTGCAAGAAATCAAGTTCCCATGCTCTCTTTAGGAAGATGTTACACTCTTGCATTGTTTTTGCAAGTATCTACCTTGCTGCCTAACATGCTAGTGCTTACTAAAACTGTTATATCTTTCAAACCAAAAACCCAACTAAGTTGAATCATTATATACTTGAAAGATAATTCAATTTCTTTTTATAGTTTCATATTATTTTTCTCCTAACTCTACTCTAAACCCTTGAAAATCGGATTCAAAGTTGAGACTTGTCCAAATGTGGATCTATAATCATTTGGCCATATCTTCGATTTTTTTATCACAACTTTTGATATATAAATATACATGAGTTGATTTTAGTTTCATTGAAAAGATAATTCAATTATCTACAATTTTATATATTATTTGTCTCCTAACTCTGCCGATAAGATCTTTGAAATCAAGTCCAAAATCGATGTTTGTACAAATGCAAGTCTATTGTTATCTATATATATTTGGTTTTTCAATTATAACTTTTGATATAGAACTATAAGTGAAATGATTTTAGCCTCATTGGAAGGATATTCAATATGCTATAATTTTCATATATAATTTGTCTCTTAATTCTATTTATAACCCTTCAAAATTGGGCTCAAAATTGAATCTTGCTGCAAAACGCGAATTAGCTACCCTTGATCAGCGTTTGGATCCAACTTGTTTGGGCACCAAATGTGGATCTGCGTTTGGTCCATGACCCATTTGGGTGCCAAACACGGACCAACTGACTCGTGTTTGGGTCTTCCCAAATATGGATCACTAATCCACATTAGGATTCAAACCCGCATTGGTCTTCAACCCTTTTGGTGCCAAATGGCAGGTCAACTTGATCCGCATTTGGGTAGAGCCAAACACGGATCAACTGATCCACGTTTGGATCCAACCTGCATTGGATCTGGTTTGAAATAGTCCGATTCACATTTTTCATCCTAACTATGCACTAGTTACTAAAATCATCATAACTTTTAATTTAGACCTCCAATTGAGCTGATCTTAGATTTTGTTGGAAAGTGAATTCAATGATTAACAATTTAAAACTTGTCATGGATTTTCCAAATATGGCACGAAAACTTTTCTATTGTGCAGCAACTCTGAGTTTAAGTTAGAATTTGACCAGGACATAGTGGAATAAGATATGTCCTGGTCAAATTCTAACTTAAACTCAGAGTTGCTGCACAATAGAAAAGTTTTCGTGCCATATTTGTAAAATCCATGATATCTTTTGATTCCGAACACCAATTAAGCCTATCCTAGGATTGTTTGATCTCTGTCCCCTACAATTTCTAATCATATTTTTTCTTCCAATCCTAATTTCATAAAAAGATAAAAATCATTTTAAGTTTCAGCAGCTACGAGAAGATTAGCAATAATGAAGTTGCTAAAATTACTCGGGATTCACCCTTCTCCTATGAGCTTCTATAAAGCATGGGGCCCATTTATAAACCCTACCTCTCTTATGTTTGTATATTTTTATATTATTTTGATTCATATCTAATCAATCAAACTCCGCTAGCCTACTCATCTTTAATACCCGCCAACACTAACCATGTCTACCAACACTACTCATCTTTTGCAGGTTCGTTAAAACTACTCAACTCTGCCAACACTATTAATCTCCATCAATTGTGTAAACTCGGCTTATGTTTGCTGACTTAACTCACATCCATTAACAATTCTGCCTCTCATGCCTCTTCCTTCCAAATCTACTCTCCTCAGTAAATATTCCATGAATATTTGCCCAAACTCGTTCATTATCTTCATCAAGAATCAGTTTGAGGTCAACTTTATTATATCATTGCATAGTTTATTATTTTACTATTTTAATTGCTCTACTTAATTGACGATTTATTTATTAATTCTTAATCTCTCATAATTGATGAGGAAGGTTATACTTAACTTAAATAACCATTGCACAATATACTAATTCGTTCAAATTGTTTCATAACATATTACTTACCTGATAGTCACCTTACTTATATCATGCATATACATGGTATCACTGGTAAGCCTCTTACTTTACCTGGACATATACTTGGATTTTGACTTGCTTGGAACATTCTGTTTTCAGACGTGACTTGACTTGTATTTTACCCGGACATTTACTTGGATCGTGACTTGCTTGGAATTTTCCATTTTCGGACGTGACTCGACTTGTGTGATATGCTACCGTGATATTGACCATGCATGAGACTGTTATTACCTGACGTGAGTTGATTCATGGACAAATATGTTAATAAAACAATGGAGTATGGGAGAACTAAATGGTGGAGTGAAATACGTATTTTGGAAGTTAGATTGCACAACTGTATCAACCTCGTATTGTCGATGTCTATTTCTTGATAAAATTAGCACTTAACAGTGCAGCTAGTTCAAGGGAGACCAGCATTTGTGGCCATGATCCTATGTATGCACGGGATAAAACTAGCATTTAGCGGTACGGCTAGTTCAAGGGAGACCAGTATATGTGGCCATGATTCCGAATATACATGAAATGATTAGCACTTAGTGGTGTGACTGATTCAAGGGAGACCAGAGTCTATGGTCGTACTACTAGGTGTGTACGGTACACTTCTAAAATACGTGTGACATATCCATCAATTAATTCTATCAAACATTAACTTAGTACCACATGGGGATTGAATACTCTACAAGGATAATATTGCCTCATTATATTTAATGGGGGCTTTCTCTGCTTGCTTGAGTGTTCAGAAAACATGTGAACTATTCTAGGACTTAGCATTACAAGCATTAATTTAATAACATGTTATTTTATATCTCGCTTTGCATGGATATTCCGATTTTATTTATTATGATGTATCTTTGAGACATCCTGTCATACCTTGTATAAATGTAGTTTAAGTTTACATATATGTTATGCTTTCTTATAATATAATTCATGTCACGTACGCAATTCTATTTTTTATTGGGTCTGACCCCTGGGTTACCTCCACACCTCCAAGCATTAGAAAATTTGAAGACGGCCAACTAAGTGAAAGTTCACACTCGTAGGAAGAAAGTAGATATCCGGTCCATTGTTGAAAACTTTCTTTTCCGATAAAAACATCTTAGATTTTGTAACAGACTTAACTGGTATTTTTTTGTATTCATTGTTCAACAAGTTGCCTTTCTTTTGTTGTAATATATGGACAACATTTTTATAATCATTTATATATAGTCTTCTTAGGAACCGTTTTGGATAATGCAATATAATATTTTGAATTGTAACAATATAATTTCTTCTAGTTATACACTATGGCTCTTTATTATTACAGGCCTCATGTACCCATTTTTGGGATATTCGTCTGTAATGCCTTACCATAAATAGAATATATTGTCAAAATTTTTTGGGTGTAGTTTGGGTGTTACACTTCTTTTCCTAACCACTTGTATATTGTCAAACCAGCATTCTGGTCTCGATATGATATGGAAGTTTTGCCGATCGCATGGTCCAACCCTTCAGGTGTCGGGAACTTGACTAGGAATTTCTTCTCATAGCTAGTGAACTCCCAATTTTGTCTTGCAATTCTGTTGATATTGCTCATAGTCCTCCTTGTTGGGTTTGTGTCTCGCATCCGTTTAGTATCTAGATGTAATTAAGAATCACAAGAAGTCCCAGTTGGATTTGAGTTGGAAAACCAAAGTTTTAATTGGATTGGAATACCAATTAGATGGTCATAGTGCTATTCTAATGGGAATAGGATAGGAACACTATATATATATATATATATCTCTTGTATGTGATATGAGAGAATAGAGAGCAATTGGCTGAGAGAGATGCTTCTGTTATTATGAGAGATGCGAGAGGTAGAGAGATACTTGGATCTTTTCTTGTAACCTATTTTTTCTCATAGTGGATATTTCTCTCGTTATTCCCGTGGACGTAGGTCGAACTTGGTCGGCCGAACCACGTTAATTCTTATGTTCTTCTTGTATTGTATTATTTTCTTCGTCTCTACAATCTCGATGGGGGATTCGATCCCCAACAAATGGTATCAGAGCCAGAGTTATGGATCCAGAATCGAGATTGCGAGATGGTGGATCTGATGTCTAGTCGACAAGAAGGTTGGCGGAGGCATCAAGGCAAAATACAATAAGAAGAAGAAGAAAAAAAATAACCAGATACAATTAGAGATGTGCACAAACGGAGGCTCTAGTAATATGCACTAAAAGGAGTGGCTGATAACTGAGATGGATTCTGAGGCCCAGATCGACGGCTATGATTGATCGGAGGGTAGATCGAATAATCAGTGTCCGATTAAGGTGATCCAGGGTCGAATCCTATGTTTTTCAGCATTCCGGATGCAGTGGTGGATGAGGAGTGGGCATTGTTGGACAGGAGGGCTTTGGCGCAGATTCGATTGTGCCTGACAAAGCAGGTTGTGTTCAACGTCTCCAAGGAGAAGACCACTTCAGGTTTGATGTCAGCGTTGGCTAAATTTTATGAGAAGCCGTCTGCTTCAAATAGACTGTTTCTAATGAAAAAGTTGTTCAACTTAAAGATACCTTCTGATAATTCAGTTGTTAATCATTTGAACGAATTTAACACACTATGGGCACAACTTGAATCCTTAAATTTTGTTTTTGCTGATGACATTAAAACTTTGATGTTTATGTGTTCGTTACCGGATAGTTGGAGTAATGTTGTTATGGCCATCAGCAATTCTTCCAATACTGCTCTTAAATTTAATGATGTTGTGAGTACAATCATGACTGATGAATTGATGAAAAAGAGTATGGGTGAGAGCACAGTTTCTACAAGTACTGCTCTGTCGGTTGATAATGACAGAAGGAAGGAAAGGGGTAGAAGTTTAAGCAGAGAGTCGAAGCAAAGAGGGAGATCAAAATCTAAGGGGAAGTTCAAGAAAAATTTAGTGTGTTGGAAATGTAAGACAGAGGGTCATATGAAGAAGGATTGTCCAAACAAAGACAGGGAAGGAGCGAATGTGGTGAATCCAAGTAAAGAGTATGATGACTTGTGCTTGTCTGCTCATACAGAATCGAGGTCAGATCTGTGGTTTGTGGATTCAGGGGCTTCGTTCCATTGCACTGCTCGCAGAGAATGATTTGATAATTATGTCCAAGGTGATTTTGGGAATGTGACTGTTGGTAATTGGCAGGAATGCAAGATTGTCGGTAAAGAGATAATTCAGTTGAAGTTGCACAATGGTGGAAAGTTGCTTTTACAAGAGGTCAGGCATATACCGGATTTGAAGAAGAATTTGATATCGGTTAGCAAGCTGGATGACGAAAGTTATCAAATCTCATTTGAGAAGAAACAGTGGAAGATCAGTAAAGGAGCAATGGTAGTGGTCAAGGGTGAGAGAGTGGGAACTCTATATTTACTCTCAAGCTCAGTGGATCATATTATTTCTTTGGCCACCATGAAGAATGAGAAGGCTACCTTATGGCATCAGAGGCTCGGTCACTTGAGCGAAAACGGCAGAGGGTATTGCAATCCAGAGGTATGTTGACAGATATGAAAGATGCTAATTTTGATTTCTGTGAGAACTGTGTGTTTGGAAAGCAAAAAAGAGTTAGTTTTATGAAGGATGGTAAGGAGAAGAAAACCGAGAGATTGGAGTTGGTATATATAGATGTATGGGGGCCTTCTTCGGCGAAGTCTCTTGGAGGTAATTCTTATTTTGTCACTTTCATAGATGATGCAAGCAGGAAAACATGGGTGTTCGCACTTAAGCAGAAATCTGATGTTTTCAAGATCTTCAAGGTATGCAAAGCTCTTGTTGAGAATGAAACAGGTTTGAAGGTGAAATGTCTGTTGTCAGACAATGGTGGAGAATTTTGCAATAGAGAGTTCGATGACTATTGCTCTACCCACGGGATCAGAAGAATAAAGACTGTACCGAGGATACCGCAGCAAAATGGCATGGCTGAGAGGATGAATAGAACCATTTTGGAGCGAGCTCGGAGTATGAGACTACAAGCAGGTTTGCCTTTGCAACTTTGGGGAGCCGCTGTAGATACGGCAGTCTATCTGATCAACAGGAGTCCAGCTAGTGCTTTAGATAGAGGAATTCCAGAGGAGGTGTGGTCTGGTAAGACTGTAAATTATTCATTCTTAAAAGTGTTTGGTTGTATAGCATATGCACATGTGGATCATGAGATGAGAAAGAAGCTTGATTCTAAATCTCAGAAGTGTGCATTCATTGGATACGGTGGCGACGAATATGGTTATCGCTTATGGGATTATGAGCATAACAAGGTAATTCGTAGAAGAGATGTAGTATTTAATGATGGCTGTATGTATAAAGACCGAACGGAAAGTAAGAGTGAGAAAACAATGGAGAAAGAGCACTTGGAGCTGGATGAGCCACAGGATGGGATGGATCCCATGGATAAAAGAAAGGAAAAAATACTTACATCTGAAGGAGAAGAAATGGCTACACCTGAGAATACACAAGTTTCAGATGAGACCGAACAGGAAAGAGAGCCATTGACTGAAGCAGATGGTTCAAATACTTCATCAGAGAGTGTTCCCACTTTGAGGAGGAGCACGAGGATAAGGAAGCCAACCCAAAAACTTTGTCTTCCATTATATCATGTTTTGTATACTGATGCAGGTGAACCAGAGAGTTACCAAGAGGCTATGCAGGATAAACTTCATCTTAAGTCGGAGCAAGCTATGCGTGATGAGATGTTTTCTTTGGAGAAGAATCATACATGAGAATTGGTGAAGCGACCGGAAAAGATGAAAGTATTGCATAACAAGTGGGTATACAGGGTAAAACATGAGGCAGGAGGGACACAAAAGTTCAAGGCTAGACTTGTGGTGAAGGGCTACGGTCAGATAAAAGGTATTGACTTCAATAAAATATTTGCTCCTGTTGTCAAGATGACTTCTATCAGAACAATACTAAGTATTGTGGCTATGAAAGGATTATATTTAGAGCAGTTCGATGTGAAGACTGCTTTCCTTCATGGTGATTTGGAGGAAGAAATATACATGGAACAGCTGGAGGGATATGGAGTTAAAGGAAAGGAGAATTGGGTATGTCGACTAAAAAGGAGCTTGTATGGGTTGAAACAAGCGCCGAGGCAATGGTACTTAAAGTTTGACAAGTTTATATTGGATTCGAGTTTTGCCAGAAGCAATTCAGATCATTGTGTATATCTACAAAAGTTTAAGGATGATAACTTTATTATACTTACTTTGTATGTAGATGATATACTTGTGCCAGGTACATGCATGAAGAAAATTAATGATCTGAAGAGAAAGTTGGCAGGGAGATTCTCTATGAAGGACATGGGTGAGGCTAAACAACTTCTTGGAATGCAAATTACCCGAGATAAGAAAAGCAAGAAATTGTGGTTATCTCAGGAGGGGTACATCAGGAAGGTGTTGGAGAGATTCAATATGGATAATGCAAAACCGGTAACTACAGCTCTTGGAGAACAGTTCAAACTGTCTAAAGAACAAGGTGCTAAGACAGATGAGGAGATGAGACACATGGAGAATGTGCCTTATTCATCAACCGTTGGGAGTCTCATGTATGCAATGGTGAGTACAAGACCAGATATTGCACATGCAGTGGGAGTAGTGAGTAGATTCATGAAGAACCCTAAAAAGGAACATTGGCAAGCGGTGAAGTGGATTTTCAGGTATTTGAAAGGTACTTCAAAGTATTGTTTATGTTTTGGGGGTGATAACATTGATGTGCAAGGTTTTGTGGATTCGGACCATGCGGGTGATAGAGACAATGGCAGGAGCACCACAGGTTATGTTTTTACTGTAGGAGGGACAACAGTAAGCTGGGTTTCAAGACTACAATCAATTGTTGTTTTATTTTCGACAGAAGCTGAGTATGTTGCAGCTGCAGAAGCAAGTAAGGAGTTTATTTGGTTGCAGCGATTGATGAGTGAGTTGGGTTTTGATGGAGTGGATTGCAGGTTATTCAGTGACAGTCAGAGTGCAATTCATCTTGCTAAGAACTCGGCGTATCATTCACGGACTAAACATATTCATTTGAGATATCACTTCATTAGATCCTTATTAGAGGATGGTCAATTGAAGTTGGAGAAGATTGAGGGCAGTAGGAATTCTGCAAATATGTTGACAAAGCCGGTTGATGGGAAAAAGTTGAGCTATTGCTCAACTTTGGTGCATTTGTGTTGAATGCTGAAATTGGGACTTTAAACGATTGAGGTAAAAACTTTGGACACTGGGATTATCATGTATGGAGATTATATTTTTAGCAATGGTCTCCAAGTGAGAGATTGTTGCTAATGGAGCCCATTGCCGTAGCGGGTTTCGGTCAACCGAAACGGGTCCAAAATCGGTCCAAACCCATTATGATATAATATATATATGGGGTGTGGTGCTAGGGTTTTGTGTGAGCCGAAAATAGAGCTAAAAGAGCCAAAGTAAAGGAACCGGAAAAGCCGAGGGTTTTCTCTTCTTGTGTGGCGGCCGTGTTTGTTGGTTGGGGCGACCTGAAGCAGGGCGGCCTGAAGCAAAGCAAAGCAAAAATTATTTGGCTTGACAAATAATTGAGGTGGCTGTTAAGGATCGGCCTGAAGCAAAAAGAGAAGAGGCAGCTGGGTTTTTTGGTGCTTTCGGCTAAAGCAGGGCAGCTGCTTGGTTATTTTCTTTTGAATTCCTTTGAATTTAAAGGCGGCCGAAGTAAAGAGGTAAATCACTGAAATAAGAGATTAGAGTTTTGATCTCAAAATCTTGTGTGATTTCTTTGTGATTTTACTTGTGGTTGAGAACAGAAAAAAGTTGTAATCTTTTTTGCTATAGTGGAAGTTTTTCGATCGTGTCCCCGTGAACGTAGGCATATTGCCGAACCACGTTAAATCTGCGTGTTTTTATCTCAGCTATTTTTTTTCTTCGGTTAACTATTTGATTCCGCTGGTTGTTACATTAGTATTATTCCGCTATTTTTTGCTAACACTCCTATCATATCCTCGATTGATGGTTCATCATGGCCAGGATATATCGCCCACGTAGTCTTAGAGATTCTCCACCGTTCCTCGGCTGCAACATCCGAGTTTGGAATGAACACAATGGGTTGGATTTGGATGGTGGTGACCATTCCTTTAATCCCGACGTTCGCCTCCAAAGCCCCCTTAGAGGGCTCCTGAGGGCAATATTCGGCATGCACCGAGGGAAGGTGCACATTGCCGTGTGGCCTCATTGCCTTGATCCTAGCCTGCGGTCACTGCCCCAACCGAGGAGCAATTCTTGTTCCCGTGTCGAGGCTAACAGACACTCAGCTATCTTGTGTCCGAGCACCATGCAAAATCTGCATCTCACGATGGCCATTCATCTTTAAAGTGGCCCATGCTTCCCAGTTCCCACACTGACGGCAACCTTGGGTGCTGCTCTCCTGTCTCGAGACCTTTTCCGGTGAGTGTTTCCTCTTTCGGTTGATGGGGCATTAGTTATCGCAGCATAGGCTACTCTTTCCTTCTTTGTGGAGCCCTTGGATCCTACTTCTGTCCATCCTGCCTATCCCGAGCTTCCTTCCCCCTCTAAGTTTTTTCAGTTTTGAGGCTTTTTTTTCCAGCCCCAGGACTCGTTTTCCCGTGTATGCAGCGTTGCTACCAGTGTTGGCTGGAATCACCAGATCTTTAGGTTGTGGCTGTGCCTCTGCACCTAAATTCTCTCACTGGACCTGCAATCAGTGCGAAACCTCAGACCAGCTTCTCCTCCGATATCTGGGGTTCTTATCCTTATCACTGCTGTCGTGATCACAAGTCTTCGCCAACTCCAGCCGATGTCCATAAGAACCTGAGGGAGTCTAGTAGAAGGTTGTCTCTAACTGTGAAGATGCCCCCCTAGCGAACTCCTGTGTCTCCGACACCATGTTTCTGGGACTTTCATCGATGATGAGAACTCTCCGAGATGGACAAGAGCCTCTAAGCTGTTCCTCACCTAGCCTTCTCTGAGATTGCTATAATGAGCTCTCTCTGAGATGGACATGAGAATTCTTGCAAGAACGAGCTTTTCTTTCCTAGAAAATATTTCCTAATGGCAAATGATACAAATTTTACCGTTAAAAAATATTTTCTGGGAAACGAAACTCGATCGCCCTCAGAAATCTAATCTGTTTACCTTTCAACTCTCAACAATTCCAGAATCAATTCAGTAATGCAGCAGGCAGGACATGCCTACTCTTTCTTCTAGTTCAATCTAAAACCACATTAAACTCTTTTATCTTTATATATATTTTTCCTTGACACCATTCCATCATTCATTCTAAACTGTAAATATAATATTAAAGACATGAGATAAAAGTCTTTTGATCATTCCTCTCTCTCAGCTCTCAATTCTTCGCAACGTAACCATCCGGCGTCCACCCATACATGTCCGGTGGCAGCCCAATGCTTGCCGGAACACTGTACAGATTCCCCTGCACTGGCGGCTGCTGCATCACATTCCACCGACGACAGTGGAGATTGCACCCGCCATTCTCAGCCTCCTCCTCCCCTGCTGCAGGCAGCCGCTCATAGGACGCATTCATGAACGACGCGGCCATGATCACGACTGGCCCCGATGCGATCAGCGGCCCCACCACAGCCCCACCCATGACCTGTCCCTGCGCCCCGGCCAAGTAAACAGTAAGGCCGGTGACCGAAACAGGCGCAGGCGGTGGAAAGAATGAGCCAAGCAGCGACAGAATCTCGAACCTGCCATGCAGGGTGACCGGAGGCGATCCTGCAGGCTGCCGCAGCGTGACGTTGGCCACGCAGCCGCTTCCACCGAGGATGAAGACCCCACGCTGGCGCCTGTGGGCGAAACCGGCAATGCAGTCGAGTACATCGCAGCCTGAGGATACCTCCATCGCGTGCGCACGGAGCGAGCTCGGACTCTCCCGAGCAATGATGATTGGCGGCTTGGGCTTGTTCTTTGACCCGGCGGGCCGGCCCCGAGGCCGCCGGAGGGGCTCCCTGGGGCTGGGAGGGAGTAAAGGCACCAATGCTGACCTTGGATCAGGCTTGTCTGCAGGAAAGAGGCCTGTCAGGTCTTGACCAGCCATTTTGTTGCAGTACTGTTTGAAGCGAAGTCGAAGTATAAATGTTTAAGGAATGACATTAAGATAATGACATTTGAGATGTGGGTAAGTGTTAGCACTAAGTTTATTCTAAATTATTTTTGTTGGAATAATTGTTTGAGCTGCCTAACCTTCAACTGATTCTTTCTTGTCACGTTGATTATCTTGCCTAACTGATGATTATAGGTAGAATTATTGTAATGTCCGAATGTTTTATCTTCAAACTTCTAGGCAAAAAAAAAAAAAAAAAACTAAAAAAAAAAAAAAAATTTAAAGAAAGGGTGGTTAATTACGGTCAGACCCCCTAGTATTGGGGGTGTATTACTTAACACTTCTAAAGTTTGAAACTCTAAAAAACCCCCCTTGACTTCCTAACGGCGTTAATTGATCGTGAATAAACATGTTACGTAATGTGCACGTATTTTAAAAAGTCCAAAATGCTCCCAGTTAACAAAAGTTAGGGCATAAGGCAACGCGTCCAATTTTTCTCTTACCCGCCTCCCTCCCCAGCACTATCTATCTCTCTCTCACCCGCCCCCTCCCCCCGCTCCCTCTCCCCGTCCTCTTAGTTGCTAGGAGGAGCAGCAGCTGAAGCAGCAGCCGCTTACAACTGCAAGGTGAAGGGAGAGGGAGGGATAGAGAGAGAGTGACTGAGAGAGAGGTGTTCGCCGCAAAAGTTTCTTTGCTTCCTTTCCATTGAATACAACTTAAATTACAATAGAAGTGAACACGATAAAAAGAACAAACGAGAGGATTTTATAGTTCAATCTCTCTCTTTTACAATAATTGTGTGGGATCTGTGGTGATGGGATCTGTCGAGCAGCTCCTTTGGACGATCGAACGTTGAACTCTTCTCTCTCGAAGATATCGGCCGACTGTAGACGATCTTCTCCGGTCTTTCCCGAACTCAAGGCTCTGTGCGTAACTTGAATTCTCTAAGATACCGAAAGGAAGAAGAAGAATACCCCTGACTTCAAGGCTCTATCGCGTACTTGAATTGCCAAAGGATCCAAAAAGAAGACCCCTCGGGTTTCACCAAGAAGATATTTATATCCCCAAGTTAATTTGAGAGTTTCTATCTAAATAGAATTCCCTCTCATCAAGGATTCCAATCAAATCTTTAATATTGATTTAAATCTCTTGATTTAGAGTTCTGATTGGACTTGATTTAGGTATTTGGATAAGCCCAAATCATAATCTCAATCAATTTGAGATTTTGGTTATCTGCTCACGCGGAGCTTTAATCGCATCAAAACGCGGCGCTAAATAACCAGAACGTGGAGCTAACGCTGAGCTATTGATCATCTCCGCGTTTCACTCAAACGCGAGGCTAAAACTAGCCAGACGCGGAATCAACGCGGAGCTATTAAATATCTCCGCGTTTTGTTCAAACGCAAGGCTAATATAGCCAAACGCGGGGCTGCGGAATTAGCTCCGCGTTCTATTGTGGAAAATCCTTTTAACTTAGAAATTTTTACTGCCAACAGAACCCCCTCCAAAGTTTTCAAAATGGCTTAGAACTTAGCAGATTTTGAAATACTTTGGATTTTTAAACGCAGAGTTAAAATACTAAGTTTATCTCGCGTTTTTGTTCACTTTCGCGGAGCTGATTGCTTCGCATTTTCAGTGAAATGAGTAATTGCTTCATTAATTACTCTTAATTTCTGCACCGAATACCAAGAGGCAGAAATCTTGTTTAAATAGAGTCTTTGACTCATCTTCTTCTTCATTTAGAGGAGTTGAAAAATTCAGAGCTCCGGCAACCGAGCGAGCGATGTCGACGAACGATCTTCAATTGATCTCCGTTCGACTCTGCATAGATCTTCATCACTAGGATGTCATCTAAGAAGAGTACGGCATCACACGCCTCCTTACCGTCGGCGGCCGGCGTTAACAGCGGCGGCAGCGGCCGAGGCAGTGGCCACAATGGCAAGCCAATCCATGCTACACCAATTGAAGGTATAAATTCTGAACTTTTAGACTCCTTAAATCAATTTTGGAGTGTTTTGGCTTGGTTTTAACCGACCAGCCAACTTTGAACCGGCAAGATCGCCGTTCCCCGGCCGTATGGCTTGAAGGAGAAGGAGAAGTCAGAGAGGAACTCTGATCTTTTTCTACGCGAAGTCATCGCATCATCCTCGCGTTTTGAAACACGGGGCTATTTTAACTAGCAGTCGCGTTTAAATCTCGAGGCTATGTTGATTAAGCAGTCGCGTTTAAATCGCGAGGCTATTTTGATTTAGCAGTCACGTTTCAATCGCGAGGCTATTTTCAACTGTGTGCGGAGTTTATCCTTAGCTCCGCGTTTCATACTTAGAAGATTTTTCGAGTTTTCTCTAACTCTTGATTCTTCTTTTGCAGTGAAGTACTTGGACCAGATCCTTCTTGAAGAGGAGTGCATGTGGCTTTACCAGTCTTCGTCAGTAAAAGTAACTCTAAAGAAGCTAGAAGCATATGCTTTACAATATAGTTGAAGGTTTCAAGCTCCAACTCCAAAGGATAAACTTCTGAAGGAGTTACAAGAACTCTGCGACAGCTCATTAAGTTTTCTTGAGGACCATTTCTGTTAGATGACAATCTCTGTTGCTTTCCAAAGCGATAGAGATAATCATCTAAGGGCTTGTAGCATGGCGAATCCAACTTGTGCATCTTCATTAGGATTCTTGTAGTAGTATCTTCAGATAATCCACTAAGGACTTTTAAATAGATCATAGTTGACATTTGCAGAGGAGATCTCTTGTATGTGAACTCTGGAATTGGACTTCAACACCCCGCGGAGGAATCTCGCCGTCAGGTTATTGATGAGTCGATGAATATGTAGAAGTTTTTGGGAGAGCTATAACTCCCTCTTCTTTGTAATCTCTTCTTTTATGAAATAAAGAGCAAATTATTTTCCTCTCTATCTGTCGGCTTCAAGGATCGTGCTTGCTCAACAAATAGATGGTTTATAATTTTGGTAAGATAACCTAAGGCTCATTTGTGTAACTTAGATCACTAATACCAAGATGATCGGGTAAAGGTCATTTTAACTTAGATGGAAGCGCCTAATTGCACTCACTAAAAATCCAAGTTCTTCATAGGAACGCGAAGTTTAAAAGCCTCGCGTTTTGCATAGTTGCGCGAAGTTAATAACTTCGTGTTTTCCATCGTTACGCGAGGCTAATAGCTTTGCGTTTTTGGAGAGTAACTGATCAGTCATTTTCTTCGAAATTCGCGCCGAACTCCAAGAGGCGGTTTCTTTCATTTAAATGAAATCTCTATTCCTTATCCTTCTCACTTCACTTGAGAATTTTTCAGAGACTTAGAGATTCAAGCGATTATAGACCCGAGCTTTTTCCGATCGAGTTTCTCCCGATTTCCCGTCGATTTTCCTCAAGTTTTTAAGCAATGGCGCCCAAGACTCGTGCTTCTTCTCTCGCAGCCCCATCATCGGCGACTGGCGCAAGCAGTGGTGGCAGCGGCCATGGCGGCGACGCGCCAGCCCACACTTCGCCTATTGGGGGTAAGAATCTCTCTATCGAGACTCTTTAAAACATTTCTAGAGTGATTTGGCTTGATTTTAACTGATCGATCACCTCTTTTACCGGCGAGATCGCCGTACTCCGGCTGTAAGGCTTGGAGAAGAAGAAAAGTCTCTGAGTTTCTTCTTACGCAAAGTTATCGCGTCATCCTCGCATTCTGAAGTGCGGGGCTATTTGATTTAGTAGTTGTGTTGAAACGCGAGGCTATTTCAATTTCTGCTCGGTCTAAATTTTAGCTTCGCGCGGAGTTACTTTTAGCTTCGCGCGGTCTAATTTTTAGCTTCACGCGTCCATACTTAGAAAAATTTTCTGTTTTGTAGAAACTTCTCTAATTCTGATTCTTCTTTTTGCAGTAGGGTACTCAGCGGAAGCTCTTCCCCATAAGCACTACTTTGGCTGTGCTGGTGGTTCTGATCCATCAGCTCAATTTCGCTTCACCACCATTCTGGCCGCATACAAACCTGACTCGAGAGGGCGCAGGGAAAAGTTGATCAAATATCATCCCACTACTGCACGTGAGATTATCACTGATGCAGCCTTCGAAGATGTGAACAGGGAAGCGTTAGAAAAACCCGCATTTCTTTGGGGACCAAATGGAGCGATCAGACGAGATCCTCTCTGAAGAGGATTGCATGTGGCTATATAACTCTGGCGAAGCTTTAGTGTTTCTGCCTGGAATGGATCGCGGCTACCCCCTGATCTACCTTCAGAGATTGGCGATGCCCGTGAGTTAAAGTGGGGACTATCTCAAGAAAAAGATGGCGTCCCAACGGGCAAATTGGGCGCACAGGGGGCTTATCAAGACGGCCCCACCAGATGCATTACTGGTTTGTTTCCAGGCCGTTTTGGCAAGGAGCTCCCAGTAGGAGAGGTTCGATCAGCGCAAGAACTTTCCTAAGTGAGTTCCTGGCGAGAGAAGGTCAATACCCGGCTAGCGACTTTAGGATGCCTGGCTGGGTTTACTCTTCTAGCAACATGTGGTGGGCCCGCCTTGTCAGTACATGTTGGATTCTCATGAACCCATTCTGAAGGAGATTGGCCTGTACAAGGCCATCAGGAACGTTCAATTCGGGTTCCCTCAGAGCGCTTATCATTTCTTCTGCTTTCTTGAGATGTACAACCTCAAGACCTGCACTCTTTTTACGCCAATGGGTGAGCTAGGGTTTGCTCTCCATGAGATGTTTGAGGTATCTGGGCTCTCAATGGGCGAAGTCCCCTACGAGGAGTAAATCCCCACTACCGAGGAATTGAACATGCTGCTGGCGAAGGACGAGCGCATCTATGCTACATACTGGGAGATGATGTGCCACTACTGCATCTGTGCTGACTTAGCAGGTGTGCGTAATCAAGGAATCGACCACAAGAAATGGGCCGATTACCTCTTTGCCAACTTGAACTCTAAGGACAGTTCGACAACTGTCCATGGCCATGTTCCTATCTACATCACAGAGATTGATCGCCGCATTGCCAAGACTCGGTTCATGTATTATACCACTGATTCCAATGAAGGTGGATTTGGTCCTGGTATTTCTTTCAAGAGCTACCACTATCAGGCTCAGTCCCTAGTGTCTAACAGAGGCCTTATTGCTGGGTTCTTGATGTTGTGGCTGAAGAGATGTGTAGTGCCATCATTGCCAAAAGAGGCAATTGCAATGACTGTGGTCTATCCAGCAGTCCTCCTCGCATACGACCGACCTTTCGGACTTCTTCCCGCCATGGTGTGCAATTTACAGCATGGATTGCAAACACTCTGTAATGATTTCATCCCTGCTGATAAAGGCAAGAGGAAAGGGAAAGGAAAGTCGAAAGAGGTTGCATCAGTGAAGACTCCGAACCCTAGGGTGGAGCTTCCTTGTACTTATCTGATGGCATGGCTTGTTATGCACTGCCCGTCTCTGATGAGTGCTGCTTCACGCCGCTTTGGTGACAAGTGTTGCTTTGTGGAGCTATACGAGCGCTCTTCACGGAAGCACTACTATATGTCCCAAATCCGGAAGACTCTCCGGCACCACCAAAATTATGAGATCTTTCGGTGCTTCCCCGATTTTCCTGGTGGAGGATATGGGCTGAAGTTGAGAGATATTGCAGGAGCAGATAATTTTACTGTTTTATCCTCAAAAGCGTTCTGGTGGCTTCTCAATATCCGGCCCGGGCATCCGGTGTACCGTCAAGACAGTAAATGTCTTATCGAACCGTACATCCCGAGTCGCTTTACTCTCTAATTTGGATATTCCCAACTTTATGTGGGCAATCCAAACAAGAGTTTAGCCTATGAGGGAAATTTGTACGATGATACCCACGGCTGGTTTCATTTTGTAACTGGTGGGACCGGAGCTGAATTCGCCCTGCCCCAGAAGTTGCCAGAATTGGCCATGACTCTCAGATTTTGCACATGGTATAGCGTTGCAAATGCTGACGTGCCTCATTTCTCGATCAACTGAAGTTGTTACAAGGAGATTGAGGCTTTCTACATTAGCCGCCAAGGTACTTCCAGAGTTAGATTAAAAGGAATGGATGAATTTCTTGGCGCCGCGGCCGAACCATCAGATGTCAGCGAGTCTGGCGATGATGATGATAATAATGACGATGACAATCCTGATGCTGGAGGTGCTCCCCAACCTATCGTCATTCGTCCCTGGAGCCCGACCCTCAAACGCCACGGTGCCCTAAAGAAAGGACCTGCCAAAAAGAAGCAGAAGTTGGCTCCGGGAACTCTAATAGTCCCCCAAGAAGTGGCTATCAAGTTTGCTTCGGATCTGCTGGCTTCAACTCTATCTCCAGTGTTGGCAGGGGAGAGTGGACCCGTTGGAGCTCCAGGTGTTTCTGAGGTTCTGGCTCCTCCAACCGTAGAACCTGTTGAGCACCATGTTGCACAACCACTTGGTAGTGAGACGGGTACACTTCTGGAGATGACGGTGGCTCCCCCTTCAAGTCCAACAACTGGACTTGTATCTCCAGGTATGGCTCTTAGTGTTCTGTCTTTTGTTCGTTATTTTACTGTAACACCATTTTTCTTGTTTCTTGAAATATAGGTGGTCAGCTCCTCTCGCCAATGCATTCAACTACCCAGGTGGAGTCTGATGATAGGGTGGACTATTCGGCCGCCACTGGCTCAGTGGGTGGTTTGGGTAGCTCTGCAAACGATTTTGGTGCAGACTACTTTACAACAACTCCTCCCTCTGTTCCTTCCTCGGTTCCCCCAATTGATGAACTTGTGAGTGATGATAGGACAGAGGTGATTGTTGCAGCCGCGGCAAAAGAAGCCACTCCGTCTCCAAGTTTGTCGTCTCCAACACCACCGGTCTGCTCCACAGAGACCTTTCCAGTGGTCCCTGGTGCACCTTCTGCTCCTCAGTCAGTGATTTTAACATCATCTATCATTGTAGCTGCTGAGACACCTGCAACTCCTCCAGCTCCAAGTCTTCCAGTAGGGGGTGAGGAAAACTTGAGGTTCTCATTTGAAACTACTTCTGTCACCGGAGGAGCTTCTGGTGGAAACACTCCCTCATCATCTCCTGTTGGTGGCACTGCCCGAGTGATTTGCCCTAGCGATGCTTCTCCTCGGGTTCTCAATTCAGCCAGGTCCGCATTGGCTTTACTTGCCCCGCATATTATGGACCTAGTACAGGGACGGGCTTCTTCCTTTTCAATTTTCGTAAATACCGCTCCTTCTTCAACGATGCCTTCTTTAGCACTGCCTGCCTTAAATACAGACACCGTAGACCCTCTCGAAGAAATCTTCAACTACAGTGTTAATGATTTTATGCGGTTGCTAAGAAGATGCATCGAGATGACCCTTGCTGGAAGAGATTTTCTCAGTCTCGGACGTCCGATGCTATTTAGCTATTTGGATAATATTGAAAGGGTCGGGGGACAAGACCGAGCAGCTCCTTACAGGGCCCGCCTTGCAGACTTGGAAGAGCAAGTGCGTACGCTGAACACAGTTCGCCAAGCGGATGTGGAAGCGATTACCTCAATAGAGTTAGCGCGGCTTCGGGTGGAGCTAGCGGCGCGTCGAGAGGAATTAATGCGTCAAGAAGAAGGATGGTCTCGAGAATTGGCAGAGCTCCAGGCTAGTCGGGAGTCCATCACTAAAGGTTTGGAGGCGGTGGACTCCGAGATTGGGAGGAGTCAGGCTGCCATCCTTAGAGCCCAGGAAACCATTGCTAAAGCTTGGGCGGTCTTAGTAACCAACGAGCTTCAATTAGGGGAAGCCGTTAAGAAACGGGAAGCGCTGATCCTTCAACGGGAATAGGTTGAACAGGAGGAGACAATAAAAAGCCGTGCTATGGAAGAGTCTCGTCAGCATCTAACCCATCAACTTACAATGAATGATGGTGACTTACTCCGGCAGGCTCAACACTCCGTGGAAGCCACTCGTCGTCGAGTGGTCGACGAGGCAACGAATAAGTTGAAGCTCCTAGGAGATTCATAGTTTTCTTCTATTCTTTTATTCTTCATTCCTTTTGTAATGAGAACTTGTAATAAAAGAGAGAACTCTACTGATTCTCTGACTTCTTTTGTAAATCCATTCCTTTTGAATGATGAATAAAGATAACTGCTTTTTGATTCTTTTATTTGTTGGCTAAGAAATCTGCTTGCACAACAAATAACTTGTCATCAAAAGTATTCCAAGTCATACTGTCAGAGGTAAGAGTTTAACATGACAGGGTTTATGAGATTCTTAGCAAACCCCCAGCTATCAATGGGTTTGATTAACCTTTACCAACTACCGTTTGAGTTGGGCTAGCCATATTATTCCCCTCAACATGGTGAATTGTCGAGAATTTTGTTTGGGCTTAAATGCCAAACTTTTCCTCTTCCCTTTGCCTTAGCAGCGTTGGGCAATTCATGCTTTTACCCCCAGCATGAAAGGGTTGACGAGAAACTAGTTCTCTTCTCATTGCCTAATCGGCGCTGGGTAATTCATCAATTTTAGGTCAGAGGCGCTCAATTGCACATGCCTTAACAAGTGGAGGCGGTCCAAAACTCTCTCGCGTAACTTAGACTTGGCACACCACGATGGTCGGGTTAGAATCCATCAAATTTTTAGGTCAGAGGCGCTCAATTGCGCATGCCTAAGAAGAAGACTGGAGGCGGTTCGTAATTTGAACTGGGCACACCAGATTTTAGGTCAGAGGCGCCCACTTGCGCATGCCTAAGAAGAAGACTGGAGGCGGTTCGTAATTTGAACTGGGCACACCAGATTTTAGGTCAGAGGCGCCCATTTGCGCATGCCTAAGAAGAAGACTGGAGGCGGTTCGTAATTTGAACTGGCACACCAGATTTTAGGTCAGAGGCGCCCATTTACGCATGCCTAAGAAGAAGACTGGAGGCGGTTCGTAATTTGAACTGGGCACACCAGATTTTAGGTCAGAGGCGCTCAATTGCGCATGCCTAAGAAGAAGACTGGAGGCGGTTCGTAATTTGAACTGGGTACACCAGATTTTAGGTCAGAGGCGCCCATTTGCGCATGCCTAAAAAGAAGACTGTAGGCGGTTCGTAATTTGAACTGGGCACACCAGATTTTAGGTCAGAGACCACCCCCATTTGCGCATGCCTAAGAAGAAGTCCAAGCGCTCAATTGCGTAACTTGAACAAGTGGAGTCGCATACTTCCAGGGATATTAAGTATAGTATTTCTTCAGAAATTTGCCATTGATCGGCATCATTATCCTGTCGCCATTTTGATTCATTAAGCGATAGGCTCCACTGGAGTATACAGTCTCCACAACAAACGGTCCTTCCCACTTGGGTTCAAATTTACCCTTAGTCTTGTGGGTTAGAACCGTTGGCCTTTTAACAACCAGAACCAAGTCTCCTTTTTTAAAGGTCCTTGGTTTAACGTTCTTATTAAATGTTTGTGAGATTCGGGCTTAATAGAACTCAATTTGTTGTTGAGCCTTGAGACGTTTTTCATTCAACGCCTCTAATTCTTTCAATCTTTGTTGATGGCGCTCTTCTGTCATCATCTTTGTGGCTAAGGCCACTTTTAATGATGGTATCTGGATTTCGAGAGGCAAAACGGCCTCGCTTCCATAGACCAAAGAGAATGGGGTAGCTTTTGTAGGGGTGCGAACAGTGGTGCGATAAGCCCACAGGCACTCTTCTAGCTTCTCATCCCAATCTCGTTTATTGGAAGAGACGAACTTCCGAAGGAGTTTAATAATCGTCTTGTTGAAGGCTTCAGCCAACCCATTTGCTGCAGGGTTATATAGCGTTGAAGAAATATCTTTGATTCTGAATTTATCGCAGAATCTGGATAATCCCTGACTGATGAATTGCGGACTATTATCATGAATGATCCGTCGGGGGACGCCAAAACGGTAAATGACATGATGCTTGATGAATTTGATCACATTTGTGGTTTTCACCTCTTTCATGGGCAAGGCTTCGGCCCATTTTGAAAAATAATCGGTTATTGCAAGAAAATACCGATGTCCTCTGGACGACGGGGGAGTTATTGGCCCCACAATATCCATTCCCCATGCCTCAAATGGCCAACTAGCAATGGTATTGTGCAAGTATTCTGGGGGTTGATGAATGAAATTAGCATGTACCTGGCATGCATGACATCGTTTAGCGTATGCCATTGCCTCGGTAATCATCCTTGGCCAGTAGTATCCTAGCCTTCTTATGCGGTCTCCGAGTTTTGGACCGGGCTGATGAGCTCCGCATACTCCATCATGTGTTTCTCTCAGCACTTCTTCTGCTTCTGCTTTTGATATGCAGCGTAGCAGCAGACCATCTCTTGACTTTCTATATAAAGTCTGAAGCTTATGGTCATAATAAAATCTCTGGGCCTTCCTCTTTATCGAGGTGGCTTCCTTTGGGTCTTCTGGTAAGATCCCATGTAAAGCATAACCACAAACGGAAATCACCAATCACGGGGTTTCAGGATTAAGCCCGTCTGGCACACCTCTTCGGCTTGAGACGCCGTGTCTGGATGGAGTTCTCTGCTACCAATGGTGATGCTTTTAGCTTCACCTGGCGGGATTGCCAATGTTGCGGCTAATGAGGCAAGAGCATCTGCATATATGTTCTCATTGTGAGATATATGGTAGATGTAAAATTGCTCAAAGTAGCCTGCTAGTTCAATGGCTAGCTGGTGATAGGGGATGAGGGCTTCATGTCTGACTTCATACTCACCCGTCATCTGGTTGACGATGAGTTTAGAGTCTCCATACGCCTCTAAATGGTTCACCCCCAGCTGCAGAGCTATTTTTAAGCCAATAATGAGTGCGTTGTATTCCGCCACATTATTCGTGCACGGTTCTGTTAATGAGTAACCGTTAGACAATATATGTTTGTGTGGAGATATAAGCACAACCCCCACTCAGCAGTAGATCGTCTGGCAGCACCATCAAAGAACATTTGCCATGGTTGTTCTTTGCTAACTGTGCTGACCTCTGGCGTCTGTTTAGACCAGATTGGATGGTCTGCAAGGAAATCGGCGATCGCCTGTCCCTTCATGGCTTTTTGAGGGACGAAGTGTATATCATATGACGACAGTAGCAGAGCCCATTTTGCTAACCGTCCATTTAAGAATCCTGGTTTCGTCATCAGGATCTTCAAGGGGTTAACCCATGATATAATATGAATTGTTTGCCCTGAAAGATAGTGTCGCATTTTCTGAATAGAAAACACTAGGGCTAAACATTCCTTTTCAATCGGAGTATACTGCTGTTCGGCCCCGATCATTGTTCTGCTTAAATAATAGAGGGCATGTTCATGGCCGTGCTCATTATATTGAGCAAGTAATGCTCCTAAAGTATTATCCATGGCCCTTACATATATAAGGAAGGGCTGCCCAGGGACCGGTGCCATAAGAACAGGAGATTTGGTGAGGTATTCTTTGAGGTCATCAAATGCCTTTTGACATGCCTCATCCCATACGAAAGACACCCCCTTTTTCATAAGTTTGGAGAATGGCTGGCATCGTCCAGATAAGTTGGATATGAAGCGCCGAATATAGGCGAGCTTTCCTTGTAACCCCCTCAACTCTTTAAGATTGCAGGGAGGCAGCATTTCGCTAATTGCTTTTACCTTTTCATGGTCGAGGAAAATTCCTTTTGAAGTTATTATGAACCCAAGGAATTTCCCATTCGACACCCCCATAAATGACTTGGTGGGATTCATCTTTAAATGATGCTTCCTCATGAGATCGAAGACCGTTCTTAAGTCATGAAGATGATCTTCTTTGTTCTTACTTTTGACCGCTAAGTCATCCACATAGCACTCTACTGTTTTGCGCAGGTGTTCTTTGAATATGACACTCATCGTGCGTTGGTAGGTGGCACCGGCGTTCTTCAATCCGAACGGCATCACCGTGTAACAGTATACCCCCAGCGGTGTTCTGAAAGCTGTATGCTTTTCATCATCTGGGTGCATCTTGATCTGGTTATAACCTGAGAAGCCATCCATGAAGGACATCCTCTCGTAACCACAAGTATTGTCAATCATCACGTCGGTAATGGGAAGTGGAAATTCATCCTTAGGACATGCAGCGTTCAGATCACGAAAGTCGATGCATATCCGAATTTTGCCGTTCTTCTTACGAACCGGCACTATGTTAGCCACCCAATCAGGATGCTGTTCTTCACGGATAAATCCCGACTTTATAAGTTTATTGATCTCAGCAACTATTACCTCCATCAATTCCGGTCGAAAACGCCTTTGCTGTTGTTTAACAGGTTTGGCGTCTTCTTTTATATTTAACCAGTGCGTGGAAATTTGAGGATCAAGACCGGGCATGTCTTCGTAACTCCATGCGAACACGTCTATATACTCTTTAATAAGAGATATAAGTCCCTCCTTTTCCAATGGGGTTAGTGTGTCGCTTATGAAGATGGGTTTCGGGTTTTCTTCCGTTCCCATGTTAACTTGAACTATTTTGTCTTCGGTGGGCGGGTCACGCTGTTCAAAGTGGACATTCCAGAGAGTGTCCATATGTTTAGCCCAGGTATCATCCTGAACATCAATCGGCTCCTCGTCGCTTTCTGGTGCGGCTGAAACCATATTGGCCGTCAAGGATTGAAACCAAGCACCGGTACTTATATCCGAATCATGATTGGGTGAAGATGTATCTTCCTTGGCCGAAGAACTCTCTTCTTGTCCGGATGGTGACGGGGGAGGAGTAGATACATAGCCCAACCCCTGCGAGTCTTCTGATAATAATCAGGGCTCTTTCCTCTCGGTCTGAACGAGGGTATAAGATTCCGTCGCCCTTTCCCAAAGTTTAATTCCGGTTTCTGGGTAAAATTATAATCGATCTTCTCCATCATTTGTCGGGATTTTTGTTCATACAGGTGAAATTGGGGCGATGTGTGTTCATCACTTTCACTGCTTTGTCTTCGCCGAGGTGACGTGATTACCTTGCCGAACCTAATCGGCCTTTGGGATCCTCATCGAGAAGGCACTTCGAAGTAGTGACCTTTTCCCTTAACTATTTCAGACCTAGAGAGGAGGGATGACCTAAGTGGCAAATGATATGCCGCCAGAACTTCAACTTCCGTCAAGTCATCCAATTCAGTAGAAGTACAAGAGGGTTCAGAGCTAGTTACTACAGCATGCTCATAGACTAACTTTATATTTTCATTAATAACCCATTCACTCTTTATTACATCAACTATATTATCAAGTTCAAACTGAAATCTAAGTGAGGGTTAATTTCATAATCACCCCCATCGTCTTCTCCAGGAAGCTCGTACTCAGTGTCTGCTTCGTTGCCACTGTCATCGGGCACTTGAAGCTTGCTGTGATCATCATCGGAGACTTCATGGGCTGGTTTATAAAATGCAGCATCTGTGAAGTAATTCTCCATTCCTTTGAATGGTTGTTTATCTGCATTTAGTGTCCGGACTTCTCCTTCTTCATCGCAATACTTCATACATTGATGGAGAGTTGACGAGACTATCATGTGAGCGTGAATCCAAGGTCGTCCCAACAAAATGTTGTAGGAAGTATCTGCATCAATAACGTAGCATGTAGCCTCCGTCCTCAAACCCCCGATTTGACATCGGAGTCGGATTTTTCTGAGAGGATGGCTATTATTGGCATTAAACCCGTATATTGTTGTATTGGTTGGTGTCAGACGATGGAGGAAAATCCCTAACAGCTGCATCAACTTTTTGGGCACGACCCTTAGTGCAGAATCCGGATCAATCTGAATTCGGTCCACCTTTGTGGATCCGACATATCCGGTGAAATATAAAGGCCTGTTATGTTTTATATTCCTCACCTGCATGTCTTCTGGAGAGAAGACAATTTGTGGGACCTGCCTCCTCACTTGGTGACAACGGGGGCAAGAGTCCTGTTCTTCATCGGCCGGCTAGACTATTTGAGCTAAGAATGACTCAGAGTCTGCCAAGGCCTCTCTTAACGCTTCACGTGTTGATTTTGATAATCTCAACAATTCATAAAGCGTTACTCGTGCTGGAATGTTAGCCAGCTGAGCAATTATGTCAAACTTGAAGGTAGACTCTTTGGCTCCTTCATCTCTAATAGGATTATTCTGAAAACGAAGTCCTTTCTTCTTTGCGGATTTCGCAAGTTCCGCATATATATCTTTCGGATCTACTCTGGTGTAGTCCTTGAGATATGTCTTCCCAAACCGAGTACCGGAAGGGCCTGCCCCATCCTGATGAGTGGCCATAGTTTCGGGCTCTTCTTCAGAATCTGTAAAGGTTCCCGAAGCTATATACTCTTCCTTTATTTCTGCGGAAATGGCATTAACAGTACGCTTCTTCCCTTGACTTCCTGTAGTAGTCCACTGCTCATCTTCTAGCAAATCGGGATGAACCCACATAACTTCCCCTTTTTGGGTTGTTAGAGGGACAAGTCCTTCTTGGGCTTTGTTGTGAGGATCAAGGTTCTTTGTAACCATCTTACCCTTTGGGATTGGGGTCACTCCTGCGGGGAACTCATGGGTTCCCACCACTATGGTTGTCATATTGGCAGTGACCTTCTTCTGCTCTTCCTTAAGAGTCAGAACTCCAGCTTCTATTAGTGCTTGGATTCTGTTCTTAAGAGGGTAACAATCCCTAGTCGGGTGCCCAATATTCCGGTGATAAAAACAATAATTTGGGTCGTTGGTCTTACCAGCATCCTCTGGTTTTCTATTCTCCGGAAATTTCAGCATTCCCTTCCTCTGGAGAAGGTGAAAGAGGATAGGCGTCTGTTCCGCCTTGAAAGTATAATTTCTCTCCTGCTGAGGTCTATTTTGCCTCGTACCCTGCTGATTTTGGGGCTTTGGCTTTGGTGGAGGGTTTGTCTTCTGAGGAGCAGCTTCTGATGCCATCACCGCTTTCCCTTTATTCTTATTGCTGCTATTTTGGGCACATGGCTTATTACCCCAGTACTTCTTGATCCACGAGATTCTTCAACTCGCCGAATCAAGTCCTCAGCTTGCTCTCCCTGTTTGAGCAAATCCCTCCATGTCTTAGACTCTACGGCCCCCATTTTTAGGAGCACATTAGTCTTAAAATTGTGTCGACAAGTCTCGACTAGAGTTTCCTGGACCATTCCGTGTTTGCAATGCATGGACTTCTCCCGGAACCTTTCTATAAAATCTTTTACCGTCTCTTGTTCCCCTTGTTTAGTTGCAAGGAGGGAATGAACCGTAATCTCGGTATCATCCTCGAAGAAACGTGAGAGAAATAATTTCTCAACATCTAACCAGGTATTAATAGTACCTGGGGGCAGCTGCATGAACCAAGTAAAAGCAGGCCCTCGCAAAGTGCTTGCGAATACCTTGGTCATAATCGGGTCATTACCCATTAAATGTCCCGCTTGGGACAATAAGTAATATATGTGCTGACTGGGCGATCCCTTCCCGTCATACGACTCTAATTTGAGCGGCTTATACTTCTGAGGGTACGATATCACATCCCATTCGGGCGGATATGGCCTTGAGACCCCTGCTTCTTTCAACTCCTTTTTACGCATCAGCGCTTCGAGTTGACTTTGTAATTTTTCTATTTTCTCTCCATGTGGATCATGAAAAGAGAATCTATCCTCGTCCTCATGCATCGAGTGGGCTTTCTCCTCCTGTTCTTCTTCATTCGGAGTTCCTCTGCCCTTTTTGGCATTATCCTCAACAAACTTTGAGAGCATCACTTTAAGATCTTCAATCGTCTTTTGTTGCTCTCGAATCATTCTTTCTTGAGCTTCAAATCTCTGATTGATATTATCAGATTTATCTGCCATGTGCGACGCTGACTTCTGTAGCCGAGATGACGTAGAGGATGGAGGCGAAGATATAACTGAATTATCACTGTCCTCGTCGTAAGAACCCCTTGCAAGCCTCTTGTAATTTTTAGGCGGGACGGCTCCTGATTTAAGTCAAGTGACGTGAGGAGGTTCTTTATCGCTCGATTCCGAATCATCATCCGTCTCTACAATCTTTTTCCCTTTTCCCACCATATTGGAGGTCACAGCTCTCTATTCTTTTAAGAAAGTGGTTCTTGTTTTCTTAGTAGGGTTCTTGTCCGACTCAGTTAATCGGTCAAACACAGATACCCTGCTCTTGCTGCAGCCACAGTTGTCCATTACAGAAGACACCGCTGTCATAAGCTGCTGACAGTGACAAACAGGTTCAGCTTGAAGTTGTTCTATGCTTCTCTTCTTGGACAGATACTCCCTGAGATCAATGTCTTCAGCTATGGAGTCATGGGACCCATTCAACTTTTGAGAGGGTTTAGGAACCCACTGAAGCTTCTTAGGATTACTGGAGTCCAGTTCTGGTCTGCTGAAGCGAGGACCTGCCCTGATTCTGCAGTTAGGTTGATCCACGCGGAGCATAGAAGTAGCTTCGCGTCTTATCGCGCAGGGCTGAGGAATAGCTCCGCATCTTGCCATGTTAGCCTCGCATTTCTCGTTGGCTTGGCTTGTCTTTAGAAGTTTAGTTTCTGGAATAATAGCCCCGCGTGAAGGAAAATTCTTGCACACTGGCTTATCTTTGCAATTAACGCAAATCATAGCTTCGCGCTTAGCGCGTTTTTACGACTGACAACTATTTGCCAATCATCCTCGCGTTCCTCGCGGAAAATCTTGCTTTTCTCGCAAGTATTACTGGCCTCCTGTTTATTGCTTGGCTCAGGATCAGCCTCGCGTGGAAAATCACACGCTGGCTTTGTTGAATTTTTATACTCGCGTTCCTCGCGAGTGTCAGGAATCTTGCGTTTATTGCAAGTATTAGCAGCCTCGCGTTTCTCGCTTGGCTTAGTATCAGCCCCGCGTGGAAAATCACACGCTGGCTTCAAAGAATTTTTATGCTCGCGTTCCTCGCGAGTGTCAGATATTTTGCAACTAGCACAAATCTTGTTGGCTTCGCGTTTCTCGCTAAACTCAGCAGTAGCCTCGCGTGGAATATCACACGCTGACTTTTCCTTGCTTTTAAGGCAAGTTGTAACTTCGCGTTTAGCGTGATAGTGACTGGTTCTGCGATTAGCGAGAGCCAGTTTGCGAGGGACCATAGCCTCGCGTCCATCAGCCTCGCGTCTAAGGCGGGCTTTGAGGGCTTTACGCCTCGCTCTCCGATTCCGATTTCGGAGTTGGGTTCTGGTCAGTCCAGTTCCCAGGTCTTCTTCGGTAGTAGGAAGCTCATCCTTGTTGGCAGTGAAAATTTCTAAGTTAAAAGGATTTTCCCACAACAGAACGCAGAGCTAATTCAATAGCCCCGCGTTTGGTTATATTAACCCTGCGTTTGAATAAAACGCGGAGATGTTTAATAGCTCCACGTTGATTCCGCAGTTTGGCTTGTATTAGCCTCGCGTTTGAGTAAAACGCGGAGATGATCAATAGCTCCGCGTTAGCTCCGCGTTTTGGTTATTTAGCGTCGTTTTGATGCGATTAAAGCTCCGCGTAAGCAGATAACCAGAATCTCAAATTGATTGAGATTATGATTTTGGGCTTATCCAAATACCCGAATCAAGTCTAATCAGAATTCCATCAAAACTAAGATATTTGATTGGAATCCTTGATGAATGCGAGTTCTATTTAGATAAAAACTCTTGCATTTACCTGGGGCTATAAATACCTTCCTGGTGAAACCCTGGGGGTCTTCTTTTCTTTTTGGCATCGGAAGCCTCATATCGATCCTTTGGCAATTCAAGTACGCGAGAGAGCCTTGAAGCCTTTGCCGATCATCTCCTGAAATCTTGGAGAATTCAAGTTACGCACAGAGCCTTGAGTTCGTGAAGATCAGAGAAAATCACCATCTTCTTTCTGGAGTTCTTGAGAAGTTCGAGTTACTCGAGAGAGCCTTGAACAAATCAAAACCAGAGAAGATCGTCTATATTCGGCCGATATCTTTAAAAGAGAAGATTTCAACGTACCGATCGTCCAAAGGAACTGCTTGACAGATCCCATCGCCACAGATCCCACAATATTGTAAAAGAGAGAGATTGAAATATAAAATCCTCTCGTTTGTTCTTTTTTTTTATCTCTTGTTCACTTTCATTGTAATTTAAGTTAATTCAATGGGAGGAAGCGAAGGAACTTTTGCGACGAACAAACTGGCGACCACAGTGGGAGCCATCTCTTTCACTGATGAAGAGATTGTGGCGCAATCGGACGTTGACTTGATCGGATCCGAAGTAGACATGCTGGTCGTTGAAATCGACCAGCAGAAGTACGAGGAGTTCCTCTCCTCCGGATCAGGTGACTTGGATGAGACACGGTACTATCGCCGTATGTACTCCAATGCCCGAGTGACGGGTAGAAAGGTATCCACCGAGAGACGGGGATCCTTGGAGACTACGGTTATAACGCCGGAGTCCACACAAGAAATCCTAACCGAGGAAGAGCTTCCGATTGCCGAAGAAGACATGGGAACTGGACTGACCAGGACCCAACTCCGGAACAGGAACCGGAGAGCGAGGCGTAGAGCCCTCAAAGCCCGCCTTGGACGCGGAGCTAACTCTAGAGGACGCGAGGCTATGGTCCCTCGCAAATTGGCTCGCGCTACTCGCGAGACCAATCTCTACCGCGTTAAACGCGAAGATACAACTTGCCTTAAAAGCAAGGAAAAGCCAGCGTGTGATTTTCCACGCGAGGCTGGTAATACTGGCGAGTTACGCAAGATTCCCAACACTCGCGAGTTACGCGAGTATAAAAATTGTTCCAAGCCAGCGTGTGATTCTCCACGCGAGGCTATTACTGTGCCTAGCGAGAGACGCGAAGCCAGTAAGGGTTGCGCTAGTCACAGAATACCCAACACTCGCGAGTTACGCGAGTATAAAAATTATTCAAAGCCAGCGCGTGATTCTCCACGCGGGGCTATTACTGTGCCTAGCGAGAGACGCGAAGCCAGTGATACTTGCAATAAACGCAAGACTTCTAACACACACAAGGAATGGGAAGATGATTGGTAGATAGTTGTCAGTCGTAAAAACCGCGCTAAGCTCGAAGCTATGATCTACGTCAATCGTTAAGATAAGCCAGCGTGCAAGAACTTCCTTTCACGCGGGGCTATTATTCCAGAAGCTAAACTTCCAAGGACACACCAAGCCAGCGAGAAACGCGAGGCTAGTATGGATAAGTGCGGAGCTATTCTTCAGGCCCGCAATATGAAACGCGAGGCTATTCCTAAGCCACGCGAGGATCGGTTCGACCCCAGAGTCAGGGTTGATCAATCAAAGAAGCTTCAGTGGATTCCTAAACACTCTCAAGAGTTGAATGGACCTCTTGATTTCATGGCTAGAGGCACTGACCTCAGGGAGCATCTTTCTAAGAAGAGAGGCATAGACCAACTTCAAGTTGAACATAGTTGCCATTGCCAGCAACTTATGACAACAGTATCAGCCGTGATGAATAACTGTGGCTGCAGCAAGAACAGGATATCTGTGTTCGACCGATTAAATGAGTCAAACCAGAATCCTGCTAAGAAGACAAGAACCACTCCCCTGAAACAAGGGAGAACTGTAACTTCCAACATGGTAGGAAAAGGGAAGAAAATTGCAGAGACGGATGATGATTCAGAATCGAGCGATGATGAACCTCATCGTATTACTCGACTAAGATCAGGAGCCGTCCCGCCCCGAAATTATAAGAAGCTTGCAGGGGGTTCTTACGACGAGAACAGCGATAATTCCGCTATAGCCTCGCCCCCATCCTCTATGTCGTCTCGGCTACAGAAGTCAGCATCGCACATGGCAGATAAATCTGGTGATATCAATCAGAGATTTGAGGCTCAAGAAAGAATGATTCGAGAGCAACAAAAAACGATTGAAGATCTTAAGATGCTACTTTTAAAAGTTGTTGAAGATAATGCTAAACAGGGCAAGAAGAATCCAAATGAAGAAGAACAGGAGGAGAAAGCCCACTCGATGCATGAGGAAGAAGATAGATTTTCTTTCCATGATCCGCATGAAGAAAAGCTTGAAAAGTTACAGAATCAACTCGAAGCCTTGATGCATAAAAAAGAGTTGAAGGAGTCAGGAGTCTCTAGACCATATCCAGCAGAATGGGATGTGGTACCCTATCCTCCAAAGTATAAGCCGCTCAAGTTGGAGCCCTATGACGGGAAGGGATCGCCCAGTCAGCACATCTATTATTTCTTGTCCCAAGCAGGACACTTAATGGGTAATGATCCCATCATGACCAAAGTATTTGCACGTACTTTGCGAGGGTCTGCCTTTACTTGGTTCATGCAGCTGCCCCCAGGTACTATTAATACCTGGTTAGATGTTGAGAAATTATTTCTCTCACGTTTCTTCGAGGATGACACCGAGATTACGGTTCATTCCCTCCTTGCAACTAGGCAGGGGGAACAAGAAGCGGTTAAAGATTTCATAGAAAGGTTCCGGGAGAAGTCCGTACATTGTAAACACGGAATGATCCAGGAAACTCTAGTCGAGACATGTCGACACAACCTTAAGACCAATGTGCTCCTCAAAATGGGGGCCGTAGAGTCTAAGACGTGGAGGGACCTGCTCAAACAAGGAGAGCAAGCTGAAGACTTGATTCGCCGAGTTGAAGAGTCCCGCGGGCCAAGAAGTGCTGGGGGTAGTAAATCATATACCCAAAACAACAGCAACAAGAATAAAGGGAAAGCAGTAATGTCATCAGAAACTGCTCCTCAGAAAACCAGTCCTCCGCCAGAGCCGAAATCTCAAGGTCAACGAGGATCAAGGTAAATTAGACCGCAGCAAGAAATGAATTACACTTTCAAAGCTGAACAGACACCAGTCCTCTTTCACCTGCTCCAAAAGAAGGGAATGCTAAAACTTCCGGAGAATAAAAAGCCAGAAGACGTTGGTAAGACAAAAGATCCCAACTACTGTCTCTATCACCGGAATGTTGGACACCCTACCCGGGATTGTTTTCCCCTTAAGAACAGGATCCAAGCACTAATAGAAGCTGGGGTTCTGACGCTTAAGGAAGAGCAGAAGAAGGTCACTGCCAATATGGCAACCATAGTGGTTGGAACCCACGAGTTCCCCGCAGGAGTGACCCCAATCCCAAAGGGTGAGGCAGTTACAAAGAATCTTGATCCTTATAATAAAGTCCAAGAAGGACTTGTCCCCATAACAACCCAAAGAGGGGAAGTTATGTGGGTTCACCCTGATTTGCTGGAAGATGAACAATGGACTACTTCAAGAGGTCCAGAGAAGAAACGGGCTGTCAATGCCATCTCTGCAGATATAAAGGAAGAATATATAGCTTCAGGCGCCTTCACAAGTTCTGAAGAAGAACCCGAAACTATGGCCACCCATCAAGATTGGGCAGGCCCTTCCAGTACTCGATCTGGAAAGACATATCTTAAGGACTACACTAGAGTGGATCCAAAAGATATATATGCAGAACTTGCAAAGCCTGCGAAGCAGAAAAGACTTCGTTTCCAGAAGAATTCTACCAGAGATGAAGGAGCCAAAGAAACTCCCTTCGAATTTGACATAATCGCGCAGTTGGCTAATATCCCAGCACGAGTGACGCTTTACGAATTGTTGAGATTATCAAAATCAACACGTGAAGCTCTAAGAGAGGCCTTGGCAGACTCTGAGTCGTTTCTAGCTCAGATTGTCGAGCCGGCCATCGAAGAGCGGGACTCTTGCCCCCACTGTCATCAAGTGAGGAGGCAAGTCCCACAAATCATCTTCTCTCCAGAAGACATGCAGGTGAGGAATATAAAGCATAATAGGCCTTTATATTTCACTGGATATGTCGGGTCCACAAAAGTGGACCGAATTCAGATTGATCCAGGTTCTGCACTCAGCGTCGTGCCCAGTAGATTGATGCAGCTGTTGGGGATTTCTCTTCATCGCTTGACACCTACACACACTACCATCTATGGATTCAACGCTAGTAATAGCCATCCTCTTGGTAAGATCCGATTGCGGTGTCAAATTGGAGACTTGAAAACGGAGGTTACATGCTACGTAATTGATACTGATACCTCCTACAATATTTTATTGGGGCGACCTTAGATCCACTCTCATATGATAGTTCCGTCGACTCTTCACCAGTGCATGAAATATTGCGATGAGGAAGGAGAGGTCCGGACACTAATTGCTGACAAGCAGCCATTCAAAGGGTTGGAAAATTACTTCACAGATGCTGCACTCTACAAGCCAGCACATGAAGCCTCCAATGACAGTCTTAGCAAGTCTCCAAAGCCCGACGACAGTGGCAATGAAGCCGACACTGAGTACGAGCTCCTTGGAAAAAATGACGGGGGTGATTACGAAATCAACCCTCACCTAGATCTTAGCTTAGGTCTTGATAATATAGTGGATGTAATAGAAAGTGAATGGGTTATTAATGAAAGTGTAAAGTTAGTCTACGAGCATGCTGTAGCTACTGAGTCTGAGCCCTCTTGTACCTCCACCGAAGCGGATGGCCTGACCGAACTTGAAGTTCTGGCGGCATATCATTTGCCCCTCAAGTCTTCCCTCCTCTCTCAATTAAAAATAACCAAGGATCAAGGGCACTTATTTGAAGTGCCTCCCCGACAGAAGTCCCAAAGGCCGATCATGTTCGGCAAAGTGGCCACGTCGCCTCGACAGAGACAAAGTAGTGAAAGTGATGAACAAACATTACCTCAATTTCACTTATATGAGCAAAGGTCCCGACAGATGATGGAGAAAATGGGATATAATTTTACCCAGAAGCCGGGATTAAACTTCGAAAAAGGAAGACGGAATCTCATACCCTCGTTTAGACCGAGAGGAAAGAGCCCTGATTATTATCAGAAGACCCGCAGGGGGTTAGGCTATGTGTCTACTCCACCCTCATCGCCATTCAAGGATGAAGAGAGTTCTTCGGATAAAGAAGAAACATTTTCACCAGATCATGATTTAGATATAAGCACCGATGCTTGGTTTCAATCTTTGACAATCAATATGGTTTCAGCCGCGCCAGAAAGCGACGAGGAACCAATTGACGTTCAAGATGATGCTTGGGCTAGGCATATGGATACTCTCTGGGATGTCCGCTTTGAACAGCGTGACCCGCCCACAGAAGACAAAGTAATACAAGTTAATATGGGAACGGAAGAAAATCCGAAACCCATTTTCATAAGCGACACACTAACTCCTTTAGAAAAGGAGGAACTTATATCTCTTATCAAAGAGTATATAGATGTGTTCGCATGGAGTTATGAAGATATGCCTGGGCTTGACCCTCAAATTGCCACACACCGGTTAAATATAAAAGAAGATGTCAAACCTGTTAAACAGCAACAAAGGCGTTTTCGACCGGAATTGATGGAGGCAATAGTTGCTGAGGTCAACAAGCTTATACAATCCGGTTTCATCCGTGAAGAACAACACCCAGACTGGGTGGAAAACATAGTGCCAGTTCGCAAAAAGAATGGCAAAATCCGGATATGTATTGACTTTCGAGATCTGAACGCTGCATGTCCCAAGGATGAATTTCCACTCCCCAACACCGACGTGATGATCGATAATACTTGCGGTTATGAGAGGATGTCCTTTATGGATGGCTTCTCAGGTTATAACCAAATCAAGATGCACCCGAATGATGAAAAGCATACAGCTTTCAGAACGCCACAGGGGGTGTATTGTTATACGGTGATGCCATTCGGATTAAAGAATGCAGGTGCCACTTACCAACGCGCAATGAGCGCCATATTTAAAGAACACCTACGCAGAACAGTAGAGTGCTATGTGGATGACTTAGCAGTTAAAAGCAAAGACAAAGAAGATCATCTTCGCGATTTAAGAGTGGTCTTCGATCTTATGAGGAAACATCATTTGAAGATGAATCCCACTAAGTCATTCATGGGGGTATCAAGCGGGAAGTTTCTAGGGTTCGTAATAACTTCAAAAGGAATTTTCCTCGACCCGGAAAAGGTAAAAGCAATTAGCGAAATGCTGCCTCCCCGCAATCTTAAGGAATTAAGGGGATTACAAGGAAAACTCGCTTATATTCGGCGCTTCATATCCAACTTATCTGGACGATGCCATCCATTCTCCAAACTTATGAAGAAGGGAGTGTCTTTCATATGGGATGAGGCATGTCAACAGGCATTTGATGACCTCAAGGAGTACCTTACTAAGCCTCCTGTACTAATTGTACCAGCCCCTGGGCAGCCCTTCCTTATATATGTAAGGGCCATGGATAATGCTTTAGGAGCACTACTTGCTCAATATAATAAGCACGGTCATGAACATGCCCTCTACTATTTAAGTAGAACAATGATTGGGGCCGAACAGCGATATACCCCGATTGAAAAAGAATGTTTAGCCCTAGTGTTTGCTGTTCAGAAAATGCGACACTAAACAATTCATGTCATATCACGGGTTAATCCCCTGAAGATTCTGATGACCAAACCAGGATCCTTAAATGGCCGATTGGCAAAATGGGCGCTCTTACTATCGCCCTATGACATACACTTTGTCCCTCAAAAGGCTATGAAGGGACAGGCAATCGCCGATTTCCTTGCAGACCATCCAATTTGGTCCAAATTAAAGCAGACATCAGAAATCAACACAGTTACCGGAGAACAGCCTTGGCAAATGTTCTTTGATGGTGCCGCGAGACGATCTGCTGCTGGAGTGGGGGTTGTGCTAATATCCCCACATAAACATATATAGCCTAACGGTTACTCATTAACAGAACTGTGCATGAATAATGTAGCGGAGTACAACGCGCTCATTATCGGCTTAAAAATAGCTCTGCAACTGGGGGTGAACCATCTAGAGGCATATGGAGACTCTAAGCTCATCGTCAATCAGATGACAGGTGAATATGAAGTCAGACATGAAGCCCTCATCCCCTATTATCAGCTAGCCATTGAACTAGCTAGATATTTTGAACAATTCTACATATCTCATATATCTCGGAATGAGAATGTATATGCAGATGCCCTTGCCGCATTAGCCGCATTAGCCGCAATGCTGGCAATCCCGCCAGGTGAAGCTAAAAGCATCACCATTGGTAGTAGAGAACTCCTCCACCCAGATGTGGTATCTCAAACCGAAGAGGTATGCCAGATTGGCTTAAACTTAGAGCCCCGTGATTGGCGATTTCCGTTTGTGGATTATGCTTTGCATGGGATATTACCAGAAGATCCTAAGGAAGCCACCTCAATAAAGAGAAAGGCCCAAAGATTTTATTATAACCATAAACTTCAGACTTTGTATAGAAAGTCAAGAGGTGGTCTATTGCTACGCTGCATATCGAAAGCAGAAGCAGAACAAGTGCTGAGAGAAATACACGATGGAGTATGTGGAGCTCATCAGCCCGGTCCCAAACTTGGAGACCGTATAAGAAGGCTGGGGTACTACTGGCCGAGCATGGTTACGGAAGCAATGGCATACGCTAAACGATGTCATGCATGCCAAATACATGCCAATTTTATTCATCGACCCCAAGAATACTTGCACAACACCGTCGCAAGCTGGCCATTTGAAGCCTGGGGAATGGACATTGTAGGGCCAATAACTCCCCCGTCATCCAGAGGACATCGGTTTATTCTTACAATAACCGATTATTTTTCAAAATGGGTCGAAGCCGTGCCCATGAAAGATGTGAAGACGACAGATGTGATCAAGTTCGTCAAGCATCATGTCATTTACCGATTTGGCGTCCCTTGACGGATCATTCATGATAATGGTCCGCAATTCATCAGTCAGGGATTCTCCAGATTCTGCAATAAATTCAGAATCAAAGATATCGCTTCTACACCATATAACCCTGCGGCTAATGGGTTGGCCGAAGCTTTCAACAAGACGATCATCAAACTCCTTCGGAAGTTCGTCTCCTTCAATAAACGAGATTGGGATGAAAAGTTGGGAGAATGTTTGTGGGCTTATCGCACCACCGTTCGCACCCCGACTAAATCTACCCCGTTCTCTTTGGTTTATGGAAGTGAGGCTGTCTTGCCTCTTGAAATCCAGATACCATCATTAAGAGTGGTTTTAACTACAAAGATGACGACAGAAGAGCGCCATCAGCAAAGGTTGCAAGAACTAGAGGCGTTAGACGAAAAACGTCTCAGGGCTCAATAACAAATTGAGTTGTATCAAGCCCGAATATCTCAAACGTTCAATAAGAACGTCAAACCAAGGACCTTTAAGCAAGGAGACTTGGTTCTGGCTGTCAAAAGGCCAATGGTGCTAACCCACAAGACTAAGGGTAAGTTGGAACCCAAGTGGGAAGGACCGTTTGTTGTGGAGACAGTATACTCCAGTGGAGCCTATCGCTTAATGAATCAAGATGGCGACAGGATCATGATGCCGATCAATGGCAAATTTCTGAAGAAATACTATTCTTAGTATCCCTGGAGATACGAGTCTTCTCTTCCTAGGCATTCGCATTGGACGCCTCTGACCTAAAACCTGGCGTGTTTGGTTCTCAAGTTTGAACCACCTCCAGTCTTTTCCTAGGCATGCGCAGTTTGGCGCCTCTGACCTAAACCTGGTGAGTTTGGTTCTCAAGTTTGAACCACCTCCAGTCTTTTTCTTGGGCATGCGCAGTTTGGCGCCTCTGACCTAAACCTGGTGAGTTTGGTTCTCAAGTTTGAACCACCTCCAGTCTTTTTCTTAGGCATGCGCATTGTGTGCCTCTGACCTAAACCTGGTGAGTTTGGTTCTCAAGTTTGAACCACCTCCAGTCTTTTTCTTAGGCATGCGCATTGTGCACCTCTGACCTAAACCTGGTGCGTTTGGTTCTCAAGTTTGAACCACCTCCAGTCTTTTCTTAGGCATGCGCATTGTGCGCCTCTGACCTAAACCTGGTGTGTTTGGAGTGCCCAGTTCAAGTTACGCGAGAGAGCTTTGAACCGCCTCCAGTTTGGTTCTCAAGTTTGAACCACCATCAGTCTTTTCTTGGGCATGCGCAGTTTGGCGCCTCTGACCCAAACCTGGTGTGCTTAGTTCTCAAGTTTGAACAGCCCCCAATCTTCTTTTAGGCATGCGCATTGTGCTCCTCTGACCTAAACCCTGGTGTGTTTGGTTCTCAAGTTTGAACCACCTCCAGTTTTTTCTTAGGCATGCGCATTGTGCGCCTCTGACCTAAACCTAGTGAGTTTGGTTCTCAAGTTTGAATCACCTCCAGTCTTTTTCTTAGGCATGCGCATTGTGCGCCTCTGACCTAAACCTGGTGAGTTTGGTTCTCAAGTTTGAACCACCTCCAGTCTTTTTCTTAGGCATGCGCATTGTGCGCCTCTGACCTAAACCTGGTGCGTTTGGTTCTCAAGTTTGAACCACCTCCAGTCTTTTCTTAGGCATGCGCATTGTGCGCCGCTGACCTAAACCTGGTGTGTTTGGAGTGCCTAGTTCAAGTTACGCGAGAGAGCCTTGAACCGCCTCCAGTTTGGTTCTCAAGTTTGAACCACCATCAGTCTTTTTCTTGGGCATGCGCAATTTGGCGCCTCTGACCCAAAACCTGGTGTGCTTAGTTCTCAAGTTTGAACAGCCCCCAATCTTCTTTTAGGCATGTGTAATTAAGCGCCTCTGACCTAAAAGTTTGAATTCCCCAACGCCGACTAGGCAATGGGAAGAGAACTAGTTTCTCGCCAACCCATCATACTGGGGTAAAAGTATGAATTGCCCAACGCCGACTAGGCAATGGGAAGAGAACTAGTTTCTCGCCAACCCATCATACTAGGGTAAAAGTATGAATTGCCCAACGCCAACTAGGCAATGGGAAGAGAACAAGTTTCTCGCTAACCCATCATGCTGGGGAAAAAGTATGAATTGCCCAACGCCAACTAGGCAATGGGAAGAGAACGAGTTTCTCGCCAACCTATCATACTGGGGTAAAAGTATGAATTGCCCAACGCCAACTAGGTTATGGGAAGAGAACAAGTTTCTCGCTAACCCATCATGCTGGGGTGAAAGTATGAATCACCCAATACCGATAAAGTAAAGGGAAGAGGAAAAGTTTGGCATTTAAGCCCAAACGTAGTCCTCGACAACTCACCATGTTGAGGGGAATAACATGGCTAGCCCAACTCAAACGGTAGTTGGTAGGTTTGCTAAAAATCCCTTATGGGGGTTTGCTAAAAATCCCTTATTAAACTTTAATTGTTATTTCGGCTCGAGAAATTGAGCATAAACGGTACCGAGATAAATCGTTTTGACGACAGGTTATTTGTTGGGTAAGCAAATCTGTTTTGAAGCCGGCAAATAAAAGAGTCAAAAGAATCATCTTTATTAAAAAGGTGAAAATACAAAGAGAATTTCAAAGAAACATCGTAAGGTTGTCTCTCTCCTGTTTACGAAGTTCTTATTACAAAGAAGATAAAAGTGTAAAGAGAGATGAAACTATTGGCCTCCCAGAAGTCTCAATTGGTTCATTGTCTCGTCCAAATTTCTACGATGAGAAGCCTCCACGGTTTGCTGAGCTCGCCTACGCAACTCATCATCACTTATTGTAAGTTGCTGCTGACGAGATTCTTCTATGGCATGATTCCTGGCCATCTCTTCCTGCTGAATCTGCTCCTGCTGGACAAGCAACATCTCCCGTTTCTTGACAGATTCTCCTAATCGGAGTTCATTTTCTATCAAGGTGGCCCGAGCTCTGGCAATCGTCTCCTGGGCTTTAGAGATGGCCGCCTGACTTTCCTCAATTCCGAAGTTTACTCTCTGCAGGTCGCCAAGAACGGATTCCCGACTGGCCTGGAGCTCTGTCAGCTCCTGAGACCATCTCTCCTCCTGCTGCCTTAAAATATTTCTTCGAGATAAGGATTCTGCCCGAAGCCGCGCCAGCTCTATCTCAGTGATCGCCTCCACATCCGCCTGACGGAGTGTGTGTAGCGTGGTCACCTGCTCTTCTAAGGCTGCAAGACGGGCCTGGTATGGAGCTGCTCGATCTTGTCCACCGAATTCTTCAATATTTCCTAAATAGCGGAGAACAGTGGACGTGCGAAGTTGAAGAAATCGTGGCCAGCAAGAACCATCTCGACACATCTTCTTAACAAATGCATAAAATCCTTGACAGTGAAGCCGAAAAGTCTTTCAATAGGATTTGCAGTGTCGGTAGGCAAAGTAGGTAATGCCAAAAGAGGTGTCGTGAGTAAGGGAGCAGTAGTGGCTGGAATTGGAGAAGAAGAAGCCCGTCCCTGCATTAAATTCATGATCTGAGGGACCAATAGAGCCAGTGCAGATCTGGAAGAACTGGAGACCCCAGACGAAGTACCGACAGTACAAATCACTTGGGTACCCCCACCAACAGGAAGAGAAGATGGGACCACTTCGCCTGAAGCTCCTCCGGTGGGAGAAGCATCTTCGAATGAGAATTTCAAATTATTCTCCTCCCCTGCTGGAAGGCTTGGAGTTGGAAGAGTTGCAGGTATCTCAGTAGCCACGACAACAGACGACGTTAAAATCGCTGACTGAGAAGGCACGCCAACGACCATGGGAAATGTCTCAGTAGAGCAAACGGGTGTTGGAGACGGCATGCTAGGAGAAGGTGTAGCCTCATTAGCAGCAGCTGCGATAATGATTTCAGTTCTCTCGTCACTTCCCAATTCGTCAATTGGGGGAATTGAAGAGGAAACAGAGGCAGGAGCCGGTGTGGAATAATCAGCCACAAACTCACTAGCAGAGCTACCCACACCACCAACGGAGCCGGAATGGTCCATTCTATCGTCAGACTCTACTTGGGTAGTCGAGTGCATTGGCGAAAGAAGTTGATCACCTGCATTTCAGAAGACCAGAAAAGCAGTGTTACGTTAAAATAATAACGGGCAAAAGAAAAAATGCTAAGGGCCATACCAGGCGATACAAGTCCAGTTGTCGGACTTGAAGGGGGAGCCATTGTCGTTTCCAGCAATGTACCCGTCTCGCTACCCGTTAGTTGCGCCCCAGGTTCTACTACAGGCTCTACGGCCGAAGGAGCTGAAATCTCAGCAACACTTGGAACTTTGGCAGGTTCATCCTCCCTTGCCAACGCTGGGGGTACAGCTGAAGCCAACAAGTCGGAAGCAAGTTTGACAGCCACTTCTTGGGGAGCTATCAAGGTTTCTTGTGCCAGTTTTTGCTTCTTACCCGGCCTTTTCTTTAAAGTGCCGCGGCGTTTAAGAGTTGGACTCAGGGAACGACTGACAACAAGCTGAGGAACTCTACCAGCACCAGTATTGTCGTCATCATCACCGGCATCATCGTCTGATTCGCTGACATCCGAAGGCTCAGCCGCAGCGCCAAGGAATTCTTCCATTCCTTTTATCCTTACCCTAGAAGCACCCTGGCGGCTAATATAGAGGGCTTCAATCTCTTTGCAACAACTGCGATTGAGAGAAAAGTCGGGCACGTCAGCATTCGCAATATTGAACCCATTGCAGAAGCTGAGGGTCATGGCCAATTCTGGCACCTTCTGAGGCAAGGAGAATTCAGCCTCGGTCCCGCCCGCTGTAAAATGGAACCAGCCACGAGCGCCTTCGTATAAATTCCCCTCGTAAGCGAGATCTTTATTTGGATTGCCCACATAAAGTTGAGAATATCCAAACTGACGAACAAAGCGACTCGGAGTATATGGCTCGATCTGACACTGGAGATCTTGACGATACACCAAGTGTCCGGGACGGATGTTGAGAAGCCACCAGAACACTCCTGCAGATAAAGTAGTGAACTTATCTTCTCCCACGGCATCTTTCAGCCTTGTCCCATATCCTCCGCCGGGAAAGTCAGGAAAACACCGGAAGATCTCGTAATTCTGAAAGCTACGAAGAGTCTTCCGAATCTGGGACATATAATTCTGCCTCCATGAAGAACGTTCATACAGTTCTACAAGGAAGCACTTTTCGCCCGAACGACTCTCTGGTGCACTCATTAAGGAGGGACGGTGTAAGACAAGCCACGCCATCAAATAGGTATAGGGCATCTCCACCCTAGGGTTTGGAGTTTTCGGTTGGGCAGTCTCTTTCGACTTGCCCTTTCCTTTCCCCTTGACCTTAATAGTGGGGAGGAAATCACGACAGAATACCCTCAGTCCATACTGCAAATTGCATACCATGGCGGGAAGGAGTCCAAGGGGTCGGCCGTATGCAAGAAGAACCACTGGATATACCACGGTCACTGCAATCGCTTCCTTGGGCAATGATGGCACGACTCATCTTTTGAGCCACAGCATCAGAAACCCGACAATGAGATCTCTGTTGGAAATCGAAAACTGGGCTTGATAGTGATAGTTCTTGAATGAAGTGCCAGGACCGTATCCATTCTCATTGGATTCAGTGGTATAATATAATAGATGGCGGCCCTTAGCAATACGGTGATCAATCTCTGAGCCATAGATGGGTGGATGACCATGGATAATGGCCGAGCTATCCTTAGAATTTAAGTTGGCAAAGAGATATTCGGCCCACTTCTTGTGACCAATACCGTGATTACGCACACCCGTCAAGTCAGCGCAAATATGATAATGGCACATCATCTCCCAGTATGTGGCATGGATGCGCTCGTCCCTCGCCAATAGCATGTTCAACTCATCGGTGGTAGGGATATACTCCTCGTAAGGGACTTCGCCCATCGAGAGTCCAGAAACCTCAAACATCTCGTGGAGAGCGAACCCTAGCTCACCCACTGGAGTAAAGAAAGTACAGGTTTCAGGGTTATACATCTCCAAAAGGCAGTAAAAGTGATAAGCACTCTGGGAAAACCCGAATTGGACATTCCTGATGGCTTTATACAGCCAATATCCTTTAAAATGGGCTCGTGGGAATCCAGCATGTACTGAACAAGGCGTGCCCACCACATATTGTTAGAAGAATGAACCCAGCCAGGCATCCTGAAGTCGCTAGCCGGGTACTGACCATCCTTCGCCAAGAACTCACTTAAGAAAGTTCGGGCACGAGATGGGACTTCTCCCACTGGAAGCTCCTTGCCAAATCGGCTTGGAAGCAAGCCAGTAATGCATCTGGGGGAACCATCTTGATAAACCCCTTTTGCACCAAATTTGCCTGTTGGGACGCCATCTTGCTCTTGAGTCAGTCCCCATTTTAATTCTCGAGGCGTCGCTAGCCTTTGAAGATAGACCAGAGGATAGCTATGATCCATTCTAGGCAAAAAACATCAACATTTCGCCTGAGTTATATAGCCAGACACGTTCCCCTTCAAAAAGAATCTCATCTGATTGATCCATCTGGTCTCCAAAGAGGAAGGCGGGTTTCTCCATCGCTTTTCTGTTCACATCTTCGAAGGCTACGTCAGTTATAATTTCTCGCGCAGTAGTGGGGTGGTACTTGATCAGCTTCTCCTTGCGTTCCTTCGGGTCTGGCTTGTATGAGGGCAGGATGGTAGTGAAACGGAATTGGCCTGAGGGATCGGAACCCCCAGCAAAGCCGAAGTAGTTCTTGTGGGGAAGAGATTCCATCGAATATCCTACTGCAAAAAGAAAGCAGAATGAGAGAAGTTTCTCTAGGGCAGAAAATTTCTCTAAGAATGGATGCGCGAAGCTAAAAATTAGAACGCGCGAAGCTAAGAATAGCGCCGCGCGAAGCTAAAGATTAGACCGCGCAGAAATAGCCTCGCTTTTTTAGCGCGACTGCTACTTGAAATAGCCTCGCATTTTCAGCGCGACTGCTACTTAAAATAGCCTCGCGTTTTCAGCGCGACTGCAACTTAAAAGAGCCTCGCGTTTTTAGCGCGACTGCTACTTAAAAGAGCCTCGCGTTTTCAGCGCGACTGCTACTTAAAATAGCCTCGCGTTTTCAGCGCGACTGCTACTTAAAATAGCCTCGCGTTTTTAGCGCGACTGCTACTTAAAATAGCCTCGCGTTTTCAGCACGACTGCTACTTAAAATAGCCTCGCGCTTTAAAAGTGAGGATGACGCGATAACTTCGCGTAAGAAGGCAGTCAGAGACTTTTCTTCTTCTCTAAGCCTTACGGCAGGAGTACGGCGATCTCGCCGGTAAAGGAGTTGATTGATCAGTTAAAATTAAGCCAAATCACTCTAGAAATGTTCTAAAGAGTCTCGATGGAAAGATTCTTACCCCCGATGGGCGAAATGTGGGTTGGCGCGTCGCTGCCTTGGCCGCCGCCACCACTGCTTGCGCCAGTCGCCGATGGAGCCGCTCGAGAAGTAGCACGAGTCTTGGGTGCCATTGTTGAGAAAAATCGACTGAAAATCTGGAGAAACTCGGTCGGAAGAAGATCGGGTCGTCTGAACTCTAATCGCCTGAATCTCTAAGTTTCTGGAAAATTCTCAAATAGAGTGAGAAGGATAAGGAATAGAGATTTTATTTAAAATGAAAGGAACCACCTCTTGGAATTCGGCGCGAATCTCGGAGAAAGTGACTGGTCAGTTACTCTCCAACACGCGAAGCTATTAGCCTCGCGCGACTATGGAAATGCGAAGTTATTTAACTCCGCGCAACTTTACAAAACGCGAGGATAGCCTGTGCCTTAGCTTCGCGTTTTCATGGAAAAACTTAGATTTTTGACGATTGCAATTAGGCGCTTCCATCTAAGTTAAAAATGATCCTTATCCGATCATTTGGGTATTATCAATCTAAGTTACGCAGAAGAGCCTTAGATTATTTTACCAGAATTATTGACCATCTATTTGTTGAGCAAGCAAGATTATTGAAGCTAACAGATAGAGAGGAAAATAATTTGCTCTTTATTCATAAAAGAAGAGATTACAGAGAAGGAGTTTTAGCTCTCCCAAAAAGCTTTTACATGATCAACTTGTCAATAACCAAACAGTAAGATTTCTCTGCGGGGTGTTGAAGCTCAGTTCCCTGGTTCACATGCAAAAGAATTCAAGATTTCTCTACGGGGTGTTGAAGCTCGGTTCCTTGGTTCACATGCAAAAGATCTCCTCTGCAAATGTCAACTAGGATCTGTCATCCGAAATGAAGCACGAGAGGAAAGCAAAGTACTGCAATTCTGAACTGCAAGTGCTGCAATTCTGCACTGCAAGTGCTGCAGCTCCCTATTTACAGCCCCTTCAGGAGTTTATCTCTCGAAGCCAGAGCTTGAAACCTGCAACTATGTTGTAAAGCATATGCTTCTGACTTCCTTAGAGTCACTTCTGCTGATGAAGATCGATGGACCCACAGACACTCCTCTTCAGAAAGGATTGAACTTACTGCAAAAGGAACAGAGTTTCCAAAAGAGTGAAAACACGGAGCTAAGCTAACTCCGCGCACAGTTAAAGAAATAGCCTCGCGCTTTAAACGCAGAGGATGATGCGATAACTTCGCGTAAAGGGGGACAAGATTTCTTTCTGCTCTTTCCTTCTCTTTCAAATTCATCGCGACTGCTAATCAAAGATAGCCTCGCAATTCATCGCGACTGCTAATCAAAGATAGCCTCGCAATTCATAGCGACTGCTAATCAAAGATAGCCTCGCAATTCATAGCGACTGCTAATCAAAGATAGCCTCGCAATTCATCGCGACTGCTAATCAAAGATAGCCTCGCAATTCATAGTGACTGCTAATCAAAGATAGCCTCGCAATTCATAGCGACTGCTAATCAAAGATAGCCTCGCAATTCATGGCGACTGCTAATCAAGGATAGCCTCGCAATTCATCGCGACTGCTAATCAAAGATAGCCTCGCAATTCATAGCGACTGCTAATCAAAGATAGCCTCGCAATTCATCGCGACTGCTAATCAAAGATAGCCTCGCAATTTATAGCGACTGCTAATCAAAGATAGCCTCACAATTCATCGCGACTGCTAATCAAAGATAGCCTCGCGGATTCATTGAGACTACTAGTAAAGCCCCGCGTTTCAAGCGCAGGGACGACACAATAAAACGGCGATCTCTCCGACAAGATAAGCAATCGTCCAGAATAAACCAAGCTAAAATATCTCAGAATGGTTCTTAGAAAACCAAGAGATGAGGTTTTTACCTTCGGAAGACGCTGCATAGACTGGTTCGCCGTCGCGTTTACCTTCACGGCTGCTGCCATTAACGCCGGCCAACTTGCGAAAAGCCAAACTCCTCTGGAGAGACATCCTATGGAGAGTTGAACGAAGATCAGTTGAAGATCATTCGTGAGTCACTCGAGTTCTCATAAATTCTTCGGATGAGATAAAGAAGAAGATGAGCCGGGAGCTCTATTTAAACAGAATTTCCTTCGCTTGGTATTCGGCGTGGAAACTCGGGGTAATTAATGACATAATTACTCATTTCACTGAAGATGAAGTGAAGCTGATTAGCTCTGCGTAAGCGAGCGTAACGCGAGATAGACTTGGTATTCTAACTCCGCGTTTTCAGTTTAGATATCCAAAGTATTTCAAAATCTGCTGAAGTCTAAGCCATTTTGAAAACTTTGGAGGGGGTTCTGTTGGCAGTGAAAATTTCTAAGTTAAAAGGATTTTCCACAATAGAACGCGGAGCTAATTCAATAACCCCGTGTTTGGTTATATTAACCCTGCGTTTGAATAAAACGCGGAGATGTTTAATAGCTCCGCGTTGATTCCGCAGTTTGGCTTGTATTAGCCTCGCGTTTGAGTAAAATGCGGAGATGATCAATAGCTCCGCGTTAGCTCCGCGTTTTGGTTATTTAGTGTCGTTTTGATGCGATTAAAGCTCCGCGTAAGCAGATAACCAGAATCTCAAATTGATTGAGATTATGATTTTGGGCTTATCCAAATACCCGAATCAAGTCTAATCAGAATTCCATCAAAACTAAGATATTTGATTGGAATTCTTGATGAATGCGAGTTCTATTTAGATAAAAACTCTTGCATTAACCTGGGGCTATAAATACCTTCCTGGTGAAACCCTGGGGGTCTTCTTTTCTTTTTGGCATCGGAAGCCTCCTATCGATCCTTTGGCAATTCAAGTACGCGAGAGAGCCTTGAAGCCTTTGCCGATCATCTCCTGAAATCTTGGAGAATTCAAGTTATGCACAGAGCCTTGAGTTCGTGAAGATCAGAGAAAATCACCATCTTCTTTCTGGAGTTCTTGAGAAGTTCGAGTTACGCGAGAGAGCCTTGAACAAATCAAAACCAGAGAAGATCGTTTATATTCGGCCGATATCTTTAAAAGAGAAGATTTCAACGTACCGATCGTCCAAAGGAACTGCTTGACAGATCCCATCGCCACAGATCCCACAATATTGTAAAAGAGAGAGATTGAAATATAAAATCCTCTCGTTTGTTCTTTTTTTTATCTCGTTCACTTTCATTGTAATTTAAGTTAATTCAATGGGAGGAAGCGAAGGAACTTTTGCGACGAACAATCCTCTGTTAGGATTTCCTGTCTGAGTATCGGCCCTATAGCCGCAGTCTCCAAGGATCCCCGTTTCTCGGTGGATACCTTTTTACCCGTTGCTCGGGTATTGGAGGACATACGACGATAGTGTCGGGTTTCGTCCAAGTCACCTGATTCAGAGGAGAGGAACTCCTCGTACTTCTGCTGATCGATTTCAACGACCAGCGTATCTACTTCGGATCCGATCATGTCAACGTCCGATTGCGCCACAATCTCTTCATCAGTGAAAGAGATGGCTCCCACTGTGGTCGCCAGTTTGTTCGCCGCAAAAGTTTTTTTGCTTCCTCCCATTGAATACAACTTAAATTACAATAGAAGTGAGCAAGATAAAAAGAACAAACAAGAGGATTTTATAGTTCAATCTCTCTCTTTTACAATAATTGTGTGGGATCTGTAGCGATGGGATCTGTCGAGTAGCTCCTTTGGACGATCGAACGTTGAACTCTTCTCTCTCGAAGAGATCGGCCGACTGTAGACGATCTTCTCCGGTCTTTCCCGAACTCAAGGCTCTGTGTGTAACTTGAATTCTCTAAGATACCGAAAGGAAGAAGAAGAATACCTCTGACTTCAAGGCTCTCTCACGTACTTGAATTGCCAAAGGATCCAAAAAGAAGACCCCTCGGGTTTCACCAAGAAGGTATTTATATCCTCAGGTTAATTTGAGAGTTTCTATCTAAATAGAATTCCCTCTCATCAAGGATTCCAATCAAATCTTTAATATTGATTTAAATCTCTTGATTTAGAGTTCTGATTGGACTTGATTTAGGTATTTGGATAAGCCCAAATCATAATCTCAATCAATTTGAGATTCTGGTTATCTGCTCACGCGGAGCTTTAATCGCATCAAAACGCGGCGCTAAATAACCAGAACGCAGAGCTATTGATCATCTCCGCGTTTCACTCAAACGCGAGGCTAAAACTAGCCAGACGCGGAATCAACGCGGAGCTATTAAACATCTCCGAGTTTTGTTCAAACGCAAGGCTAATATAGCCAAACGCGGGGCTGCGGAATTAGCTCCGCGTTCTGTTGTGGAAAATCCTTTTAACTTAGAAATTTTCACTGCCAACAAGAGGGATAAAGAGGGAGAGAGAGAGAGAGAGAGAGAGGAGAGAAAGAGAGAGGGAGTGTGCAGAGAGTTGTGAGGGTAGAATAGGAAATTCAGGGCCATGAGTGCACTTTAGTGTTAAAGAAGAGTGACAATAACAAACTATAACTAACAGTGTTAAAAGTCTAGAGATTTTTTGAGAGTTTTAAACTTCAGAATGTTAAGTTACACACCCCAATACTACAGAGAGTCTGACTGTAATTAACCCTTAAAAAAAAGAAAGGTGAATAAAAGAAACTTAAATTGTTAATGAGATAAAAATCTCTCCAGAATCCAGCAAGTAGGAAAAAAATAGAGGGACTGGAGACCATGATCATGTTAAGTATATAGTATGAAATGTGTAACTCTGTATGCATGACCCTTCCTTATTACAAGATTTAACTTTCTATAGTCAATACACATACGCCAACTCGTAGCAATGCGAGTTGGCACCATTCCTCTGTTCTCGTTTCAATCTACAATCACTTTGCTCTTTTTAGGCATAGACTTGGATCGAACTCACCAACTTACTATCTGCAATTGCATAGATAATACGTGCATCAAAGAGCTTTAACACCTCGGTCTTTAGCACCTCCTTCATTGCAAGGTTAAGCCTGCACTGCATTTGCCTGGTTGGCTTCGCAACATCTTCCAATCCTATAGATGTGTACATATGATGGCATCCATACCTGTTATGTCTGCCATATTCCACCCTCAGCTTTTTAGAGATTCCTAATCCTATCCCGACAACTGGCTGATTTCTTTATCGTTTCAATTTCGAATGTCTTCTTGGATAGTTACAGCTGCACGTACAGCAAATGTGTATCATACACAAATCATGCACCAGCTTTAATGTGTATCATACACAAATCATGCACCAGCTTTGCTTATTTTTCGCATATTACGAGTGTCTCTGTTGTCCATTATATATATAGTCCATTCCTTTGTTGCGTCTTTGTACAGATCCGTATGGAATGGTACCATAAGAAATATAAAAATATAAATGTTACAATATTAGTACCGGTATTGTTAATGAATGCCAAAAAAAATTAAGACTACAAATACGCTCATATCTAATATTATCAGTTTCCATTTCATAAACTATCGGTGGATACTCGGTCTCATCCATCAGCCCGAACCGTTCACCATCCTCTATGGCACGACAAAACAGGCCCCACGCAGCAATCTCGCCTTCCGACGACCTCCCTGCAGTGCTCGACATACTCCGGCTTCAGCTCGTTGAAGCTGTTTGCCACCATGCCGTGTAACTCTCTTGGGCTGGGTCTCCTTCATCCGCCCGAACGAACAGCTCCAGGAAGAAGGCCCCTAGCTACCGAATGTCCGGCATTTGCAACTCGAGAATCTCGATCCGATGCAGGAGGCCCGGGATGACAAAGGCGTTCGTGCGACTCACCTGTGCCTGTACCAGTTGACACTGTCAAAAGCGCAGCAGGCGAAGAAGTTGGTCCCGTGTTCCCGCGAGCCTCCGTATGTTGTACGTCCATGGAAGTAATCCAACGACCATGGGGTCAGGTTTGAGTTCTCTGAGGATTAGGTTGAGCAGTTGGTTGAGCTGGCCAACCGGCATGAAGAAGTTGGCTTCTAAGCCATGGTTGGGGACGGAGGAGAGGTTATCACAGCCGGAGGTAGGCCAGTGCCTGAGGGCAAGGGGATGACGTGGAGGCTGAGCTCGCGGAGGAGTGATTCACAATGTCAAGCGACGGTAGCATGCACCCGAGGGCTATGAGAGGGAAGTAGAGGATACGGAAGATTGGGAGCTTGTTATGAAGCCCTCGAATACTCGCGAGTATTGTTCGTAAATGAGAAGAAACGTATTGACAATTTATAAGCTAAGAGAGAATTGTGATTAGAAACTACTGACAGCAAAGTCACCACCTCCATCTTAAACTCTTGGCAGAGAAGAAAAGGTTGGAGGTCAAAGAAAAGAATTTATTAAAATACAAGTATTAAGAGAACAGATACTATACTAAAAACTTATAGACCTGATAAATCTAACAAATAGCTGTGTAATGAAACATGCATGGAACTAAATAATGTGGCAGTAACCAGCCAGTAAAATTCATATCAAAGCAATAAGAGCAGAAATGTTGCATTGAAATATTGTTAAACAATTAAAAAACAAGCCTCAAGACAGTCAAGTGACTAACAAAAGTAAGCTGCAGTTAGTTTTCAAATTGGATAAGATTCTAGGCACTTTCTCCATATAACTAATTGACATGGTGATTAACGAACATTACATCTCTACACCTTTTAAAGTAAGCTGCAGGGAGCATCCAAATTTGATATGATTATAAACACTTCGATAAGCAATTCACAGAGACGAAGTTCGCTTATGACGCCAAAAATTATAGCACATGCGCATGCCGTTTCTTTCTTCTTCTTTTTTTTTTCTCGGTCCCAAAAGGAACAAAAAATAAAAAACAGTGATACCCTTATAGTAACTTAACATTCCTGAAAATTGAAACTCTCATTAAACCCTCTGGACCATTACTCATGTTAGTCGGGGTTAACCAATATCATCCACTTTTAGACCAAACTACATTTATTTTCTATAATTTTTATTTTACTCTCACCCCTCTCCTCACTCTTCTCCTTCCCAACCCTCTGGACCGTTACTCATGTTAGTCAGGGGTTAACCAATATCATCCCCTTGTAGACTATTTTACTCTCACCCCTCTCCTCACTCTTCTCCTTCCCAAGTAATTAAGTCAGCACTCTTCACTCTCTCTCTCTCTCTCTCTCTCTCTCTCTCTCTCTCTCTCTCTCCCCCCATGTCTGTCTCTCTCTCCCTCACTCCCTCTCTTCATCCCCACCCCCTCCTCCCTCTATCTCTCTCCCTCTCTCTCTCTCTCTCACCATTTAGCTTCATAACATAATCGCAATTACTCAAAGATTTTGTACCTAGGTGATCAATTTTCTCTTGCATCATAGTTATATGATGATGCTTCTAGATCATTCTCATTCTGTTTTGGTCATGTAAGCTATGATTGAATGCTTGAAATGGGCTCCATGGGCTGGATGAGAGCTCAGATGTGTAGTATCAAATTTTGCCTGCCCTTTACAGCAAAATAAGTTTTTAGCTTCAGAACAAATAGAGTGCAGAACCCCTATGTTTTAATGATTTACATCTTCTCTTGAGGATACAAAACTATTTGATAGTTCCAACTAGCTGGATGAGAGGGGTGACATGTTTCAAATGGACTATCTCAACATATGCTACATTTTTAGAACAAGCACTTTGAACTGTTTCAATCACTGACTTTGAACTGTTTCAATCACTGACATGCACAAGAAAATTGAAGTTATTAATTACTCCTTTTTGGTCATGAATCACAATCTATCCCCTCAAGTACATCCTAGGTTGATCTCGAATTGTAGGATTTGAAGCAGTACCATGAGTTGTATATCATGTGTTATATCAGTGGAGATTTGTTTTCCTTTTATATGTTTAGTTGTATATCTGAGATTTGTTTTTCTTTTACATGCTTGGTGAGCAGTGCTGCTGCAGCTGTTGTGCTTGTTGAGCAGCAGCAACTGCTACTCAGCAAGCACAGCAGCAGCATCAGCTGCTATGCATATCAAACCCAAAAACAAATATTAATTTACATAGTAGCAACAGATATTCAATTTGTTTCCAACTTACAACAAATAAGCCAAAGACAAATATCATTTGCAAATAAACAATAAAATATCAATATGAGAAGTGCAAAATATCATCAAATATTCCTTGCATATCAGAGACAAATTAACTGTACATTACACCACATATACATAACACAACCAATAAGTCAACGAACTTCAAAAGCTCACTTGTCTCCAAAAATACGCAGTATCAACAAAAGTTTACTACATTACACCCAATGATCATGAGGAAGGAATACCGGCATGCACCAGTGATTGATGGAGATCAATATTTGATTTAATTTTATTTGATTTTGGATCTTATTAGGATTTGGATTTTACTAGATATTTGATTTGATTAGGAGTTTGGATTCTATTAGAATTTTTTTTGTTAGGCTTTCCCTATATATATGGGTTTGTATGAAGTATTGAGGAGATGAATGATATTTTGAAAATTTCTTGAGAGATCTCTAGCGTGGAATTCGCTAAAATCAAAATCTTTCAATATGGATTGGTGGAGAGTGGGCGTGGGTCTGGGTGGATTCCTAAATGTCGTAAGTTTTTTCCCAATCTATCTTTTCTTCCCCAATTCCTCTCAAAAACCCTAATTTTCAAAACCCCAACCCTACAGCGTGCAACAGCAACAACGCGCAGCAACAGCGTGCAGCAGCAACAGCGCGCGGCAGCGAGCAACAGTGCGCAGCAGCGCACAGCAGCAATAGCACACAGCAGCGCGCAACATCAACAGCACGCGGCAGCAACAACGCAACAGTGCGTAGCAGCGCGCAACAACAACAGCGTACAGCAACAGCGCGCAGCAGCGCAGTGGCAGCGCGCAACAGCGCACAGCAGCAATAGCGCGCAGTAGATCAGAGCACAACAGCGCGCAGCAGCGCAGTGGCAGTGCACAGCAGTGTAGCAGTACAGCAGCGCAGCAGTGCAGTGGCAACAGCGTAGCAGTGCAGTGGCGGCGGCAGCAGCACAGCAGTGCAGCGGCAGCAGCGCAGCAGTGCAGTGGCAGTGTGCAGCAGTACGGCAACAGCGCAACAGTGTAGTGGCAGCAGCGCAACAGTGCAGTGGCAGCGGGTAGCAGTGCAGTGGCACTGCAGTAGCGCAGCAGTGCAGTGACAGCGCACAGCAGCGGCAACAGCGTGCAGCAGCACAGCAGCGGCAACAGCGTGCAGCAGCACAACAGCGGCAACAGCGCGCAGCAGCACAACAGCGGCAACAGCGCGCAGCAGCAGTACAGCAGCGGCAGCGCGGCAACAACAAGCAGCACAGCAGCTGCGCAGAAAGTAATAGCAGCAGAACAACAGACCAGTGCAGCAGAGAAGCGAAAAGTGGTGAGTTGGAGCCCATTCGGAGTCCAATTCGAGTCAGATTCGAAGCGTTGTTTTCCTGAATTTGTTTCCAACAATTGTGGCAGGATTTCAGGGCTCTTCAACAAGCGAACCAGCTTCGAAAAACTCCAAGGGACCACTACAAGTGCACGAACTTCTTCGGTATTTACGTAATCTCTAAACTAACATATTTCCTTCAGCAAAAATTTGCAATTATTTTGTGAAATTCTGCATAAGATTGTTAGTTAGAATTACTAATAATTATTTGCCAACTCATTGTTTGCGTGCACACACATTTTAGGATCCATTTCCTTGCATTTTAGAAACTAAACCTTAGAAAATTTTATTTGATCATATAGTGCATGCATATAGAATTTGCCTGAGTCTAGGAAATCGCATTGCATACGCTTGTTTGATTGTATGCTTTTTCGTAACGGTAAAATGACTACTCCAAGTTCTAGTAATGTGGATAAAAAGTTAGAAATCATGATGAAACAATTAAAAACTATCACTGAACAAATGGAACAGTTTAAAATTGTTAATAAACGATTGGATGTACTATAACGATAAATGGAAGAATAAAATAATCAAATTTATAAGAATGAATATAACGAAAGGAATTACAATAGAGGACCAAGAGATCGAAATGAAAGAAATAGAGATGAGAGTGTCCCTAGAACTAGACGTGTTGAAAATGACATCACACGTAAGATAATAGTAGAAGCTCCTACATTTGACGGCACTCACGACCCTAAAGTTTTTAGTAACTAGCTCGCAGACATGGATTACTATTTCGATTGGTATGACATGCCTGAAAAACGTAAAATACGATTTGCTCGGATGCGACTGACAGGGCCCGCTAGGATATATTAGATATCGGTAGAAAGAGAATGTGACAGGTATCTGGATACGATAGAAACTTGAAATGACATGAAAGCTAGATTTAAAGAGAAGTATCTTCCAGTCACATTTAGGAGTCACCTTTTAGATAGGTTACACAGTTTTCGTCAGGAAAGCATGACGATCCAAGAGTACATGACTCAATTTGCTGAATTGACACTTCGGTGTGATTTGCGATAGGACCGACACCAGGCGATATCTAGATTTCGTTCTGGACTACGCGCTGACATACAACGAGCCATGCATATCCATTCTCGGAATATAAGTTTCCTTACTCAAGCTTGTCAATTAGCAGAAAATATAGAACACTCTCTCAAATTTTCTACTGACCGCAAGTTTACTCCTAAAGCCGGGGAGCAGTTCAGACGCTCTTCTAAAGATAACAAGAGACCTAACACCCAATTCAACAAAGACTTTAAAGGTAAACCCGTAATGGGTGAGTCGTCTAAACAAAGCACGAAAGGCGTAGAGTGTTTTAGGTGTCACGAATATGGCCACAAAGCTTCACAGTGTCCCACTAGAACTTTATTCATAGAAGAACAACATAGTGATGATGATGACAATCTTGAGGAAGAAATATATGAACCAATAGGAAACGCTAGTGAGTCAGACGAGGAAATAGTCATTTCAAATGTGTGCTTAGGCGTTGTTAGGTGTCTTTACACTAAAACGAAAGATGAACATTGGCGTAGATCTAGCGTTTTCACCACATACATCACACACGGAGGAAAGAGTTATCGAGTGATGAATGACGGGGTAGTTGTGTGAATATAATCTCAAGAACAGCTGTTGAGAAAATGGGCCTCAAAGCTGAACCTCATGCACAACCATACAACGTAATATGGGTAGATAAAATTGCTCAATCTATTACCCAGCGTTGTCTAGTGCATATCCAGATGTCAAGCTATCAGGACCAGTTTTGGTGCGATGTGTTAGATATGACCGCCGCACATATCTTGCTTGGTAGGCTATGGTTGTATGACTTAGATGTGATGAGTTTCGGCAAATCAAACACATATACATTCAAATTTAATGGAAAGAAAATGAAACCCGCGCCGCCTAAGTCTAGTGATGAGAGCCCAAAGAGTGAAAAAGTCACAGGACAGGTACATAAAAAGTTTCTTCACTTGGTAAGTCGATCACAGTTCTTCAAGGAGAGTCTAGAGGAGGGATTAGTGTATGCGGTAATTGTTTTAAGAGAGTCTTCTAGTCCACCTGTCATTACCATCCTGAGATTCATCAGATTCTCACTGATTTTCAAGATATCATGCCCGATGAGTTACCTGATGAACTCTCTCCCCTTCGGAACATTCAGCATGCCATTGACTTCGTGCATAGGTCCAGTTTGCCCAATTTACCTCATTATAGGATGAATCATGTTGAGCACGCTGAGTTGAGAAGACAGGTTGATGGGTTATTGCGGAAAGGTTTTATTAGATAAAGTTTAAGTCCTTGTGTCATTCCCGCTCTACTCACACCTAAAAAGGATGGTAACTGGAGAATGTGCGTTGACAGTCGCGCCATCAACAAAATTACCGTCAAGTATAGGTTTCATATTCCTAAACTTGATGACTTATTAGATATGATGGCTGGCTCTCAAATCTTTTCGAAGATAGATCTTCGAAGCGGATATCATCAAATTCGTATCCGTGAAGGTAATGAATGAAAAACTGCTTTTAAAATTAAGGACGGATTGTATGAATGGTTGGTCATGTTTTTTGGTTTATCTAATGTACCCAGCACATTTATGAGAGTTATGACCTAAATATTGCGTCCTTTGTTAGATAAGTTCGTTGTTATCTATTTTGATGATATTCTCGTCTTTAGTCAAACCCAAGAAAAACATCTTTCTTATTTGACACAGGTTTTAGATACTCTCCGTAAGGAGAAACTATTTGTCAATTTGAAGAAATATGCATTCTTAGCTTCATCTGTTCACTTTCTTGGGTTTATCGTCTCTAAAGACGGAGTAGCAGCAGATCCTGACAAAATTAAGGTCATAAGAGAATAGCCTACTCCTCGTACGATCCATAAGGCTAGGAGCTTCCATGATCTGGCCACATTTTATAGGGGATTAGGGGATTTAGTACCACCATGGCTCTGATCACTGATTATCTTAAGAAAGGGGAGTTTCAATAGACTAAATCTGTTACTCATGCTTTCGAGGAGATTAAGGAGAAGTTGACTACTGCTTCGGTCTTTCATCTTCTAGATTTCTCGAAAGTTTTTGAAATAGCATGTGACGCATCAGGCGTAGGTATAGGTGGTGTTTTAAGCCAAGAAAATCATCCTATTGCCTTTTTTAGCGAAAAATTGAATGAGACGAAACAGCGCTACGAAATTTATACAGCAGTGCAATGTTTGCATCATTGGCGTCACTATTTGCTACCAAAAGAGTTTGTTTTGTATTCAGACCATCAAGCTCTACACTATATCAACTCCCAAAAGAGAGTAGGGTATCGACACATCAAGTGGCTTGAGTTTATTTAGGAGTACAATTTTGTACTCAAACACTGTGCAGGAACTGAAAATAAAGCCGCTGATGCATTAAGTAGGAAACTTTACACTTTACAAACGATGAGTGTAAAAGTTATTAGATTTGAGCAAATCATTAAAAACTATCCTACTTGTCGGGACTTTGGTGACATCTATTCATCTCTGACACAGGATCCTCCTACTATAGTAGATGCTTTCACCATTGTTGATGGTTTTTTATTTTGAGGTACCCGTCTATGCATTCCCAATACTTCTTTGCGCGATTATCTGATTTGGAAAATACATGCAGGAGGGATCGCCGGTCATTTCGGTCGAGATAAAACTATCATTCTTGTAGAAGACCGATTTTATTGGCCAAGCATTAAACGTGATGTTGCGCGAATTGTGTCGCATTGTCGAGTTTGTCAGGTAACTAAGAGTAGAAAGCAGAATACAGGACTCTACACACCATTACCCATACCCTTTGCACCTTGGGAGTATCTTAGCATGAATTTCATTTTAGGACTCTCTCGCACACTTAGGAAATATGATGCAATATTAGTCGTGGTGGATAGATTTTCCAAAATGGCACATTTTATCTCTTGTCACAAGACTTCGGATGCCTCACATGTTGCACACTTGTTCTGTAAAGAGGTAGTTCGTTTGCATGGCCTTCCTAAGTCAATTGTTTCTGACAGAGATGTTCAGTTCACAAGTCATTTTTGGCGAACTCTCTGGAAGAAAATGGGTACCACACTTAAATTCTCCACTGCTTATCATCCACAGACAGATGGTCAGACAGAAGTTGTCAATCGTAACTTAGGTGACTTGCTTCGATATTTAGTGGGTGACCATTTAACCACGTGGGATCTTGTTTTGCCTATAGCGGAGTTTGCATATAATAGTTCAGTCAATAAGTCTACTGGGATGAGTCCATTTGAGCTAGTTACAGGTTATAAATCTAAAAATCCTATAGACCTTCTTCCACTCCCCATAGGTGATAGGCATAGTGCCTCAGCCGAGTCTTTTGCACAGCATTTGCATGATTTGCATTATCATATTCGTCGGCAAATAGATAACTACAAGTCTGCAGCAGACTTGCACAAAAAATTACAGGAATTTGCAGTTGATGATGAGGTGATGGTTAGAGTGCGTCCAGAGAGGTTCACGCCAGGAACCTTGAAAAAATTTCATACTCAACGTATGGGTCCCTACCGAGTTCTAAAGAGGATTGGTTCTAATGCTTATGAGCTTGCGATCCCCCACAATCTCGGGATCAATCTAGTTTTCAACGTCGAGGACCTGACTCTGTACCGTACTCCATATGACTACCCAGCAGTTATTCCAGATCTACCATCATCTGTTTCGCCAGGACATCGATATTTTTCCATCCGTACACCGCCTCCTCCTGCTCCACGCAGACATCATATAGATCAGATTGAAGACATTCTGGATGATGAGATTGTTTCGACTGCTGATGGTGAATATCAACGTTATTTGGTGCGCTGGCGTGGACGTTCAGACTCAGATTGAACTTGGTTGCGCACCGAAGAAGTCCAGCAGCTCGACCCAGATTTACTCGATAATTATCATCTTCGTCACTCACTAGAGATTCATATTTTGAAGCCGGAGAGAATTGATGGAGATCAATATTTGATTTGATTTGATTTTGGATCTTATTAGGATTTGGATTTTACTAGATATTTGATTTGATTAGGAGTTTGGATTCTATTAGGATTCTGTTTGTTAGAATTTCCCTATATATATGGGTTTGTATGAAGTATTGAGGAGATGAATAATATTTTGAAAATTTCTTGAGAGATCTCTAACGTGGAATTCGCTAAAATCAAAATCTTTCCTCATGGATTCGTGGAAAGTGGGCGTGGACCTGGGTGGATTCCCAAATCCCGTAAGTTTTTCCCCAATCTATCTTTTCTTCCCCAATTCCTCTAAAAAAAAATCCTAATTTTCAAAACCCTAACCCTAATTTCGCCTCCGTTCTGCGTCAGTAATCCTGCCACAACTTTTGTGCAACCGCTTCTTGTTCATGTACATCAATATCTACCATGAGACAACAAATATAGATAACCTTGGTTTCAGAAGAAAACCCATCCTTCATCTGCAGCAACAGATTGTCCTCATCCCATGAAAAGGACCATTGACCGGTTGCTTCATCTTTGCGAGAATGGAGTGGGAGAAGATTTGCAACCATAATCATCCGTTTTCCTTCACGTGCTGAAGTTTAGGTATCAAAATTCACATGATTGCCTGTAATGTTGATAGAATAGGATGGTATGTCATCTGGCTGCATACTTGGAAGATTAGCATTTGATTGTAAAATCATGATTGCTTATAAATATTTATTGGTTTTCAGCACCAAGTCATACGCCACAATACGTCAATTTCAATTGAACAAATCTACTTGCTTTTATGAAAAAATCACCTGCAAACAGGAAAGGAAGACAAATTTAAGATTGATAAGATTCATGTAATATGTTAAAGAATCATCTATGGTCAGGCTCATTAGTTCATTAGTTCTTTTGCAATACATTATTTTTCAAGAATAGATGATGGTCAGGCTCCAATTTCATAACTAGGATGGTGCTAATAATTTGTATAATCAAGAGAAAATACCGTTACATGTTATAAAATTATGTATCTAAGATGGTAAGGATCAACTGAGCATACAAAACTGTAACCAAGTAGTTCTACCCATAAACCATGGCAATCTAATGGGGACATCAGATTTAGCCTCAAAGAAATAACTTCTAATAAGAGGCGCTAGAAATTCAAAAATGCAATAATAACACAAGAAAACTATCAAAATTTCGCTTACTGGAACTGAACTTGTATAGGCCAAGAGAAGAACTGCTACATAGAAAATTTTCCACTCTATATCACCACAAGAAAGATTCTAAATTTAGAAACATTAAGGCAACTTTTCGACGATTTGGCGTTATCTAAATCAAATCCAAAAAATAGATAATTCCTATTAAATTCTCTTACAATGAAGAGAACTAGATTCAAATGGGTCCCCATTCTTATCCAGGACTCTATATATACGCCCATTCATTTCAAATATCCAAAATTAACTGCTATCTCGTTTGATTGGTGCATACATCATATGATTTTTTTTTTCCCTACAAATAAACCCACAAACATCCCCAGATTACAAAATCACATCGAAATGATTGCAAGTGTAATCTTAGCCACCACGACAAATTAAATTAGATAAAAGGATATTTCTTGGACTCAAATTCAAAAACTCATCATGTCAACGCAACAATGACATATAAAAATCATGCCTTTGACGCGAAACCATGAAACAAAAAATTGATAAAAATGATTCGGAGGATTTTATCCTAGGATTGAAATGGTGGTGAAAGGGTTATTGATGGCGGAGTGAGAAGAGAGAGGGTAGGGTTTTTATTTTTTATTTTTTTCCCCTAAAGGATTTTATGCAGCTTTTTTTTTTTTTTGCATTCGCACCCTAGAATCGCCCATTGTGCCCTAGAATTGCCCGAGAGAAAAAGAGAGGAAGCTCCAATTGTGCTCTTGAATCATCCTCGAATCGCCCATTGTGCAGCAATTATTCGCCCTCTCTTTGTGCCCTAGACTTGCCCAAGCTAGACTTGCTCTGAGAGAAAGAAAGGAGAAACCAAATACCACACGACAGCCCCAATTCTCCCTCTTTCTCCTCACTTCGGTTTTGCTCTAAGAGAAAGAAAGGAGAAACCAAACACCACACGGCAGCCCCAATTCTCCCTCTTTCTCCTCACTTCGGTCGGAGGCAAATTTATCTTTTCACAACATGTGCAAATCACATACCCCACTGCTAACGCCCACTTCACTCCATTATGTTGCCTGAGAGATTTATTGAGAGTTTCAATTTTCAAAAGTGAAATTATAAACCCCCCATATTACAAAAGGTTACAGGAGGTCTAACTGTAATTAAACCCTAAAAAAAATCTATAGCCAAACTCAAAACTCAACCTTTAAAATGTATATAGGAACTCATCTCATTAGAAGAATATACACAGCTTTTGTTAGCCAGTTTAAGCGATTACGTGCTCAATAACTTGAGCCATTGTATACGGATGCCAATTCCAAAGGGAATGCATTCATTGCGGTGAAAACTAAATTAGGAAGTACTTTGTCTTAAGTTAAAAGAAGATGCTCAGCTTCTAGAAGACAACAGCCTCCCAGGGCAATGAACTATGTTGGCTATGTACAGCCGATCGACCAAAATGCTCTAAAACTCTGTGGTTCGTGTTAACATAGAAGGCAGGTTACACGTTTAACACCCGGAAAAAGATGGGTGCAAAATCAGTAACTGTGCTGCCAGAGATGGTGTGATTGCTGCGATGGTTGGCCCTGAGAAACATTCAGATTCCCTTGGCTTGGCAACTGCTGATGTTCCCGAGAGATCCCGCCCAGCAAATTATCGTACAATTTTGGGTGCCCCATTACTCCCATGTGTGTGGGCTGTTGACCCTGTCGGAGGATGCTGCTTGCTTGCTGGCTCTGGAGCCCATAGAAACTGTTGGCTGGAGCAGACAACATTGTTCGTGAGTGCCACAGCGAGGAGTTATCGCCCTGCAAAGGAAGCAAACTGAAATAAGCAAAAGCTTTTACCATTTCTGAAATAAGCAAAAGCTTTTACCATTTACTTGTAGCACGACAAGAAAAGGTTTTATTTCCCTAGCCTCCACTGAAAAGAAAAAGAATCTTGATTAAGGTCAGAAGACAGTTAATTGTCAGAATCTTGTTGCTCGTTTATATTATGCAGTTGACGACTATTTGAAATCTAGATACTTTTAAACTGCCAAAACTGGGGTGGCAAAATAGGTTGGCTAGGGCCATCCTAGGGTAGGAAGCAAGGTCTCAGAATTTGGGGTGGCAAACTGGTTTAGGGTCCCAGGTTAAGCCCCCAGGATTGACCTGACCTGATCATGCTAACCCAAACCTGACCTTGGTAACCCTATAGTAAATGTCAAGAGTTTCGGTATATACGGCGAGATCTTGTTACCCATGGTATCATACTTGGATACAAGTCAATGCCAATTTCATAATATCGTTCCTCGTAATAAATATCCCCTCTAAAGTAAGGAATGTTCTGTTCTCTCCCAGGTTGTTGGCAGCATCATTCACTTGCTAACCTCATCTTCTTCCTCCATCTTCTATCAACCAAACAAACTGATAGAGATTAAATTAGTTATTTAATTAGGATTTGATTAGAGATTTGGATAGATTTGTTATTATTGTATTGCTTTAGAATTTTCTATATATATGCTTTGTAAAACCCTAATTTGAGAATATAGAGTAAAATATAATTTTTTTTAGAGCATGTGATTTGCTTTATCAAATATTTTCTCGAGTGATTCGTGAGAGAGTGGGCGTATGATTCGCCTAGACATGAGGTCCAAACCTAACTTATCCCCGAAACCCTAAGTTCTTTCCCAATTTCTTCACCATAAACCCTAAATCGCTTCCGTCATGCGTGACAAACCCCTCGTCATTTCCTAGGCTTACTACATTATGTTCCCCTGGCTGGCCTCTCTGGCTCCCCCATCTACTCACAGGAAAGAATTCTCAACTTTTGTTTCAATGTCATTTGGTTGATTCCATCTAGCTCACCCAACTCCAAATTTCTCTGTCCAGAACATCTCACATACGAGTGGAAATTGATTTTTCTCTCAAGAACCCAAGTTTATTTACATTTCTCTGCTCAACTTTACATCAGTCCCTTCAAGAACCTACCCAGCTCAAACCCAACAAACTCTCCCCTACAAGGACCCTAGAAGGTCTCTATCTGTGCAAACTCAACCTCCTTTCCAATCAAGAACTCAATTCACCTCCAAACCCAACATACACAGAAATGAACTTTTCTAGTAATTACATATCTTTGCAAACTCAATCTCCCTCCTCATCAAGAACTCAATTCAGCTCCAAACCCAATGAATGAAATCTTTCTACAGTAATCATTTCCTGTTTCTCTTTTTTCGGTCCAAACAAAATCATATCTGTATACTTGCGTCCAATAAGAAACACCAGTACAACCCGGAAGGGCTCTCAAGTCCAATATTCATACTGTCATCACTTTAGCATTTCACCACTTGCCCAATTACTATCTCAAGTATCCACCAAATTGTAATGACTCCAATTATTAAGCCCATGTATCGGTCTATTCCATATAACCCGTATCGGCTCGGGAATCCACACTAATACGGACAAATACTGAGTAAATTGAATTATATATTTCCTTATAATCTTCAATTTCAAATTCCGCATTGCGAGAACCTCTTATCTTATTAATTTGGATTTTTTTTATTTTTTTTTTAAATGATTCCGGATCGAATATCCGATTAAAATATCAAATAAAACCTAAAGTTCCAATTTAACTTTTTCCCCATCTCATATCTATCTCCAGCAGCCCAGCAGTCCAACATCTATATTTGACCAATTTTTTATAGGAGTTAATCCAATGGCAAACTTGTAATTAAAATAAAATTTAAGGGTTTTTAACATAACAGTATACTCACCTTCTACCAGTTGTTTAACTCCGTAACTAAATTCAAAAAAATCTTAGAAAAATCAGGCTTCTTCCTCTCGTGTTCCTCTCCATTTACTTTTCATACCTTCAACTCTAATTCCTCTCCAATTCCCTCAAATAAATCGCCAAATATTCACCCTGAGAGGGCTGAAAATCCATTATATTGCTCTATAAACTTTGTTCTTGAGTTTTTCTTCTTTAAATAAGCTTTAAACTTATCCTACAACATGAGGACATCTCCTCCAGCATTTGTGCTTCTTCCCTAGTCAGATTCTTGGATGATTTCTCAATTTTTGAAGAGTAATCACATCAATATCGCTTCTTTTCCGATTTTGGTTCAATAAGAAATAAGAATACACTCTCAAATCTTTTAAATTTGTGATTTCTTAATGTAATCTTCTCTTATATGATACCAAATGTATTATTAATCCAATTTCAAGATTTTATATGCTCAAAATTATATTTACATTGAGTTTCAATGTATGTGTCATACCATGCATGTTAGGTGTGCACAAACCGTCACTCTGCATACATGCACAACAGTTTATTTTCAAACTGTCATAACTTTTGCATATTACCTCCAATTGACCTAATTTCAGTGCCACTACAAAGATGATTCACTAGATTATAATTCATCCAACTACAGTGGATCCTAATTTAGCCATTTACTTACTCAAAAAATACCATGGGATTTCATCACTTGCTGCTGTACCAGGTCCTCAGATCAGCAGCACCATGTCTATGGTAAAATGTTCATAATTTTTGCTCTAAAACTCCAATTGAGCTCATTCAAGATTCATTGCAAAGATAATTAAATTATCTAGAACTGATTAATATATTAGACTCTAAATCAAATCCTATCAAGGTTAAAAATAACCTGGAAATTTACTTGTTGCTGCAGTAGCTTCGTAGCAGCAGGTGTATGATAAAATAATCATAACTTTTGCTCTAAAACTCCAATTTAGCTTATTCAAGATTCATTAGAAAGATAATTGAATTATCTAGCGCTGATTTAAATCTTAGCCTCTAAATTTAGGTTATTCATGGTCAAATCAAATATGGAAGTTCACATGTTACTGCTATAGCTCAGTAGCAACAGGTTCACGGTAAAACAACCATAACTTTTGTTCTAGAACTCCAATTAAGCTTATTTAAGATTCATGAGAAAAATGAATTCTTTACAACTGTATAAATTATAAAATGTTAACATCTAATTCCATTTTTACCATAGTCAAGCAAAACCTGGAAGTCTAACTATCCACCGAATTGTAGCAATATAGTATATATATTATGTCCGTGCATGTCCCACTTGACGTATGATATGATACACACGTGTACATGTTCAATCACTCTTATTATTATCTGTACATGGTGAGTTCAGACCTGATATAACTCATGTTTAGTCATATATGCCATGTTTGTGCATATAACACTTGATTTAAGATATGATATACATGCACACATATTTGTTTATACATGTTATTAATTATACATATTATTTTTGTTTAGAAATGATACTTCACGCCAATGTTTAAAATAGCGATAACAGTAACGTAACGTTTTGCCTTTGTTAGGTTATGTCGCAAATAGCGTAACGCATAACGTAGGTTATGCAATTTTCTATTTATTTAATAAAAATAAATATAAAACCATATAAAATAATTTTAATAAATTGAAAAATAAATTTAAAATATCTAAAAAAATATAAAATTATTTTGTAATACATAATCTATTCAAATGTTATATTAAGTTTTACAATAATTTTCATATATCTTCATAAATTATATTAAGTCTGCAACCGTAATTCCAATCATCATTTAAATAAAAAAGCAAGATTCCAATTTTTTATTTCGATTTCAATTATTATCATTGTTGTAATTTATATTTTGTAATGTTCAATTTATCTTATTTATGATTGTTGATTTCAGTTCAATTAAAAATTCAATAAAATCAACAAGTAAAATATTTTAGCAACCGGACGAGAAATACAAGTGGATAAAATAACAAACTTAAATTATCAAGTTAGAAATTCCAAAAGCAATCAAACAAGCCAACAATTAATTAAGAAAATTACAACAATTCGCTAATAATCAAAATAATGATCAACAACAATATATAAATTACTAAAAAAAATAATTGTAAATAACGTAGCATAACGTAATTTAACGTAACGTTATATAATATAACGTAAAATAACATAAAAAACATACTGTTACGGTGCACTGAGTTATTTTCTGTTGTTACGTAGCGTTGGGATTCCGTTAGGTTACGTAACGCAAATAACGGGTTTCATAACACGTTATTTTCAACAATGCTTCACGCATATAAACATATTCCATAACTCTTATTCTTGCTAGTATCACCGTGCATGTCATTTCATACTTACATAGTTATTGACACATGTTTGATGTGGAATAAGTGCCACATGAAACTAAGTACTACTCAGAACAAAGTGCTACACAAAGAGTGGGGGGCGCCTCTTGAATCCGTGGGAGCTACCTCTTGAATCCATGGGGGTCATCTCTAGAATACAACATCAAGATTGTGTGAAACTAAGTACCACATAGAACTAAATACTATACGGAATAAAAGGTCACAAAAAGTGGGAGCTACATCTTGAATCCGTGAGAGACACCTCTAAAATCTATCGAGTCCCCTCGACATCTCCTCAGAGCCAAATACCAGTCATAAGTGTACGGAACTAAGTGCTGCATGAAACTAACTGCTACATGGGATAAAGTGCCATATAAAAAGTGTAGGCCACCTATTGAATCAGTATGAGTCACGTCTAGAATCCATTGGGGCCCCTCTAGAATCCGACATCGCTTGGTAAAGTGTTATACTTGCCTAATCATGTTTTCTTGTGCATACCGTGTATTTCATGATTCATAAAAATGATTGTCATATTATATGTACCATTTACTTTATGATTCATATTTTTTATGCATACCCTGTACTTCATAGCCCATATGTATGATTATGTTATAATATATATCATACTCCATGATTCATATTATATTATACATACCATGTACCATATAGTTCTTATTATATTTGGCATATCTTGTTGTTTCATCACATCATAATACATATACCATTTACTACATAATTCATTTTATATTATGTATATAATATATTTCATGATTCACATGTATACATCTTTTACATTGTTTCTACTAACATGTCATATTGATATGGCTCATATAGCATGTCACGAGCGTGGGTTTGTATTCTTAATTGGGTTCTGACCCCTGAAATTATCACGCCTCAGGTCTACCGACCGAGACAGCAGTACCCAAGAACCCACCACTTGAGGATCCCTACTTCCAGGGGCAGACCGAGCGCCAATAGCCGCTTCTCATAGAATCTCCACTCTTTTTATGTATATATCATTTTGGTTTGTATTAGCATATGTATCATACTTCTTACTTCTGTCTGTGGTATCCGGAAACTCTTGTATATATTCAGTATTTATATTGCTGTGTTCTGATACTGTACTTCATTCTGTATGAGCAACCATTTGTGTACATATTGCTTATTATTCCAATATACATATTTTTGGATAGGGATATTTACAGATTTGTCCCTTAAATCTTTATAAATTATAATTTAGTCCCCCAAATCTTCATATTTAGGATTTAGTCTCCCAAATCTTCATATTTAGGATTTAGTCCCCCAAATCCTCTAAGTCACTACAATTTAATCCCTCTCTCTAACTTTCGTTAGCCCAGTTAATTTTTTGACCTGATTTTTCTATTTTACCTCTCCTTAATTCCTTCTTTCCTCTTCCTCCTAACTTCTCATTTTCTTTGTTCTTCCTTCTCTCCTCCTCTCTTCCTCTTCTCTCTTCCTCCTCTCTTCTCCTTTTCTTCATTGGGTTCATTGGCTTCCCCCCTTCTTCTCTTCTATCTCTCTATTCTTTTTTCCTTTTTCTTTATAGGGGTATTTAACTTATTTCATTATTTAAAAAAGTAAATATTAAATTTTTATATTTATTTGGACGGAAAAACTAACGAAAGGACTAAATTGTAGTAACTTAGAAGATTTGGGAGACTAAATCCTAAATATAAAGATTTGGGGGACTAAATCATAATTTATAAAGATTTAAGGGACAAACCTGTAAATAACCCCTTTGGATATTGTTATATTCATACTTGTAATGTTGTGGCAAATAGATTTAGACCTGTGATATATATATCATATTTGAGCGCTTCCATATCTACTGCATGTGATTGTACAAAAGAAAAAATGATCTCGTGCACTCTGGTATTATGAGTGCCTGCCAGTAACATCCTATCCATTATTAGGACACAAACTATAACGCCCTGCATCCCAAAATATGGACAGCGTTCGGTGATGTATCATAGACGAATACTATCTACATCTTAGGATGCAATGCGATACAATTGGTATCAGAATCCAGGTTTGACTTTGACTTATGGTTAGGCGTCTATTTAGAATTACTACCACAGATATATATATATATATATATATATGCATATATTTACTTATTTTGTCCTATCCTATCTATTTATTCCAAAAGTTTATTTCATCCATTACTATTCTCTATCTGATCTAAAATTCTTCTTGTTTCTATTCACTTAGAGTTGACCTATCACTTCTGTCTTACCATTTAGTATCAGAGTACGCAACGAAAACTGTGGACCCTTCTCCATAGCATATCTTACCTAATTGCCATATAGTTATTTTGTACTTGAATTAAGTTTCGAGGACAAAATTTCTAATAAGATGGATAGATTGTAACACCATATTTTTCTCCCTATAATATCTTTGTACAAATTATTTTTATATTTATTTATTTTAACGGATATTATCCAATTAGTTAATGTAATAGTATTGATAATATTATTATTTAACAAATCTTATCTTTAACTATCTTTAAAAAAAATTGTTTATCTAAAATGCTAGTAAGTTAATAATAACAAATTTAATTAGTTTGGATTCAATTAGTTATTAAATTTATCCTATCTAACTCTATCTTAACCTAAATGTATATAAATTAAAAAAAATTAACAAACTGAACAACATTCACAAAAATAAAAGGAAAAACTCTCCTCTGTTTAGCCGTTGCTGAGCAGAGAAGGTAAAAAAAAGTAACAATGAAGAAGAAAAAAAGGGAAGAAAAGAAAAGGAAAAAAAGGGGAAAAAAAAGAGAAGAAAAAGGAGATCTAACCCAAATCGAGTGGAGTCTTTTGAGGCAAGTTTTTTTTTTTATAAATTATTCAAACCATCTTTGTTTTAGATTATTTTAGTTTTCATACAAATCATTTTTTTCCTCTAATTTCGTAATGATTAGAAATAAATGAGTTTAGTTGGTAATGGTGATTAAATATTCAATTAAAAAAAAAATTCTTGCAAATGCTATGCGAGTTTATGTATGGAGGCCCAAGATATGTTATTCCAGAATTACCATGGCAATGCATGCCTTGTCGGAATATTCTCTTAATTAATTTTAATTTAAGTATTGCTTCGTTTGATTAAATTTTGTGTAAAATAGCTAACCATTGTACCAGTGTTTAGATATGTATTAATTATTTATTTATATGTAAATTGGTTTGTTTTATGATATAAGCTGCAAAATTCCCAAGACTTCTTAGTGCTCGAAGATTTGGGCATGTTTCTTGAGGTATTACTAACAATATTATCTTAGTTAAATGTATGATTTAGTTTTGTATTAAAGTGTGGGAGCAATTGCTTTTGCAGTTAGGAATAAACCGATATATTCCAAAATATTATTTTTTTTATTATTATTTTATTTTCTTTATTTAAGATGTATAAAATTATTTCAACGAAGTACAAAATTACTTAAGATGCGAGAAAATCGCTTACGATGGTTTGGTCATGTGCTACGTAGGCCTACAAGTGCACCAGTTCGAAGAGAAAAGTTTATCAATGTAGGACAAGTTAAAAGAACGAAGAGAAGACCGAAAAAAATATGGATGGAGGTGATACGCAAAGATATGGAGTTTAGAGGTTTAAATAAGGAGATATTACTTGATAGAAATGAATGGAGAAGGAATATCAAAGTGATCGATCCGGCGTTATTCTTTTTTGGTTCATGTAGCCTACCCCAAATACTTGGGATAAAAGGCTTAGTTGTAGTTGTTGTAAGATGTATAAAATTATTTAAGTAGATCTAACTATAAAAATTAATTTCAAATCCTCCAAACATCTCAACATCTGTATTCACACTCATGTATACATAGTCAGTGCATTTTTGTGATTTGTTTTGTATGCTCGTCTTCCTTGTATTTGTTTCTAGTATTTTTTCATGCGAGTGTTAAATTCTTTCGCACAAAAAATCATTTTCTTTTTTCAACTAGAAAAAAAAGTAAAAAGTAATAAAAACTTATCTTTTGTGTTTAAGCATGTCATTAAATATTTTAATATTATTTACTGATCACTTCCATGTATTATTAACTCTGTTGTTTAATTCTTAATACATTGTTTTAATCTTTTTGCAAATTTACGCTTTGACGTGTTTTGGTAGTTTAATATATCGCATGTGTATACTCTTTTCAACTCTGCATTACATGTTAGTGTTATTTCTTTATATACTTAAAGCATGAATACAAAATAACAAGGTTAAAGGGAGGAATCGGAAGGAGGAACTTGAGCACATATTTTGGAAGACTTACTTTTTTTGACGTTGCGCAGCCGAATTTTAGGAATCTAACCTAGAAGATTCTAGAGTGATTACTGGATCATCGTCATATCATGTTATAGGACTTAGCATCCGAGAGCGTAAACTCGTCCATCATGTTTTCTTGAGTGCCTAGCAGTACAATTCTGAAGCAGTACTAGGAATCATGAGGTCATTGTCCCGAGTAGGTACAGAATGCTCTTAAAACATATGATTTTTCCTCCTGACAGTTCCAGATAAATTCACAAGAAACATAATACAACATATCATGTTTTATATGCATGCTTATTTCGATTTTTTCTATTTGCTGCAATGTCATCCATAACATGCATATTCTACCCTTTGACATTATCATCTCCAAGACAAGTATAAAAAAAAAATCACGATTCATTTTACAAGACAAATTTTCTATGATTCTCTCGTTTCATATTTTACTAATATTTTATGCATTATCTTTATGTATACCACACATAGCGTCCCAGTGTGTTATTATCTCCGTTTTCGTAACAATTGCTAGGTCGTTCTAACCACCTTGATTTGGCACACCCAAACGATTTTGAGTTGCAGATAATCAAGAAGGAAGAACATTTAAATTTGGAAGTGTACGTCGAGAAAAATGAAGGAACTCTATAGCTTTCCAGATTTAGGATATGATGAGTCTTTTTTCTCGATTACTTTCGAAGTAGCTCAATAAAAAAGATATTGTACTTTTATCCATACTTTATGTTTAGCTTTTTTTCTAAATTGTAATAAGATTTTGAATTGTCTCTTATATCCAAAATTGCTTTTCATATGAATTTTTTATTGGCTCATTATTTTTTCCCAAAAAATAAGTGAATTTGTTGTGATGTGGCTATAATTCATACATAATGTTTATACTTTTGAGGCTTGGCGTATTCATCTATAATACATTGCTGAACGCTACGGATACGAGGCGTTACAGTTAGTATTTGAGCTTTAAAAATATAAACATTGGGTATGAATTACTATCATCTCATAATAGATACACATATTTTGAGAAAAACATAATATGAGCCAATAAAAAAATCCACTGAATCCATATGAAAACAATCTCGAATATAGAAGACAATTTAAAGTCTTATTACAATTTAGAATAAGGTGTGGATAAAGGTATGGTATCTTTTTTTTATTGAGTTACGTCGAAAGTAATAGATAAAAAAAATTCCTAAAACTGGAAAGCTATAAAGTTCCTTCACCTTTCTAATTTGAATGTTCTCCCTCCTTAATTACGTGCAACTCAAAATCATCTGGGCAACGCCAAACCAGGGCCGTTAAAACGACATAGCAAGTGCTACAAAAATGGAAATAATAACACACAGGTACGCTATGTGTGGCATATATAAAGATAATACACAAAATATTAGTAAAATACGAAACAAATGAAAACATCATGAAAAATACGTCATAAAACGAATCGTGGATTTTATTATACTTGTCTTGGAGATAATAACGTCAACGGGTAGTATATGCATATTATGGATGACATTGTAGCAAATATAGAAAAAATTGAAGCATGCATATAATAACATGATGTTGTATTTTTTTTATTGCGGATTTATTTGGAACTATTAGGAGGAAAGTTCACATGTTTTAAGAACATCCCGTACTCAAGAAATCACCCCTAGTTTATGTTCCTAAAATTCAATTGCGCAACCTTAAAAAAGTAAACCTCTCAAAATATGTGTTCAAGTTACTCCATCCAATTCTACTCTTAACCTGTTATTTTATATTCATACAGTATGTAAAGAAATAATACTAACATGTAATGCAGAGTTGAAAAGAGTATACACATGCGATAAATTAAACTACCAAAACATGTCTAAGCGTAAATTTGCACAAAAGATTAAAACAATGTATTAAAAATTAAACAGCAGAGTTAATAATACACGAAAGTGATCAGGGAATAATATTTGAAATATTTAATGACACGCTTAAATGCAAAAGATAAGTTTTTATTTCTTTTTATCTTTTTTTTCTAATTGGAAAGAGAAGGTGATTTCTTGTGCAAAAAAATTTAACACTGGTATGAGAAAATGCTAGAAACAAATATAAGGGAGACAACATATTATTGCATACAAAACAAACCACAAAAATATACTGACCATGTACATATGAGTGTGAATACAAATGTTGAGATGGTGGGAGGATTTGAAATTAATCTATAGTTAGATTTACTAAAATAATTTTATGCATCTTAAATAAAGCAAATAAAAAAAAATATTATTTTGGAGTATATTAGTTTTTTCCTAACTGTAGAGACAATTGCTCCCATAATTTAATACAAAACTAAATTATATATACAATGCACAAATCTTTGAGCAGTAAGAAGTCTTAGGAATTTTCCAGGTTATAGCATAAAACAAACTAAGTTACATATAAACAAATAATTAATATACATCTAAACACTAGTACAATGGTTAGCTATTTTACACAAAATTCATCCAGACGTGAGCAATACTTAAATTAAAACTAATTGAGAGAATATTCTAACAAGGCATATGCATTGCCATGGTAATTCGATGACAAACATATCTTGGACCTCCATACATAAACTCGCATAGCATTTAAAAGAAATTTTTTGAATTGAATATTTTATCACCATTACTAACTAAACTTATTTATTTCTAATCATTACGAAATTAAAAGAAAAAAATAAATTGTACGAAAACGAAAATAATCTAAAACAAAGATGGTTTGAGTGAATTTAGTAAACAAGAAACTTGCCTCAAAAGACTCCACTCGATTTGAGTCGGATCTCCTTTTTCTTCCTTTTCTTCTTCTACTTTTTTTCCCCTTTTTTTCCTTTTCTTTTCTTCCCTTCTTTTACTTCTTCACTGTTACTTTTTTTTCCTTCTCTATTTAGCCATAGGGCTGAACAAAGGAGAGTTTCTCCTTCTATTTCTTGAGTGTTGTTCAGTTTGTTGTTTTGTTTCTTATTTATATACATTTAGGTTAAGATAAAGTTAGATAGGATAAATTTAAAAAAAAAATTGAATCCAAACTAAATGAATTTGTTATTATTACTTACTAGTATTTTAGATAAACATAAATTTTAAGATAGTTAAAGATAAGATTTGTTAAATAACAATATTATTAGTACCATCACACTAACTAATTAGATAATATCCTTTAAATAAATAAATATAAAAATAATGTATACAAAGATATTGTAGGGAGAAAAATGAGGTGTTACACACTCGGGCCTCCCAACATGATTAGGGGAGTCACAAAATTTTGGCAAAAAGTCACAAATTTTGTGCTTCTGGAGTAAACAATGCATTGACATATGTTCGTAACATAAATAATCCTCTGAACATGGTTATTAAGTGCTCAGAGAAATTATATCCCACAAGATTTACTCTAAAGAATTTAAGCCTCTCCTGAAGGAGTCTGCACTGTCAATGCCATATTTTGAGCCTCACTGTTGGAGTCAAGAGTCCCTCTCAATGGATCTAGGTTAGGGATGGATGGAGGTTAATTTCACAGCTGGAAGCAGAAGAGGCAGGTGGAATTGACTGATAGAAAGCTAAAAAGGTGGGTCAAACTGTAGCATAAAGTCCTGAATATTCCTGATCTTCTTATGACTGAGATTTGGCCAAAATACGAAATAGTACTAGTAAGTTAGACGCATGGTCGGCAGGACTAGCATCCAAATGTGATATTGTGGGTTAATAACAGATAAGAAATCTGTTGGCAACTTTATATTCTAACACCCAGTTTATTTTTTTTAAGAGAAGAATCAGACCTGGACCAGTGTTGTAAAAATTAGTCTAGACAGACAAGCAGTATATGGCCTTCAAGGCACCTAGGCCGCTCCCTATACACTGAGAGGACTATTACAGCCTAGTGATTTTCTTAAATATTCACCCAACCAATGTGTAGCAGATAGTTCTGCATTTACTACCAGAAGAGCGGACAATTTTATTTTTATTTTAAGGCATTTCACCTTATTCTCGTCAAAGACATAGCAACGTATTAATTACTAAATTTTGTGTAATAACAGGTTAATCGACTCAAGCTCCCAGATAAAGACCCAACACACTTAATAAACAGATCATCCGGGTCCACCCACCTATGACACATCCAGTTACAACAGACCCAAACCCATTGGATCAGGTTCAAGTCAATTTGTCAATACAAAATTGCTATCCTAATAAAAATATAATTCAAAATATAACTTTTTTCTCATGACATGAACACTTTTTTTTAAAGAATAAGGTCATAGCTTGATTTAATATTTTGTCAAGTCAATACAAATTACTACCCTATAAAAAATGTAATTCAAGATTTAACTTTTTTCTCTTGACATGGTAAATTTTTTTTTTAAAGAACAAGGCCGTAACCCGATTAATTACCCTAGCTAAATCCCACAATTAACATTGTTGTGCATCAAACCTTGAACCTTCCTCTTGAGAGAAAGGAGTGTTACAAGCTAGACTAACCCGCCTTCACATTGCCATGAGGAACTGAGATGTCATTATTGTACAGAGGCAATTTTCTACAGTGTAGAGTTGGTTTTCAAGGAGAAATTGCACGCGCATACCAATCCACCCAAAATAGATACTATACTATGTGCTATGTTTTAGGATATTCTAATACTCAAAAATCCCCTTTCACTTCTTTTCTTTTTTCTTTTTTTATCAAAAGGAAGAAGAGATCACCATGATGGAAATTTTTTTGCTTCCCTTGCGACTCTTGAAGAAACAATGACAAAAGATTTTGGTAAACTCTGGTAGTCTTTCCAAGTTCTTTTCCCCAAGAAGTTGCCAATTTTCATACTAAAAAACTATTATAAGATCTCTCTATGGAGACTGTATTTCCTAATTTGAGGTATTCATTCATCAAGCAAGATCACTCTATTTATAAATGAATATTACAATTCTCCCCTACAAAAAAAGGGTTCCTAGCTCTGTTCGGTTTATAAACCCTCAAATATTTCCCAAAATATTTGCAGAAACCCTTTCTGTACAGCTCGTCCTCTACATACTTGGATTGCCAAGCAGGCGTTTTCGGATGAAATCATTGAACCGGTCAATCTCCTTCAATGGTCATGCTTGCCCTAGACCTCTTGATCGGTCATGAAGCAGTTTTGGCTGAGAGCCTGAGACTTAAATGATAAGGAAAGATTAAATTGATTAATGTGTTATATGGAACTGCTAACCCATGCGCACTTGTGGGTATTTGGATGAAATAAAAGATCATTGATACTTCCAGTACAAGTACATGGGTTATATCAAAATACGTAATTGAGATGTGAATAGTTGCAATAATATAGCCCCCCCTTGACCTGTCTACACAAGGTACTTAATCCGTATTGACTGCTAAAATAAAGGTTAAACCTTCTTAACCAGTGAGCTCCATTACGTGTCTGAAAGATTACCTCAACCTGTAATCAAGTGGTGCAGAAATTTTCCGGGTCTCTATAGTGACAACAGCTAACAGTATGCATGACAACTTCATCCATCATATCTCACAAGCTTTTTTCCCCATCAATGGGGATAATTATGGAGGATAAGTCAGAAGCCAATAGATCTCCATAAGGTAATTGAGAAAGGTTATGCCATTAGCCTATAGTTATTGCCAAGTCAATGATCAGGGGAAAAATGTATATTATCAAAAGAGCGAGATGACAGGAAGAAAAACCAACTTTTATGCACATGCACTATGTCAATGGTAAACAAAAAGGGACACAAACACCTAATTTTTCCTTGTTTAGAAAATAGATGCCGTGGAATTAGAGATGATTAAGGTGTGTATTTCCATCTAGTTGAAGAAGCAATGCACCTCAAAGTACACTAGTTACAGCAGCAATGCAGTGTTTCATTAGCTTGTTGTTCCAACTACTCTAAACCATTAAATAAATGTCAACCAATGTTTGGCCTTTATCTATGTTTGTAAACTTCCGAAACTTGCTAACTCGGTAATTATAGAAAAATCAAAGATGTGTTGATGTGGCAGAATTAAGTAAAATTCTAAAGGTTTAACTGGAAGCACTCATTGTTTAGCATACACACATCATGATGGATGCCTGATGCAATAACTGTACCATACAACAACAATAACAACTAAGCCTTTTATCCCAAGTATTTGGGGTAGGCTTCATAAACCAAAAAAAGAATCACGCCGGATCGATCACTTTGATATTCCTTCTCCATTCATTTCTATCAAGTAATATCTCCTTATTTAAACCTCTACACTCCATATCTTTGCGTATCACCTTCATCCATATTTTCTTCAGTCTTTCCTCCGTTCTTTTAACTTATCCTACATTGATAAACTCCCCTCTTCGAACTGGTGCACTTGTAGACCTATATTGCACATGACCAAACCATCGTAAGCGATTTTCTCGCATCTTCTCATCGATGGGAGCTACATTTACCTTAGCACGAATATCTTCATTTCTCACTTTATCTCTCCTAGTGTTGCCGCACATCCAACGGAGCATGCGCATCTCTGCTACACTTATCTTCTGTGAATGACGTTTCTTTATAGTCCAACATTCCGTGCCATATAATAAAGTTGGCCTAATAACAGTCCTATAAAATTTTCCTTTCAATCTTAACGGAATGTTACAATCGCATAAAACTCCCGTTGCCCTCCTCCATTTCAACCAGCCAGCTTGTATCCTATGATTAACATCATTATCGATCTCTATCATTTTGAATAATATAACCCAAATATCTGACTGCTCATTTGTATCTCTTGCCTATCAAGTTTTACAGCATTATAGTTTATGGCCCGGCGTTTACTAAATTTACACTCCATATACTCTGTTTTAGACCTACTCAATCTAAAACCTCTATATTCTAATGTATACCTCCAATACTCTAACTTGGCATTTACCCCTTCTCTTATTTCATCAACTAAGACAATATCATCAGCAAATAGCATACACCAAGGTATCTCATCCTGAATGGTTTTAGTTAAGCTCATCCATTACTATAGCAAATAAGAATGGGCTCAATGCAGATCCTAATATAATCCAATTGTGATAGAAAAATCACTTGTTAAACAACTACATGTTCTGACATTAGCTACCACTCTATCATACATGTCCTTAATTATGTCGATATACTTGATAGGAACTCTTTTTTTAATCAGTGTTCATCAAAGTATCTCTCGTATAACTTTATCATAGGTTTTTTCTAAGTCAATAAATACCATATGCAAATCTCTATTTTTCTTTCGGAATCACTCTATAACTTGATGAAGTAAATGAATAGCTTCTGTCATCGATCGCCCCGGTATAAATCCAAACTGGTTCTCCGTTATTTTAACAGTTTATCGCAATCTATATTCAATTACCCTTTCCCAAAGTTTCATAGTGTGACACATGAGTTTTATTCCCCGATAGTTAGAACAACTCTGAATGTCGCCCTTATTCTTATACAGCGGTAGTAGGGTACTCTTCCTCTATTCATTTGGCATTTTTTTAGTTTGCCAAATCTTGTTAAAAACATCTGTTAACCACCTCACACTAATCCCTCCTAAGTATCTCCATATCTCTATAGGAATCTCATCTGGACCAACAGTTTTTCTTGATTTCATCCTCTTCAAAGCCTCTTTTACTTTAGGCTCTTTGATTCTGCGCATAAAACTACAATTCATATCCTCTTCAATGCAGTAAATTGTACCATGTAGTTCCAAAAACAACTGCAAAATGCTTCTGTTGGTTCACACTATAGTTAGAGCTACATGTAGACAACTAAACACGCTACAAAATTGCATTTATCTTTTGAAGCATAAGCAACAAAGAGGAAATTGGAATCACATCTCCCAATTGTGTGACCACTTGCAAGTCTAAATATCAACAGCCTAAATGGAACCTCAAAGATAATATAAATGCAGAATTGATAATACCTGATGAAGAGGGATGCTTTCCTTGTACTGTGATCTTAGAGCTTCTTCATAACCAACTGCTGAACCAGCAGCAACATTGGTATGATTTTGTAGAAAAGCTCCAGGAATGCTTGTTGGACTTCCAAAACCCCCATAACCTGAGCCAACAGGAAGAGACTTAGGTAGACCATTCAAAGGCATGCTGGATTTAAATGGTGGCAACCCATATTTCATGCCCGCATTTTGGAGGGAATCTGGAGATTGGTGGAAGGCACTGCTTCCTGGAAAAGGCATATAAGCAATGCTCTGAGGTGGAACTGAATAGCTATATATGTTAGTCAGAGGCCCTAAAGGAAGAGTTGGCTGAGAGTATGTGGGAAGACATAGATGTGAATGGAGTGCAGATCCACTCAAGATTGGGGTGCTCGAAGAGGTTTGGGGAATAGACTGAAACTTGGAAAAAAGTCCGGACTCTAAGACCTGCATGAACAAATTTATGATTAGAAAAAGTAAATAAATAAACGAGAAAAAATTAGTAAGAAAATTTCAACTATAGAAAGATAAAATGTAGAAATTAAGCACTGAGAATACCATTTCAATGTAATGATATGAAAAAAAGCAACAATTAAATATGCCAACTAAGAAATAATGTAAAAATTAATGAAGCATTAGCCCTATAATTTGTGTATCCCAACTATTTGCAAGATCTCCTTTATAATTGTGTTCAGAAAAGAACAAGCAGCATCCATTAAGGCCGACACAATTAATTAGCATTATACTAACTCCCTTACTTGGCAACGGCCCTCTCACTCTCCCTCCCTCTCTCTATATATATAGGCAGTCGCTCCTATGAGAACAGTTTCTAAACTAAGCTTTGTGAGAGCCCTATCATGGCCCATCCCCATGAAAGATCCAAACCGTCCACCTCATTAAAAATCCACATTTATCATCTTGCAAACAAAATTTCAAGTCATTTGAACAACATTTACCCATGCATCGGGTGGTTCTTTTTTCTACAGGTGACATATTGTTTGAAACTTCATAAATTATGGGTAAACAATGTCCGATTGACTTGAAATTTTGTTTGTAAACTAAAAATATGTATAGATAAAGGTGGAAGGTTTGGATCTTCCATGAAGATGACCCATAACTCATAAAGCTTAGTTTCAGAACCGTCTCATAAGAATGCCCTCTGTAACAACCTAATTTCAACATAACTTATATTCTTGATATCAGATTAATCCCAAAATGAATGTGTTGTGTTTGTCTCATTTTTCTATATTTTTGTGATTTTCTTAAAATTTTTAAGATAGTCACTTAAAATAATATTATTTTAATCACCGGTGGGTCCTACATATATTTTTACTAGTCTCCCTTCTTTTGACTTGTAAAGATGAAATTTGATTTTATTTAGATTAGTTTAATTTAAAACTAAAGTTTTAAATAAGTTTAATAACCTATTATTATTATTAGTCATTTGTCATATTCCTATTTTGTTTTTATTCACCCATACCTCCTTCACCATACTTGTCTTTTGGTCAAGAATGACAAACCATCATGTTGCCCCATATATCTCCTTTATTTATATCTTTTTCTTCCCCTCCTTTCATTTGTTTTCTCTCCTTTATTTTCATTAATCTCTTCCTTTTATTTTTTTCTACTCCAACTCAAGAGAAGAAGAAGAAAAGAGAAGAAGAAGAAAAGAGAAGAAAAGAGGAGAAAAAGAATAAAAAGAGAAGTTCTTTAGCCTCAAGATAGATTTACCTTCCTTAACCTATCAAGGCAAGTAAAATCACATCCCCTCTCATGTTTTATTTCTAATTCTAATTGTTTATGCTTAACTTAGAATCTTGATTTGTTAAAACTTAAAAACATAATATCTCTATACAAAAATCTCTATGATTATTCTAGAAAAATAAAAATATGATTTTTTATACTTTACCCTATGTTTATATATCAAATTTATCATTTTATTTATAATCTCTCATTCTTAAATTACAACTTGTAAAGTTAAACTATATGCTTTATTTTTAAATTATAAAAATACTACTTTTATGAATATTCATCATGTTTGGATATACATTTGAATTTTCCATATAAGTTCTTTATATATAATGCAATGATTTTTAAATAATTTTCCACTTGCCATTAGATCATAGGTATATATATATATATGTATGTATTCATAATCATGTTTTAAAAAGAAGATTTCAAATAAATAAGTTTCTACATTAAATTGTTAAAATATTTCTTTCATACGAGATATTATGTTAGGTCATAATTCTTTCTATGCTAATCCATATTTAAATATATATATATATATATTTAAGATTTAACAAATTTGCTACTTTCCAAACTAAGAAATCATACTAGAATTTAGAAAATCAATATGTTATTAAACTAATTGTTATAAAAGTGTTAAGTCTATTTAATTCCTATCCTTACAAATTTAGTACCCACTTGCCTAATGTGTTTATATGCATAATTGTATTGCGTGGTTTACATACATGATCATTATTTGCATAACACATTTTAATATTCTATGACTATCATACTTGCCTTAACATATACATACTAGTAAGTTGTACAACATACATGAAATTATATATGTGTTTATATACATAATTGTATATGCATGGTTCACATATATGATCATCCTAGGTATCTTTACATCTTAATACTCACATACGTATTTATATGTATACTTGTATTTATGTGTAGTTTACATACATGATCATTTTCATAACATTCATTCTAACATTCTATACTCCATCATACTTGCATTGACACATGCATACTAGTTACTTGTACAGCATATACGAAATTATGCCTGACTTTCCTTATTAGTACATACACGTCTTGATAGTGCCATGGATTTTGACTTGCCTGTTAACTTGATTTTGACATTCCATCATATTTACTTCGACATATACATACTAATTACTTGTACAAGATACATGAAAATATTCCGGATTTTCCTTGTTAGTATATACACATGTCTTGATGGTGCCATGGATTCTAACTTGCCTGTTAACTTGATTTTGACATGGACCACATCTTGCTTGTTACTAGACATGTATATGTATTAATCTTGACATGATTAGTTTATCATATTTCCGGATTGATTTGCATGTAATATAACTTGAAATCTTGGGTTATGGGAGAACTAAAGGGTGGACAAATATTGTATCGTGAAAGGTTTAGGATAGGTTGCGCAACCGAAATAGGGGCCCATCCGCGGGGGCGCCCGGGTGGTACTGAGCCATCATCTCTTGTTTAGTCCATGTTGATGGGACGACCGATTACTCAGTAATCGGTATCTGCTTGAGTGCTTAGCGGCACGGCTGGTTCAGCGCCAGCATCTTGGCCGGGTCCCGGGTATGCACGGGTACTTTCACGATACGAGTCATTTCTTCACCAGTTAGTTCAAAATATAAAATAAAATATGATATTAACCTAGACTTGATATGTATTAGTCTTCGTACTTGATATCGATCACATACGATACGAGTCATTTCTTCACCAGTTAGTTCAAATATAAACTAAAATATGATATTAACTTAGACTTGATATGCATTAGTCTCCGTACTTGATATCGATCACATACGATACAGGTTTATTTCTTCACCACTTAATTCAAATATAAGATAAAATATGATATTAACCTAGACTTGATATGTATTAGTCTCCGTACTTGATATCGATCACATACGATACAGATCTATTTCTTCACCAATTAGTTCACCATGCATGTGCATATGCTTTTTACATCAATTCATATTTTACTTGTTAATACATATTGCATACTCTCTACCATACAAGTCTATTTATTCACCATTAGTCTCCATACTTGATAGCATGTACATTCTTTCTTAATATCATTACTTGATCATTTAATATTTTCCACATGCGCATAGTTTCATATCCACACCCATATCTTACCTACTTGTTTATATTACACGCTCCGTACTTCTTATTATTTTACTTGCCGGGTTTGACCCTGAGCTCCCCCACACGCTCAGGTACTGAAGATGTGAGCGAGGATCTGCCACTGCATGATTCGTACTTTCTAGAGCAGACCGAGCAGCAATAGATTTATAGGCCTCCGCTTTTGTATTTTTGGTTTGGTATGTATCACTCGTTTGGGACTTTATTTCTAACTTTTGTATCAGTATTGTACTTATTGCTGCTTATCTTAGACATGTATATCTTCTCTTTTATATGGCAGTAGACTAACTTCCAAGATCCTGGTTGATTACTAGTATTCAATTCCATTCATTTATTCTTTTACATATTTATAGGCCTCGTGCACGTCGACTTACACGTGCCCGCCGGTAACGCACTCCGTTTTCGTATCTCTCCGGAAAATGGGGCGTTACAGAGTGGTATCAGAGATCTAGGTTAATTTAGGATATCTTAGGGACTACTGCCATATATAAATATGTCCAAATTTTTCTTTGATATGAAATCTGATCTTGGTCCTATTATTAGTTAATTTTCTATCTTGCCTTCTTCTTTTATCCATACCATATATATCTTTTGATTTTCTATGTACCTAGTCTTGTACTTCTGCTGTTCGAGTCCTATTGAGTTGACGTGGTAATTATAGAGGTTTATTCTCAGTCGACAACAATTACAGTCATTCATTAGAACTATAACAAGCGGATTTATGAGATACTCCATAGTTGATTTTCGACTAAAATCATATGCTTTCGCTATAATGAGTCTTATCTATTGGCGTGGCAATAATTGATTTGCAGGCAATTATTGCAGCTATTCGCAAGGATCTTAATAAGTGAGACTTATGATATTTTTTTCCATTATATATCTTAGATTATTTATCCCACTAGTTTAGATAGTATGGCAAGTTAGTTTTCAATTATATTCTGATTGGAACTATTTTCTCAATAACCAAATTCTTATCAATTGATTGATATCTTATTCTCCAATCAGTAAAAAAAAAAAAAAAATTAAATTTCGAGGACGAAATTTTTTTGTAAGGAGGGTAGGATGTAACAACCTAATTTCAACATAACTTATATTCTTGATATCAGATTAATCCCAAAATGAATGTGTTGTGTTTGTCTCATTTTTCTATATTTTTGTGATTTTCTTAAAATTTTTAAGATAGTCACTTAAAATAATATTATTTTAATCACCGGTGGGTCCTACATATATTTTTACTAGTCTCCCTTCTTTTGACTTGTAAACATGAAATTTGATTTTATTTAGATTAGTTTAATTTAAAACTAAAGTTTTAAATAAGTTTAATAACCTATTATTATTATTAGTCATTTGTCATATTCCTATTTTGTTTTTATTCACCCATACCTCCTTCACCATACTTGTCCTTTGGTCAAGAATGACAAACCATCATGTTGCCCCATATATCTCCTTTATTTATATCTTTTTCTTCCCCTCCTTTCATTTGTTTTCTCTCCTTTATTTTCATTAATCTCTTCCTTTTATTTTTTTCTACTCCAACTCAAGAGAAGAAGAAGAAAAGAGAAGAAGAAGAAAAGAGAAGAAAAGAGGAGAAAAAGAATAAAAAGAGAAGTTCTTTAGCCTCAAGATAGATTTACCTTCCTTAACCTATCAAGGCAAGTAAAATCACATCCCCTCTCATGTTTTATTTCTAATTCTAATTGTTTATGCTTAACTTAGAATCTTGATTTGTTAAAACTTAAAAACATAATATCTCTATACAAAAATCTCTATGATTATTCTAGAAAAATAAAAATATGATTTTTTATACTTTACCCTATGTTTATATATCAAATTTATCATTTTATTTATAATCTCTCATTCTTAAATTACAACTTGTAAAGTTAAACTATATGCTTTATTTTTAAATTATAAAAATACTACTTTTATGAATATTCATCATGTTTGGATATACATTTGAATTTTCCATATAAGTTCTTTATATATAATGCAATGATTTTTAAATAATTTTCCACTTGCCATTAGATCATAGGTATATATATATATATGTATGTATTCATAATCATGTTTTAAAAAGAAGATTTCAAATAAATAAGTTTCTACATTAAATTGTTAAAATATTTCTTTCATACGAGATATTATGTTAGGTCATAATTCTTTCTATGCTAATCCATATTTAAATATATATATATATATTTAAGATTTAACAAATTTGCTACTTTCCAAACTAAGAAATCATACTAGAATTTAGAAAATCAATATGTTATTAAACTAATTGTTATAAAAGTGTTAAGTCTATTTAATTCCTATCCTTACAAATTTAGTACCCACTTGCCTAATGTGTTTATATGCATAATTGTATTGCGTGGTTTACATACATGATCATTATTTGCATAACACATTTTAATATTCTATGACTATCATACTTGCCTTAACATATACATACTAGTAAGTTGTACAACATACATGAAATTATATATGTGTTTATATACATAATTGTATATGCATGGTTCACATATATGATCATCCTAGGTATCTTTACATCTTAATACTCACATACGTATTTATATGTATACTTGTATTTATGTGTAGTTTACATACATGATCATTTTCATAACATTCATTCTAACATTCTATACTCCATCATACTTGCATTGACACATGCATACTAGTTACTTGTACAGCATATACGAAATTATGTCTGACTTTCCTTATTAGTACATACACGTCTTGATAGTGCCATGGATTTTGACTTGCCTGTTAACTTGATTTTGACATTCCATCATATTTACTTCGACATATACATACTAATTACTTGTACAAGATACATGAAAATATTCCGGATTTTCCTTGTTAGTATATACACATGTCTTGATGGTGCCATGGATTCTAACTTGCCTGTTAACTTGATTTTGACATGGACCACATCTTGCTTGTTACTAGACATGTATATGTATTAATCTTGACATGATTAGTTTATCATATTTCCGGATTGATTTGCATGTAATATAACTTGAAATCTTGGGTTATGGGAGAACTAAAGGGTGGACAAATATTGTATCGTGAAAGGTTTAGGATAGGTTGCGCAACCGAAATAGGGGCCCATCCGCGGGGGCGCCCGGGTGGTACTGAGCCATCATCTCTTGTTTAGTCCATGTTGATGGGACGACCGATTACTCAGTAATCGGTATCTGCTTGAGTGCTTAGCGGCACGGCTGGTTCAGCGCCAGCATCTTGGCCGGGTCCCGGGTATGCACGGGTACTTTCACGATACGAGTCATTTCTTCACCAGTTAGTTCAAAATATAAAATAAAATATGATATTAACCTAGACTTGATATGTATTAGTCTTCGTACTTGATATCGATCACATACGATACGAGTCATTTCTTCACCAGTTAGTTCAAATATAAACTAAAATATGATATTAACTTAGACTTGATATGCATTAGTCTCCGTACTTGATATCGATCACATACGATACAGGTTTATTTCTTCACCACTTAATTCAAATATAAGATAAAATATGATATTAACCTAGACTTGATATGTATTAGTCTCCGTACTTGATATCGATCACATACGATACAGATCTATTTCTTCACCAATTAGTTCACCATGCATGTGCATATGCTTTTTACATCAATTCATATTTTACTTGTTAATACATATTGCATACTCTCTACCATACAAGTCTATTTATTCACCATTAGTCTCCATACTTGATAGCATGTACATTCTTTCTTAATATCATTACTTGATCATTTAATATTTTCCACACATGCGCATAGTTTCATATCCACACCCATATCTTACCTACTTGTTTATATTACACGCTCCGTACTTCTTATTATTTTACTTGCCGGGTTTGACCCTGAGCTCCCCCACACGCTCAGGTACTGAAGATGTGAGCGAGGATCTGCCACTGCATGATTCGTACTTTCTAGAGCAGACCGAGCAGCAATAGATTTATAGGCCTCCGCTTTTGTATTTTTGGTTTGGTATGTATCACTCGTTTGGGACTTTATTTCTAACTTTTGTATCAGTATTGTACTTATTGCTGCTTATCTTAGACATGTATATCTTCTCTTTTATATGGCAGTAGACTAACTTCCAAGATCCTGGTTGATTACTAGTATTCAATTCCATTTATTTATTCTTTTACATATTTATAGGCCTCGTGCACGTCGACTTACACGTGCCCGCCGGTAACGCACTCCGTTTTCGTATCTCTCCGGAAAATGGGGCGTTACACCCTCCTATATAAATATATATATCCATGTATGTAATGTGTAGTATCCCAAGACATGGTTAGCACTTGACGTATTTAAACGAAAACGTCAACCCTTAGATACATATAAAACTATAAGAAACAACATTTTCATATCCATATATACATATGCACACTAATCTACTCAACATGAAACAAAGAAAACAATCTATCCAATAGAAATATCATAATCAAAGTCAACAAGATCCCAATGAAAAATACAGAAATAACTACCGTCTAAAACATAAGCCTAGAAAACTGAAAAAAAAATACTATCGAAAATACTATCGCTCTTAATTCTCAAAGAAAAAAACTAAAACCAACTACTGCTTCTAAAAAATCTCCGAGATAAAACACCTACACACCTCCTTCTGGTCTTTGAAATAAACGTCCAACTGTAGTGGATCCACCTCCCTGTCAACTTGCAAGCCAACAGAGCCTGGGCATGTCAAACTAGGATCATCAAAAATGATCTAGCATATGAATTAAGTGGAGGGGAACATATAGACACGGAATGTGCATATATTAACAAGGAGTTATATAATGAAAAAACATATCAAGCATCAAATGCGGATGCATGCCACGCACCTAGAAATAAAGCAAGTCTTATATGTACTTACTGATGTAAAATAGCAACATACATGTCGGTTTAATTACTGTTACTACTTCAAAGTAAATTCCAACTATACCAAAAAAAAAAGTCGTAAAGGTCATATGTTTTAGAAGGGTCCCATACATGCTCAGAATCATGACTCCTGCTCCAAGACCACACCACAAGGTACTCAATCAAGTAAGCGCATAGGCTCCAACACCCAAAACTCTCTAAACAGGTGGTTACTCAGTTACCACCCTAGGATTTCCATGATTAGGTCCCACAATTTTGGCTCCGCTAACCAAATTACTAGACCTCCCAAAATATGTATACAGGTCCACTGTCTAGTTCTCCTATAATCTCATTAATTATTTTATACCTTAAGGTAAATCATGATTGTAAATTATATCAAGTATCAAAATTGATTTGATCTAATATTCTTGTTCTATGTAAAGGAGAGACCTACTACTTTTAGGATTTAAAACCTCTGAACTGGACGTTTAACATTGTTAAAATATAGTTGTTATATCCGTCATAAAGCTCACAAAATCAAACCCCAAATAGTCAAAAACTGCCTGGCTAGGCAATAGCCTAGTCTCTGTGCATTAATCTAATTATTAAATTTAAAAAATATATAAATTTAAACTGCCCATGAATCATATGTATTTAAATAACATTAATCTACAACCAATTATCCTTAAATTAAAGAAATGATAATTTTAATATGCATATAGATTAAACAAACCGGTGATTCAAAGTTGCACTTACCTTAAACTAATAGTAAAATTTGTCTAATATATGAAATGCACTTGTTGTACTATATTTAGCGGTCCATGGTAAGAGACAAGAAAGTGGGAGTATGGTGGGATTTGTGAACCTCGGTTTTAAGTAGGGCCCACCCACTCACAAGTGAAGCAGGCATATGAGGGAGATGGGATTTTGCTCCTTGTGGTGATGTGTGACGGGATTAGGGGAGATGGAGAATTTTTTTTCTCGGGATGAAGAATGTTGTGAGTAATGGTGCTCAAAGAGAAAATGATGAGGTTAGGTTTCTCTTTTTATCGAATATTTATATAGATGTAAATAAGTTAGTATATAGTTTAATAGAAACAAGATTACTAGTTGTATTCGAGCTCAATTTTGATCTCTTATTATCTCTAGTATCTAGTTGTAGAAATAAAATCAAATTATAAGGTTTTAGCAAAAAAGATTAAATCAACTAGTTATAATTATTATGACATTAATTACTATGATAATATGAATAAATAAAGAATACCGTATACGGATGGCAGTAGCACTGCAATCTACCCACCTAAAGAAAATTTCGTCCTCGAACATTAGATTAAACGTGAGATCCAAAAAAGGGTAAATACTATACATAGATACTAGATAGGGGTACTACTCTCGAGCATCCACATAGAATTGTCCAGAGAATACCGATCCCTAGTGTTTAGAGCAAAAGGAATCACTCAATTCTCCAATATCTTCTCTTGACAGTCAAGGCTTGCAACTAGCCTCGTCTGAAAAAAAAAAATCTTCCAAATTCGAGGGGTTCATGACACGAATCCTGTCTGGAACATATCGTCTTAACTACGACACATGAAAAATACCATGGGTGCCCCTAGGATGGGGTAAAACTAACCTGCACACAACCTTCCACTCTTTCTAAAATGTTAAATACCCAACTCTTATGTCCATCTAAGACTAGTTTAAGATGTCATCGTACTATCTTGATTTTTTTTCTCAATTTGAGTAACTAGCTTAGGACATAGTCTCTTCTCCCAAAAAAACATCCTAGCATAATGGTGTAAAATGCACTTCCTCCTATATAAGGCCGCAAACGACACTATATTAATAGTAGCCTAGTAATTGTTCTTGTATGAGAACTCCACTGAATGCAAATGATCTTCTCGCAAACCATTGAGGTCAATCATACGTGCCCTCAACATGTCCTTCAGGATCTACATTGTCCAATGTTCTAAAATATGTTTTCATTATGCATATGATTCGAAAGCGCATAATGTATAAGCGAATTCCCCAGAGATTAAATGAATTACGCAGAATTTTTCAGAATATTAATATTTTAATATATATTAATATAATAATACTTAAAAATGCATATATTAAGTACTATAATATTCGAGAACATTAAGAAAAAGCATTCTTTGAATAACTTGGGATAAAAGGCTTAGTTGTTGTTGTTGTTGTTGTATTAAGAAAAAGCATTAAAAATAGATAATAACCTAATCACCTAGCATAAAACTGTTCACGATGTTCAATTTGATGATTTCTCTTTTACATGTTTCTTCCCCACAGTGTTCTTTGAATGTCAAGATTTCTCTTTTAAAAACAAAAAAAAAAAATACCTAATCACTACTTCACTTAATCACAAAAATTAAACATCACACTATTACAAGTTCATATTGAACTAATCTCAAAAAAAAAAATCACAGGTTCACAGTGAACTATCAAAGGTTCATAGTGAACTGAATCAACTAATCTAAAAAAAGATTAAAAATTTTAATCAAAACCTAAATATCACACTAATCTCAAAAAAATTAATTAAATTAATCTTCATCGAATCTGAAGAAATTAAATACCTTCACAGTTACCACACAATCCACACGTAGTTGTTTAGCTGAGAGCTTAGCTGGAATCGAGTGTCACCAGATTCAACTGAGACTAAGAGGATGACGGAAATTGAAGAGAGAATTGAAAATCGAAGAAAAGAGAGTCGGCAATCGAAAATTGAAGAGAGAGGGAATCGACTTAGGGTGTGGTGACCAGGTTCAAATTAGAGTCAGGCCAGTAGGCAATCGGAAATTAAATATGAGAGAGAGAGCACGGTGTGGTTGTGGTGAGAGAATCGAGTTAGGCTCAGTGATCAAAAATTGGAGAGAGAAGGAGAGAATTCAAAATATGGTATCCAGGTTTGACACGATCTTAAGTAAAACTCAACACATTCTTACCACCCCTCATATACCAATCTAATTCAAGGGTACGTGGGAAGATCATTTGCATCTAATGGAGTTCTCATACAATAACTACCAAGTCAGTATTAAGATGGTACCATTTGAGACCTTATACAGGAAGAAGTGCATATCACAATTATGCTGGAACAATTTGGGGGAAAGGAGACTTTTAGGTCCCAAGCTAGTTATTCAAATTGAGGATAAGATCAAGTAGTACAATAACATCTTAAACTAGCCTAGGATCGACACAAGAGTTAGGCAGATTCGTCAAAAACCACTAGAGTTCGAAGTTGTAGATCAAGTATTACTGAAAATATCTCCCACTTGTAGCATCATCCTATTCCCATAAACATAAGAAGCCCCTAATAGATCAGTCTGTTTGAGGCTGTAGAAAGAGTGGGGGTTGTTTACATACTATTTTTACATCCCATCTCTAGAAGGCATGCATAATGTCTTTCACATGTCACGAACAAGATGATACGCTCCAGACGAGAGTCATGTCATCGACTATTCGGATCTAGCAGTCTTTTCTTCTGAGACGAGGCCGTTTGTAACTCTTGACTGTTAAGAGAAGTTACTGAAAGATCGATCGATTCCTTTTGTTATAGTCATTAAGGATCGATACTCAAGACAATGCTACTTGGATATTTGACCAATACCCTTATTTCTTTATAGATAAATACCTTTCTTGGTTCTTATGTTTAATCTAAATTTCAAGCACGAAATTTCTTTATACACAGGTAGATTATAACGCCCCTGCCCCATGGTATTATTTTTTAAAATCATATTATCATAATAATTAATATCACAATAATAATAACTAGTTGATTTGATCTTATCTCCCAAGACCTTACAATTTGATCTTATCCTATAACTAGATACTAGATAAAATTGAGCTTGGATGCAACTAGAAAACTCATTCTACTTAATCATACCCTAATTTTTATACACCTATACAAATATTAAAAAACCAAAGTGAAAACCTAACCCTCATCCTTCCCTCTTTCAATGCCACCACTCCCCATTTTCTTCATCCCAAGAAAGAAAATTCCCCATCTCATCCGACACCCAGCTACACAACGCCACGAGCAAGGCTCACAAATCCCACTTCCCACTCCCTTGTCTTCAACCAAGGATCTCCAAACCTAGTAAAGCAAATGAATTCCATATATCAGACAAAGCTTACTACTGGTTTTAAGGTAAGTGCAACTCCAAATCACTCCTTCATTTAATCTACATGCATATTAAAATTTTCATTTCTTTATTTAATCATAATTAATGGTAGATTAATGTTATTTAAATAAATATAATTCATGAGTAGTTTAAACTTATATTATTTAAATTTAATAATTAGTTGACATCTCTGATACATGAACTGTCTCAAACTAGTTCACTAATTCCTAATCAAGCAGTTTTTACATGTCTGGAGTTTGAATTTTGTTAACATTATGACATAATAACAGTTATATTCTACTAGTTTTAATTGTCCATCTTGGAGAGCTTTCGAAGGATTTCAACTCCTATAAGTAGTGGTATCTCATTTACTGGAAACAAATTTCCTATAACAAATCAGCTTAAATACTTGATATAATTTACTATTGGGATTTAACTTAAGACAAAATAATTAATGGAGTTATAGAGAACTAGACAATGGACCTGTACATAGATTTTGCAAGGCCTAAAAATTTAGGTTACGCAGCCAAAATGGTGGGACCTAATCGTGGAGGTTCAGGGGTGATTACTAAATCACCATCTATATAAAGGGCTTTCGACCTGGGAGCTTATGCTCATATATCTTACTTGATTGGGTACCTTGTGGTGCGGTCCTAGAACAGTACTAGAAATCAAGAGTCGTGATCCGAGGCATGCATGGGACCTTCTAAAACATGTGTCTCTTCTATCAAATAGTTCAAATTTACTTTCAAGAAGTAACGATAATCAAATAGACACATGTATGTTTTTATTTCACATTAAAAAGCACACATAAAATTTGCTTTATTTTTCGATTCATGACATGCATTCGTAGTTTGATATTTGATTTGCTCTTTTCATTATGACTCCTTTATATACGCACATTACATGTTTTCCTCCACTTAATGCTTTTGCTATGTCATTTCTACCGATCTTAATTTGGCACGTCCAGATGGTTGATGGGGAGGTGAATCCGCTATAGTTGGATGTTTATTTCGGAGACCATGCGAAGGCTTGTAGATTCTTTTATCTCGGAGATCATTTAGAAGTAGTTGTTGGTTTTAGTTCTTTTCTTTAAGAATTAAGAGCAATAGTATATCTCAATGTTTAAAATAACGATAACGGTAACATAATGTTTTATCTCTATTAGGTTATATAACATATAGCGTAACGCATAACGTAGGTTACGCGATTTTTTATTTATTTAATTAAAAATAAATATAAAACTATATAAAATAAATTTTATAAATTGTAAATTGATTTAAAAATTCTAAAAGAAATATAAAAAAAATTATATCCCAGTATTACTTCTAAATTTCTAACAAATTTCACAGTAATTATTATATTTATCTTCATAAATTAAGTTATATTCACACTCATAATTTCAATTATTATCTAAATAAGAAAATAAGATTTCAAATTTATTTTTAATTATTATCAATATTGTAATTTATATTTTATAATGCTCAATTTATGTTATTTTTAATTGTTTATTTTAGATTAGCTGAGAATTCAATTTAATCAGCAAGTAAGAAATTTCAGTAATTGAAAAGAAATTATATAAGTAAATAAAGATGTACAAGATAACATACCACAAGCAATCAAATAAACAAATAATAAGTCGTCAAGTGAAAAAAAAACTATAACAATTCGCTAACAATCAAAATAAATAATCGAAATCAATATAAAAATTATCTAAAAATTATTGTAAATAACGTAACATAACGTAATTTAACGTAACGTAACATAAAATAACATAAAAAGGGTGCATTGAGTTATTTTCGACTGTTAAGTAACGTTGGCTTTTTATTAGGTTTCATAACGCAATATAACGGGTTTCATAACGCGTTATTTTCAACATTGGTATATCTTTTTAGTTTTTCCAAACTTAAGATTCAGATTATAGTTCACTCTTTTTATAGGGATCTACTTCCTGACTATAATTTCAACGTTTCTATTAAATAAATTATTAAGTTTGTTTCATGTTGAGTGACATTTGTGTTATGAAATAATTATAACCAACTAATCTATTTGTTAAGAATCAAGAGATACATATATTGGTCTCAACACCAAACAATTCAACAGGCGATGTAGGACTAAATATAAACTAAACCCAAAAACAAAATAGTTTTCTAATCTAACAATCCCCCTTAAATTGGAGTATAAATATCAATTATAATCAACTTGTTATACAGATTAGAGAACAATGTCTATTTTTTCAATAGTACAAATTAACTTGAAACAAATGAGCAGCCGTAGTAATAGATGAATTACTCGAATCATCAGAGCTCATCCGTATTCAAACAACAACAATAAATAAACTTTTGATAAGATGAAGTAGTAGGTAACAGATAAACTTTTTTTCAGAAGCAATAGTAGGCGGCAGATAAACTTCTTTCTTAGAAGCAGTAGTAGGTAGTAAATAATTTTTTTTTCTCAGAAGCTATAGCAAGCGGCAGAAAAACTTCTTCCTTAGAACCTGTAGTAGGCAAAGAAAAAAATAAAAGATTGCATCAAATCTAAATTACACCCTTACAGTCGATGAGGACCAACCAGAGTTGCTACAGTTACGAAATAGAGAAAAAACAGAAACTGAAGAAGACGCAGAATCGAATTAGCGAAGCGATTGCAGTGTCAAAATCGGAATCAAAATCGAAGTCGGAATCAGAGACGGCATCGAAATGATGATACGATTGCAAAGTCAGAACCGAAATCGAAGTCGGCGACGGAAATCGAAGTCGGAGTTAAAATCGAAGTAGGACATCAATTAGGATAATTGAGATTGACAACTGAGATTTATTTCCTAATGTGCTCTAATACCATATTATAAAATAATCAGAACCAATCAATCTATTTATTATGAGTCAAGAGATACATATATTTGTAGATGTCTCAATATAATTAAATCCAACAGACGATGTTTGACTAAATCTAAACTAAACCCAAAAACAAGATGGTTTTCTACTCTAACAATTTGTATGCAAATGTATATGTGGATGTGAAAGTATCATTTGTATAGTCTTCCAGGTATATGAGGCTTGGCTTATTGGTTTTGTATGCATTGAACAGATACAAGGTGTTACAATATATATAGAGAATATTGTACCTGAAGTATCTCCATAATGAGTTTCCTATGGAGATCCTAACGCAGGACGTAAATGAATTAGAATTAGGAATTTGAAAATTATGCATTTTGGAGGAATTTGGGAAGAACAAAAGGGTTTGGAAATCCACCCTGACAAATCCACGCCCTCTCTATAAATACACGAAGAGAGAATTTTTTTAGAACACAGCGAATCCATGCAGATTTCTCAAAATATAATTCTTTTCATCATTAATTTTCAAATCTAATATACAAGGCGTATTTATAGAAAATCCTAACATAGATAAGAGAACCTCTATCATAAATTAAAACCTAAATCAAACTATAATCAAACTCAAACTCTATCTAAAACCATATCTTAATCAAACTCTATCTACTAATCTTATACAATCTCTATCAAAAGCAAACCCTATCTACTGATCTTATCCAATCTCCATCAATTCTCCCCGGCTTCAAAACATTTATCCCCAATAAATACGGAGATAAGAAATATTAAACATGTTCGGGTTGAACTGATATGCAATTTTTTATGAAGCATTCCAACTGAGCCACAGTGACGGTCGAGAAATTGTAACTTTTGCATCATATTTGAAAACCAAGACAGTGAAAGTGAAACTGCTTTATGCAATAGATCTTCTAAAATAGAAGATGAATCAAACAAGTCACCTTCTGAATTCTACCTGCCTTACTAACAAATCAAATATTGCTTGTAATTTGCCATAGCTGTCAACATTATATCACCTTGCATCATATCATTCACCTTTTTTATCCGAAGTATGTGGTAGTTCCATTAGTGGTATTAAAAAACTGAAGAGCAATGTGTATCTGCAATTCTGAAAGAAGATGACTTTTGAAATCATATGTTACCTTGCTTCTAACTTGAAATTCCTATACTCCTTGTACATTTTCAACTGATTTGTAAATACTATCAGTAAATATGAAATGTCGAAGTTTCTTACGAATCTTTAGCAGGAGATTTTCCAAATAAACTATGGGTTTTATGGACACGTCATATGGGAGAATAGGAGGTACTTCTGTTGGTTTCTCCTCATGAATATGATCATCAGGAGCATCCATAAGCGGCTGAAATTTCACAGTTGGTTCTATTGAAGAATTTTCAAAAATCTGAACCATTGAATGTTAACTTGTACGGGCGAAAAGAAAGTTTCATCTAACACTGATGATGGCTCATCATGAACTTTGTATACAGCTTAGGCTGCAAAATACATTTACCATGAAAAATAGAAATATCTCCTCTCACTCTAATTCTAAAAATACTTATGTTCAACTTCTTCAATCTTGATGAGCATGTGATTGCATTTGTTAATCATATTAATTATAATTTGAAGTTTTGTTTCTATTCTTGAGGAAAATTCATCAGTAATTGTCTTAGGCTCAGATGTAGACTCTTATGCAATGTTATACTCGAATAATGGACACAGATGAGATGATAACAAAAACTTCGGAAGACAGTATTGAGCATACCAATTACGAAGAAAACGTCGCAAAATATCTCAATCCAAACATAATTTATACTCAATACTTTAAGTATAAATTTCTCCACCCAACTTATGCCGGGCATAATGACATTTCAATATTGATGTTGGATCGAAATATCTAAAGAAATCTTGGAGATGATTCTCTCAATCTTTATAATTATGTCGATCGTCAAAACCATAAAAAACGGATATAGTAGCATATATATCATGCTCAACTCGTGATATTTTAGTATTAGTATTAATATAATGGTCGTAGAATATTAGCCCCATAAATATCAACTCAAAATATTAGCTTAAAAAGTTTGGGATATACCCAAGGATCATGGCAGCTCGAAACTGGCTCAGATTCAGACTCCAAATAGGCTTCCAATCACAAATTTTTCTCAACAAGTCTGATAGTACTTAATGGATCTGGAGCGAGTCATGTATGAACTAAAATAAATCCAATTTCTTCTTTGCTTCGGATGTGGGTCTGATTAAATTGGATTCAATCAAATCCAACCCAAACCAAACCCAAATCAAACTTCTTTTTTTCTCTAGCGTATGATGGCAACGAGGAAGGGGAGCCGAAGTTGGAGGGTTGGGTTGTTGCAGAGCTCTGGTGGAGATTGGTTGAGGGATGAGGGGCTTCAGAATTGCTATAGAGGTCGCTAACGAGGGTAGCTGCTGTCTGACAAGGTAGATGGTCGGAGAAGCAGTGAAAAGGGATGAGGGGGCCTTGCGGTGGCACTGAGGCTAGTTGGTGCTAGGGCATGGTCAACGGTGAAGGGTGCCGAGGAAGGAGTTCGAGGAACCAAGGGGTTTTGAAGAAGAGTGGATCGGTGGGTGGTGGACTGGATGAAGGAGATGGAGTTTTGGGTTAAAAGGCGAAGAGATGAAGGGGAAGAAGAGGTGCAGGAAAAGTAGAGGGAGGAGGAGAAGAATTTGTTCTCTTTTTACCTTTTTTTTTCTTTTTTTCTCTCGCACAAATCTAGTTCTTTTAGATATGCTTCTTTCTTTCTTTCTTTTTCTTTTTTTTTAAAAACAGATAAAGAAAAATAAAACTAAAATAAAATCAAAGAGAAAATGAATTGAAGAAGATGGAGATGGAAGTGGATGGGGAGAGCACTTTTAGACTCTTATACCAATTTGACGCAAGACAGAAGTGAATTAGGGTTAGGAATTTGGAAATTAGGGTTTTTTGAAGAATTTGGAAAGAATAAAAGAAGTTTAGGAATTCACCCAGGCAAATCAACGACCTCTCTCAACGAATCAACGATGAGAGATTTTTTTGGAACATAGTAAATCCTTTCACGTTTCTCAAAATTCAATTCTTCTCATCATTAATTTTCAAATCCGATATACAATGTATATTTATAGAAAATCATAACATTGATAAGAGTAAATCTCTATCATAATTCAAAATCTAACTTAAAAAAATATCTAAATCAAACTCTATCTACTGATCTTATTCGATATCCATCAAAATCAAACTCTATCTACTAATCTTATCCAATTTCCACCAATTCTCTCCGACTTCATAATATTCATCCACAATGAATGCAGACATAAGATTTTGATTTTGATTTTCGGCACCCTTCACCATCGACCCCGCATCAGCACCATCCCGACTTAGCGCCACCGCAAGGCCCCCTCCTCACTTGCCACTACTTCTCCGACCTCCGCCTATCTCGTTGGACAGCAGCTACCCTCGTCGGCGACCTCCACGACAACCCTGAAGTCCTTCACCCCACAACCAATCTCCACCAGATCTTTGCAACAACCCAACCCTCCTCCAATTCCAACTCCCCTTCCTCATTGCCATCATATGCTAGAGAAAAAGAAGTTTGATTTGGATTTCAAATTTGGATTTAATTTGGATTTAGTTTTGGTTGGATTTGATTGGATCCAATTTAATCAGATCCACATCCAAAGCAAAGTTTTATTTCAATTCAGATTAGACCCGCTCCTGATCCAACCCAATTTCAAGTTGGATTTAGTTACAATAGAGCAGACCCATTAAGCAGAAGCAGACCTGTTAAGGAAAATTTGTGATTGGAAACCCATTTGGAACCCGAATCTAAGCCAGTTTCGAGCTGACATGATCCTTGGATATCTCCTGAACTTTTTAAGCTAAAATTTTAAGTTGATTATTTATTGGGTTCATATTCTACGGCTATTATAATAACATTGATACTAAAATATCACAAGTTGAGTATAATATGTATGCTACTACACCCGTTTTTACAGTTTTGACAATCGACAGAATTATAAAGATTGAAAGAATCATTTCCAAAATTTCTTTAGATATTTCGATTCAACATCAACAAAAAAATGTAATTACGCCCGACATAAGTTGGGTGGAGAAACTTATACTTGGCATAGAGAGTATAAATTATGTTGGATTGGAATATTTTGCGATGTTTTCTTCGTAATCATATGCTCAATACCATCTTCCAAAGTTTTTATCATCATCTCATATGTATCCATTGTTCGAGTCTTGCAGAAAATTCTACATATGAGCCTAAGACAATTACTGATGAAACTTTCTCAAGAATAGAAGCAAAACTTTAAATTATAATTGATATGATTAACAAATGCAATTGCATGCTCACCAAGGTCGAAGTAAAATTTGAGCAAATGTATTTTCAGAACAAGAGTGAGAGAAGAGATATTTCTATTTTTCATGGTAAATATGTTTTGCAGCTAAGCCGAATACAAAAGTTCATGATGAGCCACCATCAATGCTTGATGAAACTTCTTTATCGCAAGTACAAGTTGAAAATTCAATAGATCAGATTTCTGAAAATCCTTCAAAAGAACTAACTGTAAAATTTTAACCGCCTGTGTATACTCCTGATGATCATATTCATAAGGAGAAACCAACAGAAGTACCTCCTATTCTCCCATATAACACGCCCATGAAACCTGTAGTTTCTTTGGAAAATCTTTTGTTAAAGATTCGTAAGAAACTTCGTCGACAATTCGTGTTTACCGATAGCATTTACAAATTAGTTGAAAATGTATTATTACAAGAATTTCAAGTTCGAAGCGAGGTAACGCATACGATTTCAAAAGTCACCTTTTGAAATTGCAGATACACATTACTCTTTAGTTTTTATACTACCACCAATCAAACTACCACACATACTTCAAACAGAAAATGTGAATGATATTGATGCAGGGTGATATAATTTTAACAGCTATGGAAACAATATTTGATTTGTTAGAAAGGCGAGTCTAATTCAGAAGGTGACTTGTCATATTCATCTTCTACTTAAGCAGATTTATTGCAGAAGCCAGTTCTTCCTCCACCGCCTTGGCTCAGATATCATGTACAAGTTGCAATTTCTCGACCGCCAACATGGCCCAATCGAAATGCTTCGTAGAAGAACACAAATCAGTTCAACCAGGACATGTTTAATATTTTTTATTTCCGCATTCATCGGGAATGAATGCTTTGAAATTGAGAAGAACTTATAGAGATTGGATAAAATCAATAGATAGAGTTTGATTTTGATGGAGATCGAATAAGATCAGTAGATATAATTTGATTTAGATACAGTTTTAAGATAGAGTTTGAGTTTGGTTATAGTTTAATTTAGACTTTGATTTATGATAGAGATTTACTTTTATCTATATTGTTAGGATTTTCTATAAATACGTATATAGAAATCGAAAATTTTTGATGAAAAGAATTGAATTTTGAGAAACCTATATGAATTCTGTGTTCCAAAAAAATCTCTCAACGTGATTCGTTAAGAGTGGGCGAAAATTCGCCTAAGTGGATTTCCAAATCCCTTTTGTTCCTCCCAAATTTCTCTAAAAACCCTAATTTTCAAATCCCTAACCCTAACCCGTTTCCATCCTGCGTCAGATGCCTTTAAATCTCAACATAAAAAATATATGTGGGTAAATCCAAACAATTAATTATGATCTTCATGCTCTAAATAGATAGCGTGCGAAAAATCATATGATTTAGACACTTCATTATCGATCAAAAGGTCTTATTTGTTATTTATTCTATTGCCAAAAAGCCGTTTATTTTGTATTTATCCAATATAAGGCCAAAATGTATCAAAAATACATGATTTTTTGTGCATCATCATTTTTTAACATGGAGATCACAAGTAAAAATTCGAATCATCCATATAGACGTTCATATCAAAATTTAGGACACCTCCATATGCAACTCCCTATTGAAGCACTTAGATACACTTTTTCTATGTATATATGAAAAAAATAAAAATGAGTTAACAACTCGTGTAAATTATTTGAGCTGTAGTTCATCTCTACTATCTCAGATAATTTTTCTCAAAAAAAATTTTATATTATGATTTCAACCCTCTAGGGTTCACTCATATACAGATTCTTGGGCTTTAGTTTTGATTTGGCCTTCCATCAAGTTGACACAAAATTAATGGTTTTTGGTACATACATTTTGTATCCACATGATGGCATAGCAAATAAACTCAAAATCTATGAAGTTTAATTCTAAATAAGGTATAAAAGTTGAGATCATGATCAAAAAAAATTTGATAAACAAATAATGGAATTACTATTTTTTCACTGCTAATTTTCGTAAATTACTTGAGCTGGTGGCTCATTTACAGTAATCCCATACATAATCATATGCATATATATATATATATATATATATATATATATATATATATATATATATATATATATATATATATATATATATATATATATAACTCACTTACTAGTATGAGTGTGAATTATCCTAGGTAACATTTTGCTTGTGCTAAAGCCAAGCCTGACCTTTGAATTAAGACAGGTCAACAAGAAATAATGCAATCATGCTGGGATTTAGCTCATGAGGCCCAAACTTGTCTAAGAAAATAATATGGAACATATGGGAATAGATAGCTTGGTATCAAGGTTACCATAAAGATAACAACCATTTCCATAGAATGCACAACCACGCTAGACACAGGAGCTAGATATTGCATTATAGGTAAGTCACATCACCAAAATGTAGCATTCTACTTCTCATTTTGGTACAACTCAGATGTTAGATGCTATATAACAAAAAACTGAAATTGGAATCTAGAAAAAAGAAATAATGTAGAAATTAAGTGCCTATGTATGATATGACAAAAAGGAACTAATGATGCCAACTAAGAATTAATGTGAAATTAATCAAGAATTTGCCCTATAATTTAAGTATCACAACTATATTTAAGATCTCATATAATTGTGAGAAAAGAATCCCAAGAAGCGAACAATGAGGATAATACAATCAATTAGCATCACACTAACTCCCTTACTAGTATGATTGTGAATTATCCTAGCTAACACTTTGCTTGTGCTAAATAGCCAAGCCTGACCTTGAATTAGGATAGATCAACAAGAAAGAACTTAATCATGCTGGGGTGTGCTCGTGCCATTTCAACTAATCAAAAACTATATCACACAATTCACACCAGTGAAAAGAATGGTGCCGGAAATTTTGAGAAATTTGAATGGATGCTGATAGTTACTTCGGAGGCTCTGTTCACTGCTTGTGCACACAAATGCCGTACTGTAAACTACAACGAAGATAAACTTGGCTGAAAAAATAATATGGGACATATAGGAATACACAGCTTGGCAACAAGTTTACCGCATGACAGCGATTTCCATAAAATGCACAACCATTCTAGATGCCGGAGCTAGATACTGCATTATAGATAAATCATATCACCACATTCTAGTTCTGGTTTAGGTACAACTCAGCAGTTAGATACAACATGTTACCAATATATAAAATAAATCTGAATGAAAGCTAGACAGGTACCTCAGGCATGGAAACAGTTGGCCCACCAAGAGAAGACATGGAAGGGCTATATTTTGTGGGGATTGACTGATTTGCGAGTGAATGTAAAAATGGAAGTTCCCGTTCATTTCCAGCCAATAAACTGCTTGGAGCGGAGTCAGTATGTGGTTGCTACACATAACAAAAAAAAAAAGGGAGAGGTAAGATGTCTGGTCATTACAAATAAAAACTGACAAGTATTAGATTAAGAAATAACATTCTCTGTATATTAGTACCAAATCAAAGTAAACTGGCACAACATAAGGTTGTTTCTGAAAATTCTGTCTCTATATGAATAATATATATGGTAAAGCAGTAGAAGTCTTGTTTACATATTAAAAAACCTGTTTTTCTTGGTGAAAGTTTTGGTAGACTTGCCTTGCAAGAGCTTTGGCATTGAACCACCATGAAAAACAAAATATCCTTCATAAATAATAACCTATGAAGAATTTCAGAAACCATTTTATCTAATAGATTTTAAATTTATGAGTTGTGGGGCTAACCATATGTCTCAGGCAAACTTAACTCCCTTCACAGGAGCCTTTCAATAACGCAGAAAAGCCTCCAGTATAACCATGAATCACTTTGAAAAGGCAGGATAAATGTCGGCAATCACACATTTTCTAAGTTGTAATCTTTTTGGCCAAAAACATAGTTTAAATTGTCAATGCACAGGTTTGAACCCAGGATCTCTTTAAACCTTGTGCTTCAACACCATGTCAGATAAACACTTCACCTAAAGTTTAGCTTGATTATAATACTTCAGTGAAATATTTTTCCCCCAACAAATTGCTATAATTAATGTCACATCTTTATAGTTTCTCTTCAAATTCAAGACTGACATTATTGATTAATTCCACCTTGTCATCCTGCCATCTTCAAAATCCAAAAGGTCAAACCACATGCCCTGCTACTTCATCATAAATAAAAAACATTATAATTGACATCTTGGCTTCCATAATGCCAAGATAATGGCAGAACAGCACAAAAAGAGGTCTAAAACTAATTGGGAGTTAGAGGGAGAAGAGAAAAAAGAAATACACCTCAAAGTAACCAAGCAGAAGATTAACAGTCAGCAATCCATAAATGCAATCTTCTATTCACTCAAGTTTCAGAATAACCGTTGGGTACTTTTTCTAATCAACACTTGTACTTTTCCTAAAGGAACAATTAATTAAGAAATGACATAAAACTAAAACAGGTTGAATTCTAGAAGTAATACCAAGATGCAGAAAGCGACCCGGAAAGATATGTCATATATAGCTTGTCCAATACGGTTAGGATTGAGTTTCATACTGACACGTGTTAAAGTTCGGCTAGGACAGGCCCTGAGGTCAACCAGAATCAGCTAGAAATCAATTCAGGTTGAGGTTCTAAGACAACCTGATTTGAGTATACTCTACAAGGTCCTGCACATGGAAGTGTTTCAGTTTTTGGACAGGCCAAATCCAAATCAACTTGCAATGCTAAAGTATGTACCAGAGAGCAAAACAATCACTAATAAAAACAACGGGCTTCTTTTCAGCCAATCAAAATTAAGCTACAGAGGAAATGGTCATACAGTTACAAAGTAAGATCTATGTGCTTTAATCTTCTTGTTACTGTATCTTTCCCACACATTTAAGTATGCGTACTTTGGTTCTCATTACCCACCAGACATAAAGCATAATCAAAAAAAGAGCAGAGGCACAAAAGGACATCTCGAAACCGCATCTTTCACATGCGTTGAAGTATGTAAACTTTGGTTTCCATTTCTCACCATGCAGAAAGCATATTCAGAAGAAACTGCAGAGGCATAAAAGGATATCTCGGAACCATGGTCAAAGAAATACCATCTATACCATGCAAGAAAGAACATCTACACTACAGAAGAGCACAAACCCTACACTTCATCCTTTCTTACTGTGTTGATACGCTACAATCCAATGAGTAGTTTAGTTTATGGAAATTTTAGCTAGACTTTCAGGAAAATATATTATGTCTGCAGGAGCTGAACATTTACCAACATAAATAATGATTAAGCGGTTTACTCTGGAAGACTAGAAATCATATTAGAAATGACAAATAGAGGAGTTAGAAGACCGACTTTAATTAACTGTAACATAGATTAAATAACATTAGGGCTAGCAATAAGATACTTGAAAGAAACAAAAAGGATAACAAGACTACCGTCACACTTGTGGGAGGACCAATATTTTGCATCTGGAAGTTTGCTTGTACACGGTTATAGGCTGCGTGATCTGGTTGCATGGCATCCGAAAATGCAAGGCTAGAGACAGAAGGAATGTTGTAATGCAAAGGTTGTTCAGAAATAAATGTATCATCTCTCCTATGCTCATGTTGTAATGCTGAAACCATATCATTATTCCTAGAACTTGAGTCAGTGATGAGAGCACTGTTGTCTGTTGCAGTCCCTGACTGATCATTATTATAGAACTCAGGATTCCTGCAAACAAGGACATATCTTTCATATATATTTTAAGAGATAGTGGCATCCACCAAAACCAAGAAGAAAATACCTGGTTTCTGGGTAATCAACTGTTGCTGCATTTTCTGTGACCGAAGTCGCCTCAAGATTACTTCTTGCAGGCTTGGATAATGTCCCAGGAAAGGACAAACCAATGCCCGAACAAAAACTACCAAAACTCAAACGAGAACAATCTGCATTAGTAACTTTGAGGTGCCCAGGAATTATTACCGCAGGGTTTTCTTGCCCAGGAATTATTACTGCAGAGTTTTCCTCGGTCAATCTTGCACCTAGCTCTTCCCTGTGCAAATTTAGGTTCTGTAATCCTGATGACAGCTCTTTATGAACATCCTCATCTGAAACACATGAAAAAAATAAATAAGTATCATGCATGGGAGACTATATATATATATATATATATATATCAAGAACAATTTGTAAATAATTCATTACTATCACATGAGAATAAGGAGGAAAAAACATAAAATTGTACCAATCTTCAAGATCACCGAGATCGCATATAGAATGGACCTGAAAAATCTCAAAGACGACACCCAAGATTTAAGATTGTATTGAAACTACATATGCACACAATTTTGCAACATGTTACTATCACATGAGAATAAGGGGGAAAACATAAAATTGTACACATCTTCAAGACCACCAAGATCGCATATAGAATGGACCTGAAAAATCTCAGAGACGACACCCAAGATTTAAGATTGTATTGAAACTACATATGCACACAATTTTGCAACATGGAAGGCACCTAACTTTCTTTCCTATTCTCTTTAGAAGAAAGGCCGTAGCCTGCTCTTGAACTTAGGACCTCAAGTTACAGTACCCGCATGCTTTACAAATGAACAGGGCCTCAATTTTATTTTGATTTTTTATTTGTTTTGCTAGTAAGAGAACGGCACATCATTGGAAACATGAAGGCACTTCTTAAACCTATATTTTTATATACTGAGATACTTCTTAAATCAAAAACTTCGATGACTAAGGCACCACCATTCCTTTAACAACTAAATCAATTCAAAGCAATGATCTTAATGCATTAAATGCAAACTTATGTTACCTGTCATATAATGAGCCAGACATTAGCTGTGTAAATACATATTCAGTAAGATTCTTGTATGATGTCAATACAAAAATGATATAGGAACTGGTAAATGCAAAAGGAAATTTTGATCCAAAATGTGGCACATATGAATATTAAGTTATCTGATAAGCCCAAAAATTTTCAATGACTGGGGATTTATAGCTAAATCTCAAAGGACGTGATGGAAAACAGATAAGATAGTGTTTGGATATAGATAGGATTTTTAGATATGGTTTGAGTTTTGATAGAGTTCTGATTAGATCATTATTTCTAGGGATTTAGATTTTTGATCTTGAATAGAATTTTATTCTTATCGTTATTGTTAGGAATTTCCTATAAACAAGCCTTGTATGTAGAAATTGGAAGAATGAAATGTTGAAAATTAAAATTCTTTTTGTTTTAGCACGGTGATTTGCTACACAATATGAAATCTTTCATTGTGGATTCATTAAGAATAGGTGAGAGATCAACAGGGTGAATTCCCAAATCAATCCACAAATCTCTTCTCATGTATTCGTAGAGAGTGGGTGAGAAATCATCCGGGTGCTAAGGCCTTTATTAATCTTTATCATTTTTTATTTTTATTCTAAACTTCCACAAAAATCCAATTTTCTTTTGTTCTTCCCAAAATCCCAAATTTCTCCACCAATAAACCCTAATTTGACTTTCGTCCCACGTCAAATTGGTATCAAAGCTAAAATTTCTTCCTTTTTTTTCAAAACCAAAAATTTCCATCACCATCTTCTTCTTTTCTTAAATTTTATATTTGTTTTATTTTTCGGGAAAAAAAAGAAAACGAGATTTTAATTCCAATCATTCCTCCAACAAATTCCAATTAAACCAGCCCAAAATTCCAAAAGACAACATATTCAGTAACCTTTCCTCTCCTTTTATTCACCTCTCTCGCTTTTATTCCCTTTCATTCATTCTCTCTCCCAAAAATCTCTGATAAAAAAATATTGAATTTTTATTCTTGAAATCGAAAAAGGTGGATTTTTATTGAAGAAGAAAGCAAAGGACTATGATAGAGAGAAGGCGGAGATCAACTTCCTCCTATAACAAAAAGAGGCTATCATCGTCTCCAACCCCATCTTCACCCAGGAACACGAAGTGGTCCAAGACGGCGCGGTTCTAATGGAGAGGACTCAGAAGAAGGAGGTGCCGGTGCCTGCAGGGTTGTCGCGGAATTTTGATATCGACAAGGACAGTACCGATGTTGATCTGTCGAAAGAGACCAACAGCGATGCGGGGGGCCACAAAGAAGAAGCAGCCTTTAGTGTTTCCTTCTCTAGTTGATGCGAAAGAGTATATAGGGCCTGATAAATACAAAGCATAATGAGAAGTGGTCGATACCGGAGAAAGCACAGTCGCAACCCGATATTGACAATTCCAAGGGGAAAGCTTCTTTCTCAGTCTTCTAAAGAACCCACATCTTTCTATATGTGAAGCCGAAGCTGCAATTTACGGCTTAAGGGTCCATCTATGCAGAGCAAGTTTCCATCATTTGCTTCGCTTGAAATTCCAGAAAGTAAAAGCGTTGTACAAGTTAATGGAAAGACAATGGAGAAAAATTCCAATGTTGTTCTCACTGCTGGAGATGAGGCTGTTTTTAGTTCATCAGGGAAGCATGCTTATATCTTTCAGCAACTTTCAAACACAACTATCCAGGTTTTGCCTTCTTCACATAGCATTGCAGAAGCAAAGGATGTACCCATGAAAGAACTTACATTTGAGACTAGATCAGGAGGGCAATCAATTGGTGATGAAGCATCATTATTGGCATCCTTTTCAATCTTAGCAACGATGTTCCATCTCCTCCACCTCAGCAACCAAACGGATCTACTCCTAACTTAGATTTGACTTAGATTTATAAAATGTTTGAGGGTCAAAGGGAGATTCTCAAGGACATTGCTTCTTCAACAACCCTGCCTTCCAACAAAAGCCAAGCCTTTAAGGACAGTTTGAAGAAGGGTATTCTTAATGCTAGTGATATTGAAGTTTCCTTTGAATCTGTCCCAAAAATATCTGAGTGAGAATACAAAGAAGGTTCTGATATCATGTGCTTATGTACATCTGGAATGCAAAATGAAGTTTGCCCTGGAGAATTTTTTTCTTTAAGCCAGCGTACACTTTTATCTGGTCCCTTAAGATCTGAAATCTATCAAGAAACTCTGGCAAAAGCACTTGCTAAATGGTTTGCTGCTAAATTGATGATAATAGTCTCTTCTCCTACCAGTTGGTACACAGTCAAAGGAGACAGCCTCTAAAAGAAGGTACAAAGGCAAAAAAGTCGGGCATCTCTTCTAAACAACAAGCTATGCTGACTGATACTTTACATCTTAAAAGACCAGCTTCTAGTGTCAAGGCTGATATTGCGGGAATGTCTACTTCACAGTATTTCCCAAAGCAGGAGGCATCAACAGCATCATCAAATCCTTGTACATTTAAAGAAGGTGATAGGTAAGATATGCGGGTTCATTGCAGTCAGCAAGATTTCCCTCTTAAGGCTAGAGAGGTCCAAGTTATGGCTGTCGAGGCAAAGTGCTCCTTGCATTTGTAGAAAATGAATCCTCAAAGGTGGGAGTCAGATTTGATAAATATATTCCTGACATCAATGACCTTGGTGAATTACGTGAATAAGATCTTGGTTTCTTTTGCACTTCGGCTTGACTATCCTGGATATGAGGATTCTAAAAGATTTGCCATTAATGAATTGATAGAGGTTGTTTCTAAAGAAAGTAAATCTGGTTCTTTGATATTATCTCTCAAAGAAAGAGAAATCTATGATTGGAAGTACATAATCATATTTAACGTTGAAAAGAAAGCTTGACTCGTTGCTTGTAGGTATTCTTGTCATTACTTCTCCTATCAGGTGGACGATCAAATTCAAATTGTACCTTTACATATCAATGAGGTCCCACAGTTCGACTCTGATTTGCCTAATGAGTATCACCTTCGCCATTCACCAAAGATTCATGTTACCAAGCTAGAGAGAAATGATGGAAAATGGATAAGATAGGGTGTTCGGATAAAATAGGGTTTTTAGATAGGACTTGACTTTTGATAGAGTTTTGATTAGATTATTATTGTTAGAGATTTAAATTTTGATTTTGAATAGAATTTTATTCTTATCGTTATTGTTAGGGATTTTCTATAAATAAGTCTTGTAAGCAGAAATTGGAAAAATAAAATGTTGAGAATTAAAACCATTTTGTTTTAGTTTAGTGATTTATGAGATAATATTAAATCTTTCATTGTGAACTTGTTGAGAGTAGGTGAGAGATCAACGAGGTGAATTCCCAAATCAATCTCTAAATCTCTTCTCGTTGATTCATGAAGAGTGGGTGAGAGATCACCTAGAGGATAAGGTTTCTAAAATTCTACAAAAAAAACCTATTTTCTTTTGTTCTTCCAAGATCCCCAATTTCCCCCCACCAATGAACCCTGACTTCCGTCCTGTATCAGGACATCATTAGTTATTGACTGTAATAAAAAAAATAACAAATAAATTCATGTTTAGAAGTTTGTAACCAATTGGCTAAAACTTGAACTTTAGGATGGGCATAACATTGTAGCAATTTCCTTTTCTATTCTTTTTTTCCTTGAGGAGGGAGCATATTTCATTAATTGCTTACAATCTTTTATACAATCATAACAGCCTCGGGAGGCTGCTATCACAACCAGTTTTATGCTTCATAGGGGAAACAAAGTTAGATAAAATCTTCAAGAAATAAGCTCCTACTTGAGTCACTGGAGCCTTGCTAAAAGTCTGCTGCATAAATAATTAGAGCATAGACAATGCTACAAGGCAATAAAAGACAACTTCATATATAAAAAATACCTTCGTGCTGTTGATAAGAGCTACTGTTCCGAAGTGATCCATCATCAAAACTTGAGGATATGTTGGAACTATCAACTCTTACTTGAACATCAGGAGTTGTGGATAATGTTGGTAGGTTTTCACCATCCTCGTGTCCTGACTTTTGAATGTCATCTATAGGAGAGCTTACAAGCGACTCAACCTCATCAACATGCATGCTAGACGATGCAGATGGTTCATGGTAGACAGAAGACCTGCCACATACATCTACAAGTACCGGGGATTCATCAGCTGAGTGATCCACCAAGGTCCACTCTTCAAGAGATTCTTCCTGACCGACCACAGTACTCAGCACAGGACCAACATCTGAAACCTGAAAGGTATTACCTTGTGAAGAATGTTTTTCCTGATCAGCTTCCAATGAGGTGCATCTGGCACTTCCCTGTTTGTTTGACACAACTGTACGTGACAAGGAGTTGGACACTTCAGCTTCCACTGAAGCTGTATTGGAAGGTTTTTGTTGATGCCTGCCCATCTTCACAATATCAGCCATTGAAAGTTGACCTGGCACCCCCAACCAGTTTTGTTGTAAAGTTGATGAAGATTGTGAAGGCAAAGAGATGCCATCAGATAATCCTGAAGAATGTGCTGTATTCCCCAGGGCATCACTATAGCTGCAAAAATAAGAAAACACATCAGACAAAAAACATAAATGGGGTTCAATAAGGTGGGTTACCATAGTGTATTCTACATAGTGCCCATTTGTTTAGACTTTGAGCAGCTGGGAGATTTATGCACAGAGAGCATATGAGAGGAGAATGACTATACAACATATTTTCTTTCTAAGGTGATACTAACACAAAGGAGTTCGCTTACTCTTGCCACATGTTCCAGCCTCCACAGGACCAAGGCTCATAGCTGACCCATCTTGATGGGTAAAAGCTTGACTGAATGATCAAATGCAATGATAAGTAAAACGGACGTCCGATAACGCATGTGAGTGTAGTCCATACTATGAACATCAAAAAGGCAAATGTTCTTATGAATTTCCTTACAATTTATTCAAGTGTTAGAGATATGTGTAAAGTCAAGGTTGTGAATATCAGATATCGGGTTCGTAACGGATGGGAGGTTTTCATATCAGATAACGGGATATCAGACAATATATATTGGAGATATGAGGTAATATTGGATTTTCATATCGTATCATTAGATCCTCATTAGATCCTCCAAAACGATATTATCGGCCGATATATCTTACATAACGGCCGATGTTAAGAAGAATGATGTAAATCAAGGACAATTACTTATGATACCAAGAAATAGGAATTTAGCTCAACAACTACTAAGCCTTTTATCCCAAGTACTTGGGGTAGGTTACATGAACCAAAAGATAATCACGCCGGGTTGATCACATGAATGATCCGTCTCTACTCATTCCTATCGAACAATACATCCTCAATTAAACCTTTAGAATCCATATTTTTTTTATCATCTCCATTCATATTTTTCTCAATCTTCGCTTTTTTAACTTGTCCTATTTTGATAAATTCCCCTCGTGTGCATTTGTAAGTTTGCATTGCACATGACCAAACCATCGTAAACAATTTTCTTATATCTCTTGTATAGAGGCCGCACCTACCTTAGCATGACTAATCTCATTTCTCATTTTATCTCTCCTAATATTGCCGCACATCCAACGAAACATGCACATCTCTACTACACTTATTTAAGTAAATAACGTTTCTTTATAATCCAATATTTCATACCATATAATAAAATTGGTCTAATAGCAGTCCTATAAAATTTCCCCTTTAGCCTCAATAGGATGTTACAATTGCATAAAACTGTAAACTCCTGTTGCACTCCTCCATTACAACAAGCCAGTTTGGATCTTATAGTTAACATCACTATCAATCTCTATCGTTTTGAATAATAAAACCCAAGTAGCTAAATTGATTACTAATTTGTACCTCTTCCCCGTCTAACATCACAACACTGCAATTTCGAGTCCTTCATTTACTAGATTTACACTCTATATACTCTGTTTTGGATATACTCAATCTAAAACCTATATATTTTAATATATACCTCCATAACTCTAACTTGGCATTCACCGCTACTCTCATCTTATCGACTATAACAATATCATCAGCAAATAGCATACACCAAAACCAAGGTATCTCATCCTGAATAACTCTAATAAACTCATCCATCACTGTAGTAAATAAAAATGGACTCAATGCAGATCCTTGATACAATCCAATTATGATTAAAAAATCACTTGTTAGACCACTACAAGTTCTGACACGTGTTACTACTCAATTATACATGTCCTTTTATATCAATATACTTGATGGGGAATACATTTTTCATCAATGTCCACAAAACACCTCTTGTGGTACCTTATCATAGGTTTTTTTTATAAATCAACAAAGACCATATACAAATCTCTATTCTTCTCTCGAAACCACTCTATACGTTGAGGAAGTAAATGAATAGCCTCTATTGTTAACCGCCTCAGCATAAATCCAAACTGGTTCTTTGTTTTTTTAATAATTTGTCTTCATCTATGTTCAATTATCTTTTTCCAAAGCTTCATAATGTGACACTAGTTTTATTCTACGATAGTTTGGATAATTCTGAATATTACCCTTATTCTTATATAGAAATACTAAAGTACTTTTTTTTTTATTCATTTGACATTTTCTTAGTTTACCAAATTTTGCTAAAGAGCTTTGTCAGCCGCTTCACATCCATCTCTCCTAAGTATCTCCAGACCTCAATGGGAATTTCATCATGACCAATAGTTTTTCTTGATTTCATCCTCTTCAAACCCTATTTTACTTTAGATTCTTTAATTTTGCACATAAAACTATAATTCATACTCTCACGTTGAATACTAAGGTCTCTCAAATTTTAAGCAAAACTACTATTATACAGTCTGTCAAAATAATCTCTCCATTTTTCTTTAATCTGTTCCTCTCGAATTAGAACCTTTGCATCCTCATCTTTAAAACACTTAATAGTACATGTCTCTATATTTTCTCTCTTAATCGAGCAATTTTATATATATCATGTTCAACCTCTTTATTGTCCAACTTCTCGTATACTTATTCGTACAATTTAATTTTTGCATCCCGAACAGCTTTCTTAACCTCCTTTTTGACTAGCTTATACCTCTCAAACAATATTGAAAATAACGCGTTATGAAACCTGTTATATTGCGTTACGTAACCTAACAAAACTCCGACGCTACGTAACAACTGAAAATAACTCAGTGTACCGTAACAGTATGCTTTTTATATTATTTTATGTTATATTACGTAAAGTTACGTTAAATTAAATTATGTTACGTTATTTACTAGTTTTTTTTAGTAATATCTATATTTGTGTTGCTTATTATTTTGATTATTAGCGAATTACTGAAATTTTATTACTTGATTTGCCTTGTTTGACTGCTTATAGAATTACTAACTTGCTAATTAGCGATTGTTTTCTTATTCGCTTGTTGTAATTCATATTCAGTTGCTAAAATATCATACTTATTGATTCTATTGAATTTTTAACTGAACTGAAATTAACAATTACAAATAAAATAAATTGAATATTTGAAAATATAAATTACAATAATGATAATAACTGGAATTGAAATAAAAACTTATAATCTTGTTTTTTTTGTTTAGATGATGACTGGAATTATGGTTGCGACTTAATATAATTTATGAAGGCAATGTGAAAATTATTGTAAAATTTAATATAAAATTTGAATAGATTATGTATTATAAAATGGTTATATATTCTTTTTAGAATTTTTTAATTTATTTTTCAATTTATAAAGATTATTTTATATAGTTTTATATTTATTTTTATTAAATAAATAGGAAATTGCGTAACCTACGTTATGCGTTACGCTATATGCAACATAACCTAACAAAAGCAAAACGTTACGTTACCGTTATCGCTATTTTAAACATTGCTCTCAAATTTATTCCATTATTCTTCAAATCTCTGTAAAGGTCCTGCTTAATCTTAATAACATTTTTTACTCTTCATTCCACCATGACATGTCAGCACTACCACCCGACTCACCAAATATATTTTAGTTACCCTCTTAATACAGTTAGTCATTTTATTCCATATTACATTGAGATTATCATAATCCTTCCAATCTGCTTCTTGTACCATTCTATCTATAAAAACTTTTTGATTACCTTCTCCCAGTCACCACTTAATTTTATAATCTAATTTATACTTAATCTTTCTAAGTTTCCTTCTAATCTGAATATCTAAAACTAAGAACTTATATTGAGTTACTACACATTCACCTGGCACCACCTTACAAACGATGCAACTAGCTCTATCTATCATTCTAGTAAAAAAGAAATATATTTGGCTCGCACTCGATCTGCTTCTAAAATAAACAAGTGAACTTCTTTTTAAACTAAATGTTCACTAAAATCAAATCATAGGACAAAGCAAAATTTCTTTCTCCAAAATCAAACCTGCCATATACATTATCAAACCCATTACAACTAATTCTTACATGTTCATTGAGGTCACCACTAATAAAGAGTTTTCTCTAACGGATATTCCATGTACTATCTCATCTAGATCCTCTCAGAATTGATATTTACTAGATTTATCAAGTCCTAATTGTAATGTATAGGTACTAATAATATTAAGAGTCTCCCTATTGAAAATAAGTTTAACTAATAAAATCCTATTACCTTTCTCCTAACCTCCACCACATCCCTAAGTAATAGTTTATCTATGATCACATATACCCCATTACAATTTCTATCTCTGTCATATACCAAAATTTATAATCTCAAGACTCTGACTTTAACTTTCTCACATACTCACATAGTCTCCTGTACTCACAAAATATTAACCATCATTTTAATCATAAATTAACTAATTCTGCTAATCTACCCGTAAGGGAACCAATGGTTCACCAGACTAACCAAATTTTATGTTCATGAGCTAACTTATTTACCCCACCCGCCTATTAAAGTGTGAGAACCATATCACATTTGACACCACATTTGAGAGCTGACGAAATACATTGCTTTTTGGCGATGACCTAACAATCCTCACACATTTTTCACTGCACCCGGACAAATAGGAATATAGCTCAATTTGCTAAAAAGCGTAAAGCAGAACAAGGGAGAAGAGCTTAAGCTCCAAATGTTGTAGTCAGGCTTTAGCGGCAAAAACCAAGGTAATGTATCAAAAAAAAATGGGGGGAGATAGATATTTAGAGGAAATGTGAAGAAATGAGATTTCTATTTTATTTCAATTTATTTTATTTGGAAAGAAGATATAACAATGAAAGAGATGCTTTTTGAATATTTCTATGTGCTAAGAGTTAATCCACAATGATGTGTACTGAAGCATCTGAAAGATAGTACAAGTCATATACACCACTCAGCCATCAACTAAATGACAAAATACACAAAATAGAATCACTCAATAAATTTTAAATGTTTCATTAAACAATTACAGAATTTCAGTTGTAATCTGAAAATAATCTTTATAATAAAAAAGTATGTAACAGATAATTTCAAACTTAAAACTTTATAATAAAAAATATTGCAAGTTCAGAAGGATTTTAGTGGGAAGGAGAGGGAGGGAGAGGAAATAGGAAACAGAGAGAGGTGACAAGGAATCGAATTAAATGGAAAGAAATCAACATATCACTTAAAACAAAGTTGAGGTAAAATAAATGAACAAAATATTTACTCGCGAATGGACACCTCTAAAGCTGGTCACAGTTACCACAAGCAAAGCCTATGAACATGTGGGAAAACGCAATGGATTAACCATAGTGGGTTAGCATTCAGACAAGATAGAGAGCAGAGATGAAAGCTGTAAGGATTAAAAATCAAGACTGTGGAATGGAATAAGGGTTGATAAACTCATGTGCAAGCCAGGTATTAATAGGCTGAGGATTGAGTTTCTTTACAAAAGGACTTTAAAAGGTGGGCTTGTTTCGAGTTGAGAAGTAGACTAAACTGTTCATATGCCACCTTCCGCAGCTTCAGATGCCAAGGTGGCTTAGACGTGCACCAACTAAATCCCTGTTTTGGCCTGAGCACCGTTACTCAGGGATAAAACGACATGCAGCCACTTTGGCAGCCAATTCTGGCACATTCCACAGAGCTGATATAGCTTTAGGTTGCAATTAAGGAATTAAAAGAATTTTTGTAGACATTGAGGGGAAAGGTTGACAAATCAAAATATAATCAAGCCGTCCATATAAAGATTTTTCCAACAATGCTGGCAAGTTTACAAGAAAGTTTTAAGGCCTAAGCAGCAGTGTACCAAATAGCATTTTGGAATGGTACGATAAGACAGCTATCGTGTAGCAAGCCTAGCTCGCTAAGCTTTTACATATAACAGAACAAGGTACAGATTACAAATTAGAAAATAAATAAACTCTTATGTTTCTCAGGCATGCCTATAGAGCTTTTAACTAAGCAGTGGGTTATATTTCAACATATTGCTCAAGAATTACAACCTCCTAAACTTGATTATTGCTATCCTAAAGATTTCATATGCTTTGTCAATCTAATAACAAAATATCTTCTTAAACTATATAAGCAATATTTGCTTAGGTCCTAACTTGTGAAGTTTGCATCTTTCTTTTCTCTTAACAAATATAAGATAAAAAGGAAATAACCCTATGTAAGCAATATTAACTAAGGTTACCAACCATACATGTTCCTTCAGGGTTAACCATGCCAAGAAGGCAAAATTGAGCAAGCATTTATAGTTTGGAAGCACATGGCTGGCCTAACGAATTGGTACTAAGCTGATACTAGATAAGAAGACAAACCAAAAATATGAAGACAAACGAGTCAAAACCGGTATACAAACCAATACCGGATGTTGGTTATATTTGAAAAGGAATAAGATAAAGAAAGACAAGAAAAATCTGAATTATGAGCGAGATATTTACTCTTGTACCATGTTTTGCCTTCTACAAAAAATGGGTCAGAAACACATGAAAAAGAAATGTGCTTTTGTGCAAGCACATAAACCAAGAGAGAATTTAGTTAGGTATATATCAAAGAGTAAAACAAACATATAGCAAAATTTTAGAACCATACAACAACAACCATAGCAACAAAGTTCTAGTACCAAACTTTTGAGTAGACTAATATAAACAACCCTAAAGCAAAAACACAAAGAAAGTTGCAAATGTATGTGAAGATTTAGCCCCGTTTTAGCAAAGAGAATACTTTCACAAAATTGCCGCAAGAAAGATTCATATTGTAGAAAAGAGTATTATCATGCACAAAATTGCCACAAGAAAGGCTCATATTTTAGTAGAGAGCACTAACTTGCAGAATAATGCTGCAAGAAGGCTATACAGTTAGTAGCAATGAACTGTGCAATGAACAACAAAATAGTCACATAAATAGCCAATTAATCGCCTAGAGCACTAAAGTCTATAATACCCCTAACAACTGATACGACTGGCAAGGAAGAAATAACCTAGAAAGAAGAAATTATGGACTGCAACTAACCTAGGTGATCATGAGAGTGACTTGAAAAGGAGAGAGAAAGAAAAACAAAAACTGCAATTAGTGGGTTTGCTAAGAGTGAGAAACAGTGCAGTAAACCTGCCAGGCAGCCATATTTATATTTGCAGCAAATCTTGGGAGTAAGCAATACAAGGTAGTTGAAAATACAATGAAAGGGCCAGAAATGACATGCTATATCTAGGTTACAAGGAAAATTCTTTAAGAATGCAAAGGAATCTTCTGATAGTAGACTAAATGATAGATGCCGGTTCCACGTCACAGATGAGATATATGCCCTAGATGTCATCACACACACACACACACACACACAATGACAGATGCTGGTTCCACATCACAGATGAGACATATGCCCTATATATATATATATATATAATTATATATATATATATATATATATATATATATAGAGAGAGAGAGAGAGAGAGACTTTTGCCGATGTCGCAATGTGATTGTCAAACTAATCCATCCTTGCCTAACAAACATCTGCAAATAACAACAAAAAGTTGTTTGATATTGCAACCTTGTCGTTATTCTTCAAACCAATTTGCTTCTACTTTTTATGATCCCAACAGCACCTGTGGATCCTCCATGTTTTACAAAATCGAGGAATGGAATAGAAACTAACTTCAAATGAACATCCAACTATAGACAAGTTTCAATAAATTTAAATAAAAAAAAGCCCATCTAATTTGCATGTCATATGATTATATACATTACAACATCTATTATGACTGTCAATTTTTTTAACTTCAGCTTGCGCATGATGTGAATTGTGGGTGTAATATGTAACCATCGATATTTTAACACTCGCCACGTCCTAAATTTCATCTATGTAGAAAAAAAAAAATAGCATAATCTAGCTATGAATAACTAGATAAGAAGGCATATTCATGTCACGATACACAGATAAGAAAATTGATACATGAGTACAAAGAAAATGATTTCAATTTCAAAATACCAATGAAATCTAATACATGTTTCCAAGATGCTCTTAAGTTACTGAGGCTTATGTACATGACTAAGGTTGTCAACAGCAATTTTTCACACGTTGGTAGGTATGTCAGTAGATTGTATAGCTCAATCTAACCACTGAAGCAATTTGTAATATGAGATTGAGTTATTTAGCAAAACCAAGGCTACAAAACTCGAAGTTAGTATCATTATCGGCTGATGGTTTATGGTATCAAAAATCTGCAATGTCATACATATCAAATAGGAAATACCATATGCACAGATAAAATTTCAGTAATATGGGCAATACCGGTTGCGATATTATAGGGTCTATATCGTATAAGATATCTCAAGATCTGATATGATATTTGCAATATGTCTGGACATCGGCCCATATTTAAAATTTCGAGTGAAATTTTTATCCCATAATTTTAGGGTGACATAGTGATTGCACTGTTTTAGTCTGACTGTCAGTTATCTAATAACACAAACCTCTGCCTTAATCCTGGAGTGATAGGCAGTGAAGAGATATGAAAATAAGCACAACACAGGTTAGGAAAGCCAGTGATCCCTAATATCTTATTCAATTCTCTTTAGAGAAGAAGACTTTAACATCTATTTATTATTTATTAATGGATCAAAATAGCAAAATCACATGTTTATCTCTTATTAAAATTTCTTCAACACCCAACTCTCATCATAGCAATTCGTATAACCTCATTATCATAGTAAATATAAGAGAACATAACAAAAATTTGATATCCCCTGTTCAATTGCAGCGTAACTAAATCTATATGACTAGAAAGAATTGAATCTGCATGGCTAATAGATAATCGAATTCAACTTAGAAGAAGATGTTTCTTTCTTGTAAAGCATTGATACCAGTCCAAATATTATCAATACTGACCTTGATGGTGCTAGCGTGGATGAGTTACTAGTTGTTCCTCGAGAACCTAAAACTGATGAAGTGTGGCTGACCCTTTCCCCATTTTCTTTCGAGTGCGTGTGTTTACCACGAGTAACTTCAGAATCTAACATGGGAAAAAGATACAAGAGTCGTAAATTTAAAATTAAAAACAAGGATTTATGAGTCAAAAAAAAAAAAAGAAACATGAGTTAAAAAAAACTAAGAGCACAGCCATGCCAAGAACTTACCATCAAATCTAGTTTGTGCAACAAAGCGTCCTGTTTGGTCAGCACCACCCCTAACTCCATGACCTGAATTATTGTTTCTCACCCTTTGAGATCTAGATTCGCCAATCACTTTGATCTAAACCACAAAAAGGAAAAGTTGGAGCAAGCATGTTAATTCTTAAATCCATTCAACTGATGTCAAATGACTTTGACTATAATTTCAGCTACTAAAGTATCAAAAGCAGATATGAATGACGTTGAATCAGATTTAAATAGGAAAGTCCTTAAAAAAGCAATGACGATGGTGAGAGGATGAAGACCAAAGAAAAGACAAAAGAAACACTCAAATAGCATAATATCTTACTTTAAGGAAGTCATCCAACAAAGTATATACAGCACAAAGAAAGTGGACAGTAAAAAAATCTAAGAACGTCATGTTTATATACATGGTACGTTGCCTCTATATGCAACTCAACAAAAAAACTAATTTAATATTTTAAGTGCTTGCAGGGGTAAATAGTTAATTTAGTACACGAGAATTACATATGTTAGTTGTAAGTGCAGAAAAGAAACAACCATTAAAATATCTATATATATGGCGACGAAAAAAATAGAGAAGATACTTAAATATGCACTTGCCTCTTTTTTCTTTTCACGTTTGCTCTTCACCTCATGAAAAGTAGCTGCACAATTATCAACCATAAATAGGAGGTAACACTTACCAGTATAATAATTTAATATGCATGACAAAAAAAAATTATTTAAGAGAAGTTAACAGAAAATGCTAAAGGAACAAAAGGTAAAAAAAAGATAGATACTGCTTGAAAAATCATAAGATTTTCGTTAACAAATCTTGCTATCTTTTGACCTGATCCAATCTCATTAAAACTTCAGTTGACTGATTCCATAAAAAATCGATACTAGACAACGGTTGCTTCTTCATACCCCAATGTCGATAAGTTCCTTCCCAGCCTGGGGGAGTGAAAGGTCTAACACGATGCTCCTCCCTCCACCCACAAAGAGAGCCAGAGTTACTCTATCAGAACCCCCCACAAAGTTCTGTTTCTTTATGTATTACCAATGCCTAAATACTAATAAAAATCCAAATTAGAATAATCCAGGACACACTCTTTCAAAACCAAGAAGTTTCCTCACTTTACAAAAGTATAATAAATGAAACAAGAAAACCAGTCAAATAAAACAACAAGATGATAAAGGATTCTGAACATATCAAGAATTCTTTAAATAATCAAGACATTGTATCATGTTTCAACTCTTCATTGCCTCTTTGTTATTAGAAAAAGATCTACAAAGGAGAGATGATTCTTTAAATAATATAATTGATTCAGAGAACTGAAGTCATTAATTGTACAACAGTAACAACTGAAATCTATCTTGAAACCCGTCATGCAGACTCTAAGACCTAACAGTACATCAAAAACCTACATCATTCCACCTCATTGATATAAACTTCTACAACAAATAGGTTGAACGTGAGGCAGCTAGCATCTACATACAAATACTGCCATCATATTTTGTTTCATCATTCAGTTGCACTTGGATAAAAGTTCTCCAATCCAGTAATAAGCTGTAGCTTTTAGCAAACAAAAAGCTTCTACACATGGTAAAACTCAGCCCTGATGATAACAAAAAAAAAAAAAAGCAAAGAACTAAGGAGCCATTCAACAAGCCAAAAGATTCACCACATTCTGTCTCATTCCACTCATCTGCCTACTAAAACTATCAAGAGCCACAGTGTTATACAAATTAGGGAGTGGACTTTACAACCAAACTTATTTCTCAAATTGTGAAAAATACATAAGCAAATAGCAAAAAACCTATTTCGGTCCAATAGACTCATAATCTCAACGAACTTTTACTTAATTGTACTAAACTACAGCAAAATTAGATCACATTTTACAATTCCAATTCCTAAAACTAATGAAGACCCAATTTATAAATAAACTACCACAAAAAACCCATGTAAGCAATTCAAATAGCTCAACAAAAGAAGACAGCACAAATAAGACACTTTCTTATCTTATACTTTAACTCCTCGCCCAAGTCATTTTCTATCTAATCTTCAAATCAAAAAATCTAACCAGGGGGGGAAAAAAAAAAACCTTTTTGCCCAGAACCCAAGACCCACTTCCTATGCTGCAAATGACCCATAAAAATCCATGTTTTTTAATAAATAACCAAAGAAAGTGCAAAAAGGAAAATCTCTGAACACTTGCTTTCTTAAAATTTGAATCATCATACTTCAAGTCCTAGCCGCATTCAGTTTCTTCCCAATTTTCAAATTGCTAGAACTAATCAACCAAGAAAAAAGATGCAAAACTAAAAGTTAAGACTTTTTGCCCAGAACCCAAGCCCACTTCCTATTTGCATTAAAAAAAAAAAAAAAAAAAAAAACCATGCTTTCTCCTAATAAAAATAAATTAAAACCCTTTGCCCATAATCCTCACCGCATTAACTTCCCTCCAAAAAAAAAAAACACAGCTCGCTCACCTTGGGTAAGCAATCTATGAACAGCCTCATTGGGTTCCATGTTGCACTCTCTGAGCATCGCGTAGATCTCCTGCTCCGTGCAGTCCACGATCTCCTTCAGATTCTGCACCGTCTCCCTCATCTTCGACGGAATCGAAGCAGCCGAACACGACGAAGAAGAAGATTTCTTCCCGCTGCTCATCCTCTCTCTCTCTCTCTCTGTCTCCGACTCTCTCGGAATCAGAAACAAAACCCTCGCTTTTTTTTCTCTCGCTCGCAATCTCTCAAATAAATGAAAAGAAGAAAAGAACCGGGGTGCTTTTTATTTTTGTATTTATAAAGAGGGAGAGGGGGTTCTTTTTTTTCGGGGCAAAATTCTTAGATCTCAGGAGTCCTGCTTTGGCAACGATCGAAGAGTAAGGGATTGGACTCTCTTGACAACCGTCGGATGTGGACAGAGTGGGGATGAGCGTTTTTGGATTGAAGGAATTTAGGGTCACCGACTCAAATGACAGGGGATGGTGGGTCCCTGTTTGGGGGGGACCCACGGATTGTTGTTAAAAACTTATGAAAGTTTCATGAATTAGATCAGATATTTCGGTCCAATACTATACAAATTGGGACATAAACTCATCAGCTTATTCATATATTTTTGGGTTAATTACACTCAAATTTTTTTAGTATGAAACTTGTATAATTTATCATCTCTAAAATTTAATACTCTCACTTAGATTTTCTGAAGTTTTTTAAGTCATCGTATTTTAATTACACTCAAACCCCATAATCTGGGAGTCTAAATGAGAGTTTTAAATTTTAGAGATGATAAGTTATATACCTTCTTACTATATTGGAGTTGGAGTATAATTAACTTTATATTTATCTGTCAAAATTTTGGTAGACTATTCTAAACGAAATAGCATGAATTATGCTACCATAATGAGGCATCCACAATTACTCAAATGATATTGCTACTCTTAGGACTATATAACAACACAATCACAAAATCCATAGCAACTCTATATTGTTTTCACTCGAATATGGATAACGGTTGAAGAAGTCCTAGGACTCTCTGATACTTTGTTTTAACTTGTTAGGAAACCAAACACTTGGATATAAATTTGACGATCTCACACTTCATCATATGCCACAAAAAGTATTGTTTTAAATCTTAATACATCTTTGTTACTCCAGGATAAATAGAATAGACTGAACCACAAGTCTTTGAAAGAACTTCATGTCGAATCTCCGTTTGGGCATACAAAGCCTATTGCTGAATCGAAAATATCCATCTGCATAGATACTCAACTCCGTCCTCTAGCCAACTTCTACTTATGAATTTTTGCAATGTAGGATCATTTTTCTATGCTTCTTTAATATTCTCTATAAATGAAGGTTGAAGTTGCAAAGTCATTATCTACATCTCAACACTAGGTAAGAATAACTCTAATTCTAATTGTCTGATCTTCTTAAATAGCTCCTTATACTGAGTTAGAAATATTGCCATAGGCTTCTAGCTCAAAACATCTGGAACTATATTGATCTTAGCAGGATACTACTACAAATTAAAATTGTAATATACAATCAATTTAAACCATCTTCTCCAACTCATATTGGGTTCCTTTTAAGTTAAGTCATACTTAAAACTCTCATAGTCTATATAGATCTTCACTATATTATCCAGTAAATAATACTTCCTGATTTTTAAAAGTGAAAATTACAGTTGCAACCTCCAAATCATGAGTGGGTAGTTTTTCTTGCGGTCTCAACTACCGAGAAGCATAAACTGTCACTCGACCATGCTGTATAAATATATAATCTAGTTCTTTGTCGGATGCATCACTGTATACAACTATTCGTTCAGTCTCATCTGGTACAACCAACACTAGTGTTGTACTGAGCTTCTGTTACAACTCTTTAAAAACTGAACTACATTCTGCTGCCCAGTCATACTTCTCTCCTTTCCTCATAACCTTAATAAAAGTTCCTGCAATGTTAGAAAATCTTGCATGAATTTCCGACCATAACTAGCTAAACCAAGGAAACTCCTCATCTCAAACACATTCTTCAGGATGAGCCAATTCTTCACTATAGAAATCTTGCTAGATCTACTGAGATTCCGTCTCAGAAAACAATATATCCTAAAAATAAAATGCTTTTTAGACAAAATTCACAAAGTGCTGAGTTTCCTATATAGTTTGTTATTCCTTAGTTTCTCCAAACTATCCTTTTGTGTCTAGCCTGATCATCTTCGGTTTTGGAATATACAAATATATCATCTACAAATACCATAGCAAACTTATCCAAATATGGAACAATAATCCAATTTATCGGGTTCAGTACATTTGTCACTATGAATGACATCACTATAAATTCATAATCTCTACTGGAATGACATCAACATGAGTTGGTACCTCCCCCTTAGGTTGAGCTCTAAACTTTGTTAGCTCTACGATATTATTTCCTCCAACACACTCAAACTCCGGATGATCTGGTCGCTTGAAGACATCGCTCCCCTTCCGACCGTCAATAACTGTATGGAAGGTATTAAGTCAATCCATTTCCAATATCACATCAAATTTATGAGTATTAATAATCAGGAGATTAGCATTGAATTTCATTTACAAACTATTATCGGACACAATCTACATATCTGACTAGAAATGATATCTCTATTCCTCGTGCTTATTTTTTGTTAATGTTTAGCTTCTCATAGGATATGTTATGTCATGTCTCAAATGCATATGAAATAAAGCTATGCGATGTGATAGATTCAAATAAAATTGATGCAGCTACATGATAGACTATAATCGTACCTGACACAATACCATCAGAATTCTCTACTTGCTCTGCTATCATGATCACAGTCCATTATTTTATTCTCCTTAGCTTGCTCATATATTTTGCTCTAAGGTGGAAATGATTGCCTATGATTACCATTTTGATTCTTATGTGGTTGTTGTTGTTGAGGTACTAGAGGGTGAGATGATGATCATGTATTCCTCCTCCATGGATAATCCTCAATCATGTCCTCACTTGATTCATATACTAGGCAAAAATTGTTAGCATATCTATACTCCTTAATTATATACCCTAGTTTTTGATAATATCGGCAAATGACCTGCTGCTATAAAGAAGTGACTGAACACTTTTCAAAATTCCTAGATGAAGTTTCTCTTGACATTTGAATGGTCTTAAGTATAGATGATTGAATCATATTTTACTTATTCGCTACTTGCTCTATATCCCGAATTGTGTTAATAACTTCAATATATGTCTCCAGTCGGAAAGTCACCAACTAGTTCTCGATGTCCAACCTTAATCTTTGCTAAAAGAGGCCTACATGGTTCACCTCATCTGCTATCATATAAGGTGCAAATTTGCTCAAATGAATGAACTCTAATTCATACTCATCTACTATCTTTTTGACCTAGCTGAAATTGATAAATTATTGTTCCATCTCTCTCTTGACTGTTTTTGGAAAGAATCTTGAAAGGAAGCTCATTAAGAAAGCATCCCACAAAATTGGTTGGGGTAGCCTGTTCTTCTTTGATTGCCACAAAGTCTTGGTTACGTCCGTCAATTGACGACATCCACCCTGTCCGCATCCGGAACCGAAAATGCTCTTAGAAACTTCTCCATCTCCGCGAGCCACTACTTAGCTTTCAATGCTCATCTTTTCCCAAAGAAAGTAGATAGATAAAGACGCCTGAAGTTAGAAATCCCTCTAGAATGCTCATCCCTCGATGTGACAACATGATCTAATACTACAATCACATCTGCTTGTAAAGCTTCTAGTTGTTGCTATCAATATTCCAATTGCATCAATAGTAGTTATGGTCGAAATAGAGTTAGCTCCATTCCCATTAATGCTATGAGCCATATTTTTGAGAAAATAGGGTAAACACTAATTAGATTATATATATAGCAAAATCACATACATATTTGCATAGTTTTATTTAACCTGAATGGTCTAACAAAATTAAACCAATTTTGAGTACATTGACTGTGATAATATTTTGCTCAAATCACTTGAACTGACTTAAAAAGTCTAGCTCTGATACCGTCTGCAACGCTCAAATATCCAGAATGTAGATAGTTAGAATGTTCGACGATGTATGATAACTCGAGTAGCCTCAATAAAAAAAACAGTCATATTATTATGGAAATATGGGCAACAAATAATATTAAATAATGATACGTAACTACATAATTATCTTTAAACTTTAAATATACCATCTCAATAAAATCAATGTCTCAAATCAACTACTAGTATGTACAATTGGTACTTATTACATCTTTCTAAACAATTATGAGAGTTCAAATAAGAAGAAAAACAATAAAATAAATAATCCATCTGTCTTGTAACTCTGTTTGTTGCTGAAAATATATTAAATCTTGCTTCGTTTTAGACAGGTCCACCTCTTAATAAGGATCTGAGTTTAGTCATGCTGAACTAGAATCATCTGTAAAGTGACCCAATAAAATACAGTAAAATCATTTGAAAATAATATCCCAACAACATATAAAATCATATATAAATAAAAAATGAAAAGTCCAATGTCAATATCAATTTATATATCTTAATACTAATTTCAGATGAAATCCTTTAGTTATGGCATTTAAAAATTTAGGATAATATAAACTTAACTAGTCGGAATGCATCACTGTCAACTCCCAAAAAAATTGTATAGTAATTTTAATTGGAGCCTAACATGATCTTTCTGCATAGGAAATAGTAACAGTTTTGACTGGAGACTATCCGATCCTCCAAAAAATGAGAACAATATTACAGTTATGTTCAGTCATCAAATTACAAAAATCCCCAATTTCTCCAAATAGTATTTGTTCAATTCAGCATCAGTTGTTCAGTTAATTCAGTTTGGTACATAAATTGGTGATCATCACTAAGGTTCGGTAATAGTAACAATAAAAAATTAGTATAATAATGTAGTAATTTAGCAATCTATTATCAATCTCATAATGTAACAGTTTCATTATTTAGTCAATATATTATCATATATCAATTCAACATTTCATTGGGTTAGTTCGCATCAATTGCTAATATACCATATTCAATCATTAATTTTAATACTTATGTTATTAATCTAATCTCTTATATTAATTACAAATCAATCATTTACAATAAAACAATCACAATATCTTATAGTCAATAACTGGGGCTCATTTTCGACGGGACATGCCCGCTATCAACAGCAACTCTCGGTATTCGTTATCCCAATTGAGAATGAGTGCTCGCAATTGCTGCCGAAGCAGCTATCAATAGCCCCTTAGTAATTGTTGACCTAGTACAACAACTCAAAGCAACTGATGCTCTCGATAGTGTTCTGGTCGAACAACATAGTAAGGGTTGTTTCTCACTCTTTTTGAAGATTTTTTTTTCAATAAAGAGAGACAATTAGGGCCATATACTTTGCATAAATTCATGACTTATTAAATGAACAAGATTTCTAGCTTTTAAATGAATAAACATCTTACTTTTGCATGTGTATCCATCGTATGACCTCTTATTTAGCTCTTTTAGATAAAAATTATATTCTAATGTAATTCGATACATGAAATAGCAATATATCACAGTGTCAATTGAAAAAAGATCTAAAATATACTTTTTAACATGCATATAATAAATTAAAGCACCTTTAACAATAAAAATGCGACCTGTCTACAGGAATGCACAAAAATCTATCCTCTCTCCAGTCTCTACCTGACATTGAACTTTTGCAGCCTTCTAAGCTATCTTGATTCACTCAATCAACAAAAGTGGTAGTTACAAAGCCATCAAGTGTATGCCACTATAAACGTAGAACAACTTCTAAATCTATCTGCTTCATCTATTTAAGCAAATACTTTATTGAGTTAGAACAGTGTCATCGATTTGCGGCTTAAAGCATCAGGAGCCACATGGATCTGAAAGATGATATTGTAGAACAATGTCATAAACAACCATCAATTCAGATCATCTCCTCTGCCTCAAGTTGGACTCCTGCATTTCAAATTTTTATGGTCCGTATAATCTCCACTCTATTGCCTAATAAGTAATGTCTTCAAATCTTCAAAACGAAGATCACTGCAGTAATCTCCAAGTCATGAGTATGATAATTCTTCTCGTATAGTTTTAACTGTCAACATATAATTAATTACCCAACCATACTGCACCAAGACACAACTTAATACTCTACCAGATGCATCAACATAGACAACCATCTAGAGATTGCGCCATGCCTGGCACGTCACCGGTGTGCCATGCCCATATAGTGCATGTTATCTCAGGCATGCGCCTGGGATTAGCCGGGAGCACGGGCCATGCTCGTGCCAGCCCGCCTGGGCAAATTTTTTTATTTTTTATTAAATTAATTTAGTTTAAAGTTTAAAACTTATATTAGTAATTATTTAATAAAATTGATGCGTAAATAATAAGAATAGATGATTAACCCAAAAAAGGATGAAAATAAAATTTTATTTCATTCAATCTCAGTAAATTTATAAATTTGTTCCATAAATCTCTTTGGATATCATACAAAGTCTAAATAAAGGGGAGAGGACCCTGTCCGTCACGTTCAACTTATTTTTTGTGTTACTTTCTAGATAATTATGAGTCATAAAATAATTATAAGAAAAAATTAAAAGTGTAAAAAGAAAAAATATGAAGACTAATAGTAGGAGTTTTCAATTTTCAATCTTCTTTAGATGAGTTTTTTTACTCCAGTTCATCTGCAAGTTCTTGATTTGTTCTTTTAACATCAAACTAATTCTTTAGACCTACACACATCTCCAATGTGTTTGTCACCATTGAGCTTCTTCATTTCATTAGCACTCTTCCAATAATACTAAAAACAGACTCCAATATTACTATGGATACCGAAGTGATTAGTATATTATAGACCATGTTGAAAAATACATGATATATTTTCTAATGTAATTTTTTCTAGATCAAAATATCAAAATCTTCATAACGTTCATGAAAATTAGTATCTGCGCTGGCCTAATCTAAATAGAAATGAAGTTCGTTAAATAAAGTATGTTGTCCCAGATTTTTTTATTGTGGAATAAACTTGATAATATTTTGTTTAAAGTATCATTATCATCAAGGCCAGGTTGGTTTACTTTATGTGAGATTTTGTACCATATATATCTTCATATGTAGAGTACATAATATTTAAACATGTTTTAACATTGTTATTCGTTCTTGAACATTATTTATATAACTCATATTTTTATGAAATAATTCTATTAATTATTCCATTATGTCTAATTTTGTATGTGGATCTATAACGGTAACAAAATATAGTAAATATGAAAAATTTTGAAAATATTTGTTAAATTTAATTTTCATTGGTCCAACAATGTAATATCCCAAAATTTGTGACATTCACATTTTTCTTTTGAGTTTAATCATGCTGATAAGGTCACCAAAGTCAATTTTGGACACCGAAATAATTTTTGATGCACGTAACTTTAAATGCGTAACTCCAAACGACATTCGGTCTTCGCGGTTATTACTTTCTAATATTTATAATTTTTAGAAATTTGCTTTTCAAGCCAAAAAAATTTTCTCAAATTTGCTAATTTTATAATATTAAATTATCCTTCTAATTACTTTAGAATTTTAATTATTTAATTCCAGACATCAAAATGATAAATGGACAATTTTGTAGTATTTCTCCTATTGAGCACTACGTTTTGCATTAAATTGATACATTTAGGAGATCGCAAACCGGAACCATAAATAATAAAATATTAAATAAATTAAAAATTTCTTTTAGCACAACTCAAAATTAAATAAATATCTAATGGCACACCTCAAGAATTTCATCACTATGCACTGTCAAAATGAAGTTTGGAGTGGTACTTTATGTGGAGTAGGTGTCACTGAGTGGGGAAGTGTAGATTAAATTAATAAAAAAAAAGAGAGAAGTATATAAATGTAAATTGTTCATTACTCTTTTATCACCCCTTCTTCTCTCCTCTCACACGAAAGACCATAGAGCACACAGAAGGGTTCTTTTCCTTTCTTTTTTTTTTTTTTTTTCTCATTCCTTCTTTACTCATTTTCCTAACCAAAGGGCAACCCTCAACCCTCATATATCTCTCCCTGTTAAATTTCATTTGGAGGTTATGACTCAGTGAGGATTTTTTTCTCCTTAATTAATTCCTACAAAACTTTGTAAGTAACACTTCTACTCTTTGTTTCTTTCTTGGACTTTTTTTTAAAATTGTATTGTGTGTACATAATTTAACTTATAGAAAAGAAAGAGAGAGAGGATTGACCCGCAAAAACATGAAAATGAAGTCTTCATAAGATATAAATGCAGACTTCCTAGAGTCGTGTTTGTTTCCATAGCATCGAAAAGCGAAGAATCCCTCCAACAATAAAGAAACGTGAACCTCAAAGCCTTGAAAATGGATAAGGAATGAAAACGTGGATCCTCATCCAGAGAGAGATCCACAAGGAACTTCTAAAGACATTTTGTATTCAAAACCTTAAAAATATAAAGTTACTTCTTTTAATACTCAAATGCCGGTCTAAATAAGCAAAAATGATTACTAAAAAAGCAAATGTAGATCCTTGTCTAAAGAGATATGTGCGGACCCTTAAGGTTGCGTTTTCAAATGTAGGGTCGTATTGAGGCTCTAAAGGGGTTTTAAAACTAAAAGTAAAGCCATTTTGATAGATACGTGAGTCTAGTTACATAAGAAATGTCTTAGTGAATTCAAATGCAGATCGTCAATCATAGAGAAATGCGCGTTTAATCTTCTAAGCTCATGGTTAGAGCTAAATATAACTAAAACGTGAACCTTAGGGGGTCGTATTTTCATTTCAGAATATTAAAGGATATAAAACTATCTTTGTTGACACCCAAACGTGGGTCTGGACATGCCATGCAAGCTATAAAGAGCTAAAATACGGATTTAAAAGCTAAGATTCGCGTTTCAGTTACAAGTCCATAGGATTTAAGAATCCAGTTACAAATCCAGAGGGTTTAAGAGTTCAGTTACAAATCTAGATGATTTAAGAGTCTAGTTACAAATCCAATGTATTAAAAGCAAGAAATTAATTCTCAAGTTAAAGAGGCTATTGATTGGAAAGTCATGATATTTTTATTGGTTCATGTGTATTGTGCAACTATTGACATAGGGATTGGAAAAACTACATGATGAATAAAGACCATATTGTATGAGGATCTAGTTGACTATTTTCTAGTTAGGCGTTAAGAACTTATATTGCAGCAACACCGTATACTACTGAGTCACAATTTGATACATAAGTCCCTATAAGGGTGACATACATTACTGTTTCACAGTACGGGGTTTGTCTTGCAGCACCTAATGGTGCGTCATGGTTCAGCATCATAGGTTTGGACTGAGTCTCGAGTATGTACGGGCACTTGTATAATACGAAAAACTATGCACTATCTTATTTATCATTTAGTTACAAATGCTAATAAGGATGTGGTATAGACTTATCATTTTTACATGATACTTACCTACTAATTGCAAATAACATCCATAGTCTTGCTTATTCTATTATTCATTTTTAATGTGACACGTTTAACACCAACATAATTTATTTACATACTATTTATATCTAGTACTGTGATAGTACATATATTTTTTTTCTTTTGTTTTACTTGCTACGTTTAATCCCATGTATTATGAACCCAGGTTTGGAAGGCGAAAAAGGAAAATCAGTCCCAACTGAAGACTCGTACTTCATTGAATAGACTGAGCGATAGTAAGCAGTGAAGTACCTTCTGGAGAACCCTTGTATATTTTGTTTATATTTTTTTTTTTGCCTGGGCACTACTTTACTGTTTTGTACTTTTGATTCTTTTGTGTTAATATTCATAACAGTGTGCCATTTTATATAATCAACTTTTTGTATGAAATAAATCTTTTCAATTTTAGATATATTATTTATCAATCTGAAAGTGGCAATGCTTACGGTTATTCCAAATTTCTGTGATTGTTTCATTGTCTAGTGTTAATTTAAGTAGCACCCTATATTTTGGAAAGTAGCTTAAAATCAGAGACGTTACAGGGTGGTATTAGAGCCTAGGTTTAGGTGGAAGACCATATAACTACTGCCATATAATAATATATATGTAACTCATTCTTGATAATTATTTCTTACTCCTTGATATCTATCTGATCTAGTATCATACTTGTCCTATTGTTTCCTATTTGTTTGTAATATCTATCTTGGAATTCCAAAAATATACTCAGATGTAGCTATTAGATTCATGAAAAGATTATGAATGCCTAAAGTGGAGGTAAGAGATAGGGTTTTAGAAGAAGCTCATAAATCAACATATTCCATTTATCCCGGAAGTAATAAGATGTATAAGACATGAAAAATACTTCCGGTGGCTAGGCATGAAGAAAGAGATTGCTAGATATGTACCTAGATGTTCTATTTGCCAGCAAGGGAAGGCTAAATATCACAGAACGGTTAGATTGCTCCAACCACTAACAATACCAAGGTAGAAGTGGGAATAAATATCGATGGATTTTGTTACAGTCTTACCCAATGGCACTAGAGGCAATAATGCAATTTGGATAATTGTGGACTAGCTGACCAAGTCGGCTCATTTCATTCCATTTAGAGTTGGTCAATCAACAGAGATATTAGCAAGAAATTTCATGCGGAGAGTGGTGAGATTATATGGAGTTCCAGTTAGAATTATATCAGATAGAAATACAAAATTCAGATCACACTATTGGGAGATATTGATGAATAGTTTGGGAACACATTTTGATTTATCTTCAGTTTACCATCTATAAACAGACAATCAATTAGAATGGACTATCCAAATATTTGAAGATATGCTTAGGGCATATGTGTTGGATTTTGGTAGATTTTGGAAAGATCATTTATATATGGTAAAAGTTTCTTATAATAATAGTTATCAGGAGAGCATCAAAATGACATCAATTGAAGTTTTGTATGGTCGGAAGTGCATGTCTCCATTGTGTTAGAACGAGACTGAAGAACGAATTATTTTGGGACCAGAGTTGATTACTCAAGCAACAAAATAAGTGAAAATTATCAGAGAACATATGAAAGCGGTCTAAGACAAACACAAGTAATAGACAGATTAACGCAGAAAATCATTGGAGTTCAAGGTAGGAGATAAGATACTTATTAAGATGTCCTTGATGAAGAGTGTGAACATATCCGATAAGAAAGAAAATCTCATTTCAAGATACATTGGGCCCTTTGAGATCACGGAAAGGATTGAAAATTTTGACTACAGATTATCATTTCCACCCGAGATGGAAACTGTTCATAATATATTTCATGTATCACAGTTGAGAAAGTGGTTGGGTGAAACACAAAATATAGACGTGTCCAAGGTAGATTTGAGATCTGACCTGAAATACAAAAAACAACATGTAGCAATTATCGGTCGATAGGAGAAAATCCAAAAAAACAAAGTGATACCATTGGTCCTTATTCTATGAGATGCACAATCACTAAAAGATTCTACTTGGGAGCTTGAGAAGGATATCAGGATAAAGTATCCATACCTTTTTTCTTGATCATGTATATCAGTTGAATTTATTTTTTTTATATAGGACATACCTATATATATTGTCATGTCTTTCAATTTAAAATTTCGAGAACAAAATTCTTTTGTTAGATAGGTAGGATGTAATATCCCAAAATTTATGCTACTCGCATTCATTTTTTGAATTCGATCGTACCGAATAATGTCATTTAAGTCAATTTTAGACACCGAAATAACTTTCGATGGACGTAACTTTAAATTCATGACTCCAAATAACATTCGGTCTTCGCAGTTATACTTTCTAATATTTATAATTTTTAGAAATTTTCCTTGTAAGCCCAGAAAATTTTCTTAAATTTGCTAATTCTATAATATTAAATTATCCTTCGAATTACTTTAGAATTTTAATTCTTTCATTCCGAATATTAAAATGACAAACAGACAATTTTGTAGTACTTCTCTTGTTCAACACTATGTCCTGCATTAAATTGGTAAATTTAGGAGATCGCAAACCGGAGCTGTAAATAATAAAATATTAAATAAATTGAAAATTTCTTTAGGCACACCTAAAAAATTAAATAAATATCTAAGGGCAAGCCTCAAGAATTTCATCACTATGTGCTGTCAAAATGAGGCTTTGTGTGGCACTTTATGTGGGATAAGTGTCATTGAGTGGGGAAGTGTAGATTAAATTATTAAAAAAAGAGAGATGCATATAAATATAAACTGTTCATTACTCCTTCATCACTGCTTCTTCACTCCTCTCACACTAAAGACTAGAGAGCACAAAAAAGGGTTCTTTTCCTTTCATTTTTTCTCATTCCTTCTTCACTCATTTTACTAACCAAAGAGCAACCCTCAACCCTCATATACCCCTCCCTGTTAAATCTAATTTGGAGGTTACGGCTCAGTGAGGATTTTTTTCTCCTTCAATTAATTCCTACAAAACTTTGTAAGTAACATTTATACTTTTATTTTTTTTCTTAAAAAAATTTATTTAAATTGTATTGTATGTACATAATTTAACTTATGGAAAAAAAAGAGAGGATTGACCTGCGAAAACATGAAAAGGAAGTCTTCATAAGATATAAATGCATACTTCTTAGAGTCGCATTTGCTTCCATAGCATGAGGAAGTGAAGAATCCCCCCAACAATAAGGAAATGCGAATCTCAAATTCTTGAAAATGACTAAGGAATAAAAATGCAGATCCTTATCAAGCGAGAGATCCGCGGGGAACTTCTCATGGTCGTGTTTTGTATTTAAAACCTTAAAACTATAAAGTTACTTCTGTTTATACTCAAACGCGGGTCTAAATAGGAAAAAATGATTGCTAAAAAGTAAACGTGGATCCTTATCCAGATAAATCCATACAGACCCTTAAGATCATGTTTTCTAACATAAGGTCGTATTAGGACTCTAAAGGCTTTTAAAACTAAAACTAAACCCATTTTAATAGATACACAGGTCTACTTACATAAGAGATGTCTCTTTGAATTCAAATGTAGATCATAAATCATAGAGAGCCCCGCGTTAAACCTTCTACGCTCATGGTTTGAGCTAAATATAACTAAAATGCGAACCCCAGAGGGTCACATCTTCATTTTAGAATCTTGAAGGATATAAAACTATCCATGTTGACACCCACATGCGGGTCTAAGCATGTCACGTAAGCTGCAGAGAGCTAAAACGTGGATTTAAAAGTTGAAATCCGTGTTTTAATTATAAGTCTAGAGAATTTAAGAATCCAATTACAAATATAGAGGATTTAAGAGTTCAGTTACAAATTTAATGGATTAAAAGCTGGAAATTAGTCCTCAAGTTAAAGAGGCTATTGATTGGAAAGTCATGATATTTCTATCATGTGTATCGTACATTATTGACATGGAAATTAGAGAAAATTACATGATGGATAAGAACCATATTGAATGAGAATCTAGTTAGCTATTTCCTAGTTAGGTACTGAGAACTTATACTGTAGCATCGTGTGGTACTGAGCCATGATTTAATACATGAGGCCCCATAGGGGTGACATCCGTTACTATTTCTCGCAATAGTTAGCAATGAGTCATGATTCAACACCATGGTTTGGACCGAATCCTGGGTATGTACGGGCATTTATACAATACGAAAAACTGCATGCCATCTTATCTATCATTTAGTTTCAAATTCTAATAAGGATGTGACCTAAGACTTGTCATCTTTATATGATACTTACCTGCTATTTGCAAATGACATACATAGTCTTGTTTATTCTATTATTCATTTTTCATATGACACATTTAATACCAACACAATTTACTCACATACTCTTTATCTCCAGTATTGTGATAGTGCACATATTTTTTTCTTTTGTGTTACTTGTTGGATTTAATCTCCTAGGTTTTAATCCAAATTTGGAAGGGGAAGAAAGGGAACCAGCCCAATTGAAGACCTGTAATTTATTGAACAGACCAAGCGACAGTAAGCAGCGAAGTACCTTCTGGAGAATCTCTGTATATTTTGTTTATACTTTATTTTATCTGGACACTGCTTTACTCTTTTGTACTTTTGATTATTTTTGTGTTAATTTTCAGAGCAGTATGCCACTTATATAATCAACTCTTTGTATAAAATAATTTTTTTCACTTTCAGGTATGTTATTTATCAATCTGAATATGTGAGTAATTATGGTTATTCTTAAATCCTGTGACTATTGGGTTATCTAGTATTAATTTAAGTAGCACATCCGTTTTGGGAAACAGTTGAAAAACGGGGGTGTTACAAATAATATCTACAAGAATGGGGTTATTTCTATTTTCATAAAAAACCGAACTAATTTCTGTTAAATAATATAGTGCAATGTGTGTGTCTAGATAATAAGTCCTAGAAAGTACTTTAGTTGCACTTTCGAATTGTCTTAAGTAATCCCTAATGCAAATTAATTGATTCCATTCATTTGGATCCACTAGATAATAATTTAATTCCATTTCGATAAATAATTGTAGTGCACCTCTATATTTAATTGTCTCATCCAACATATTGAATATTTAATTCCACATTTTTCTAACGTTGTGGGGGTAAAACTTTTAGTGAGAATTTAAAATTTACAAATTTGAATGAAATTTTGTGGCCCACTACATTTTATGAATACTATTATGTTTCTAAGTTTAATTTTGGATTCATTAACAACCCTTACTCCATCTTAAACGCACAAGTTTATTATATGGCAAAAACATCAAACGTGAAATAATTTTCTTTATAAAATTAGTTTTGTATATTTTTTTTTTAAATTTTAATTGAAGTCGTATTTTTGGATGCATTATAAAAGGAAATAGAGAAAAAAATTCTATTCTATTCCAAACGCCGAAAATACAGTAAGTAAAGATTGAGAAAGATTATGTGTATTATGAGAAAATTCAAATCTTTTAAAACTTATTATTCTTTTTTGAATATACCAATCTTAATCTATATAATGGGCTATTACACGTAAGAAAATGATTGTCATTTAATCCTTCACAACAATCAGAAGTAATGACAGGTTGGTGTGCTGTCGCAGGTAACCAAAAATAAAATCTATACTCCTAAAAAAATATATGTAGTAGTACGAGTGAGGATCGTTCCCACAGAGAGTATCTAGCCTAGTTTTATGCTACGTGAACAAGATTTGGGGGGGGGTTTGAGTATAATGAAAACAATTTAAAAAATTAAGGAACAATTCAAATTAGGATATTGAAATCAATCAAACCAACCTTGGTCTAAGTCAACATCCACCATCGGAATTTTTCAACTGATCATTGATGCAAGTATAAATCAATTCACACTTTGAATATTCACCATTGAAACTTTTTTCTATCTCTCCTTAGTCATCTAATTAACACTAACTACTAACTACTAACAAGCGATCTAATTAACACTAACTACTAAATAATCCAAGACAAGCGCTTAAAGTTTTAATCTAGTAGCAGCCTTAAGAATTAGAGAGATCGATGAAGCTAAACAACACAAATACAAGCGGTTGCATTTAATTTAGTCTATTATTCTTTCTAAGATCTAATATATTCTAACGCAATAAATGATTAAATCTTAGTCCCTTCACAAATTAGAGGGATCAAACAATTACAGGTTTGATATCTAACCTAGCAGTAGCTTGCAACGAATAATAAACTAGTAGGCCTCCTAGTAATTAGATGAGACAATCATTAAAAAATAAAAACATAAGAACATTCCTCAAAGCATAGATTGAACAGTAAAAACAAATTAGATCTCATAATTTTATTGATTCCGAGGCTTCCGTTTCCTTCGACCAATTATGAAAGTTTAGCCACTCAGAGCCATAGATGAAAACTCGAATGACAATAGAGAGAAGAGGGGGAGGAAAGAGGCCACCCAAGTCTCATGGTTTCTCCCCCTTTTATACATTAATTCAGTTTTAGAAACCTACCAAATCTCTTAAAGATATTCTAAATCTTAACATAAACTAAAAATATCCAAATCTCCTAAAGATATTCTAAATCTTATCATAAACTAACAATATCCAAATCTGACTAATTAAGGAAAGTATAAAATCCTAATATAACTAGAAAAGTAGTGTTTACTGAACATCAGCAGTGCAGGTGCAGCAGCTTCATGCCCAATTTTGACCTTGATGCAGCCTTTATTTCTCAAAACTCAAAGCATTAAAGTTGTAGATATTTTTCTTGGCTTTCAATAGCATCTTGAATCATCTCAATCAAAGCTTGGATGAGAGAGTTATGCCCAGATTACGAAGTGATATTGAAACTGTCCAAAATCGCCCAATTAGCTTCGTTTTGCACTTAACGCCTCCATTTGCATCTTAAATCAAAATATAATAATTATAAGTACATTTAGGCACAAAATAAGTATAAAAAATTAAACATTAAGTTAGAAAAATATGATATTTTGCATTCTCATCAAATTCCCCCACACTTAACTTTTGCTCGCCCTCGGGCAAAACTCAAATTCACTCTCCATAAAACACCAAGGTTGTAATGCCATCAACAAAGGACAACCGAGCTCTTCAAAACTCATAACAAGCATCCTTGAACAACTTACAATTACTTAGTAAGCATTTTCACTCAAAGATAGAGTAAACTAAATACGTTGACTCTTACGGAAATAAACACTCGACTCTCATGTATTTGAAGGGTATGTGTTTTGCTCAAGTTCATCCCAATGGAAATGATCTACCATAGGCTTTCATATCTTCTCATTCTCCGCCACTGGGAACACATGCATAACATGAAAACTAAGGAATTTTCAAGGGTTGTCACGAGGTTTAGAATCAAGGTGGGAAATATTTGGGAATGTAGTTCAAAAGCCATCGAAACTAGTGGTGCGAAAATGAATCAACTCAAGCTCGAATATATAAGACATGCAAAACCAATCACTCCATTCAACAGCTTCTTCCATTTGTATATATCACGTATAAATTCTCTTGGAATTTTAGGAGGAATTATGAACATGGACAGTTTGTAACATTAAAAGTAATTTCCACCATCACTTCTCTCTCTCTCTCTCTCTCTCTCTATCTCTCTCTTTCTCTCTTTTATATTAACAATGGAACTCACAAATTGAGAATGAAAACATGTTCAATTTCACCAGTCATAGCCATACCATAAATCCAAACACCCCCATATTTATTTCTTGCACCCCTATGTATATCATAATGATGAGCAATGCTCCACTAGCTCTGTGACTTGGGTAACGACATTATTTTTTGGTTTTATAGCTTGTAGTGTGGGTTCACAATAAACAATACAACAGGCCAATAAAGCTCAAAGGGGTTCAACAAAGGGAAAAAAAATAATTACAAGGTAGGCTATTTGGCTTATGTAGCTTATAACAAAGAGAGCCTTAATCATGTTCATGCATGCATGTGCCAATGTGACCTCAAAGAGAATCAAGGCAAGTTCTAGAGAAACAAATCCATGAAAGAATATTTCTCATGAAAAAAAAATAGTGAGATTGATATGAATGTGTCAGTCTAAAGGCTCAAAATCTCACCGGCTTTTGTCTACGAAATTTAATCACTACCATTCTCAAGGAAAATAAGTAGACTAATTAATTCTAACTTGGAGAATTACTTATTCAATCATGTTATGAGTTCTTCAAGTTTAATTGAATCTTGCTCATGACACACACAACCAAAACCCCTTGAAGACCACAAAAACAAAAACAAAAGGCAAAATTCTCTTTTTTTTTTCGATTTTTCTATTAATATAAAGTTAAAACACAATCTAAATCCCCTCTCCCACACTTAAAACTTACATTGTCTCCTATGTAAGGTTAAATGCAAAGAAAAGGCAAAATAACGAAAATATAAATGCATAAGTAAGAAGAAAGAAAAAAATGAACTCCCCTTGTGTTGTCTCCCAAGCAATGCCTTTATTTATTGTCGTTGGCTCGACTCAATACTTCCTTCTTCAATCAATATAAATCGGATCCTCAAGGTCCAATTCTGCCACATTCTCTACTTGGAAACCTTCATAGAATGACTTAAGTCTATGGCCATTCACTTTGAACACTTTGGAAGTTGCTAAGCTTTAAATTTCAACTGCACCATGAGGAAAAACATTAGTAACAACAAAAGGTCTAATCCAACGAGAATGCAACTTACCCGAAAGCAAACGAAGCCGTGAATGGTATAGAAGGACTTTTTGATCAGCTTTAAACTCCTTCCTAGAGATCATCCTGTCATGAAAAGCCTTCGTCTTTTCCTTGTAAATCCTTGCACTCTCATAGGCATCATTGCGAATTTCTTCTAACTCTTGTAGTTGTAACTTCCTGTGTTCTCTACTTTCATCCATCTTCATGTTAAAACTCTTGATAGCCTAATAAACCTTGTGTTCTAACTCAAC